>VXAY01002317.1:471972-555625 GCA_013399855.1 Oxyruncus cristatus
CCCGGCAGGGAGGGGCAGGGCCAGTCCTGAGGTCGATGTGCAGCAGAGAGAAAGAGAGAGAGAGATTTCCAGCTATGGCTGACAGAAGCTGTTGCCCTGGAGATAACAGAAGAAAACTTTCAAGCGCTGCAAATTCGATTTAGAGGAATCGTAAACCCTGAAAGTAAAGAAAAGACTTTTCTCCTCCTGGACTGATACAGGGGGGAGGGAAAATTTTATAAATACATAACATTTTCTTCATAATTTTGCCTAGTTAGAATTGTTGTATATATTATTCTTTAGTTTTTATCCTGCTAGTAATAAATTTAATATTATTCCCCCACATCAAGTCTCTTTTGTCTGTATAAAACTTCTTTCATCTCATAGCAATTGTGTAAAAGGTTTAAAAAAAATTAGCACAGAGTAAACCCACGACAGGTAGTTAATAGCATTCATTAAATATATGATAGCCAGCAAGGCTCACATTATGACAGATAACCATGGACTTTCAGAGGCTTATGTTCTTTGGAAAGAGGAGTGAGAAAAGAGGAGAGAAAGGCTTAACAGCTGTGCCTAGTCAAAATAATCCAAAATTAGAGGGACTGTAACATTTAAAATTGGAACACAGAACCCTAAAATCTGTGTCTGTGCAGCTGTTGTAACACTTTATTTAAAACTGCAGACACCCTCTCGTCATAAATCACTCCCTTTGCAGCACCGCTAACCACTACTATTTACACAAGGACTCATCAGTCTGGCTTGCAAGTGCCACCTCATCACTCCGGAGCACCCAGCGCTGCCGGCTGGAAACAACCAATTCTCGCACTGGTCGGCTGGGCCTCCTGCTGGTGCCTGAGCCTCTCCCCCTGTTCCGTGTAGGATTCAGGACCCCAGACACCGTGGATTTACAGAACGTGCCTAAGGTGGGCTCTGAGACACCCAGGTTAAGCAGCTGCCTGTCACCTGCTCTCAGCAATCCTCTTCCTTCCTCTTTCACCCCAAACCCTCCCACCGTTCAAAGCCGTCTCCCCTGAAAACATGACAGCCTGATGCTGCAAGGTTGCTGACAGGAGCACAGCTGGCACGAGGCATGGCACGCCAAGGCTGAAGAAAAGCTGCCTGCTCTGCCATGTTTCCCTCAGCCTGTGCAGTAGCGAGTGGAGCCAGGGAGATGCGCTGCGGTGATGGCAACAGCACTTCAGACAAGAGTGATTTGCAAGGAGCAAATGCGGGATGACCAGAATGCCTCAGTACTGCAGGGTAAAGAGCTGAGGGCTGAAATTACACATCTGTAATAAAAATTAAAATACCTGACAACTCTGCACAGCTAGTAGGTAGGAATTAACTGGAAGTGACAAACTAGGATGCAGAAATGTGACAAATGACACAGATGGGTATGATTAACCCTTAAACGTGGACTACACTGTTTAAACTTCACCCATACAGCTGGGGCTGTACAGCCACATCATATAGGTGCTACCTGTGTTTCACATATAAAGTGGAAAACAAGAAACAGCATAATGAAAAAGAGAATTTTCAAAGTGCTAATACTTACTAGAATTGTAACAGTCTAACGGGAATAGCAAATAAGTAGGAAGGAGCTGTATATTGCAAGGGATGGTAGTGCTGCAGTGAAGTTACCCTAATCATAATTCAGTGTAAGTGTCAAGAGAGTGGGACAAATAACGAGGCCAGTGGATTCCTCTCACAAACTCTACTGCCAGTCACATACCCCAGACATTTCAAAGCATGAACTTCTACTCTGCAGTGATATGGCACAGATGAAAGTTGTACTTGCAGATTGCACAGCATCTACTATTCCACTGGATTGTTCAACTATCAATTTCCATGTAATCACAACACCAAAACTGATTACTGACCCCTATAAGGAATTTGTACGTAGGATGGTATTCAACTCTTCCAATACTCTAATTAAAAAATAAAAAGTTTCTTGCCCCATCAAAAACAGAAAGTTACTGAATAAGTAACACTTCGCATGTGCCCTGCCTTCACAAATTCTGGACAGTTTGGACTACTTTTTGCACAGCTCAAATTAGAAACCTTGAGCCGATTCCCCTAGACGGAACATCTCTCCCTCAGCTCCAAAGATCCCTCTTTTACTCCCCACTACTTGTATGTATACACTGCTGTTTGATATCATAACTAAATCTGTCCACCACACTCATCCTCCACTTTGGTGACAGCAGCTATCACTTACAGATGCGCATCCTGTTGCTAGCACAGGCAATACCACACTGCACCTCTGCCCTTGCTGACATTCACTCTGTTTGACAAATACCACCCACACCTTCCTCCCTGAGTGACAGTTTTCAATTAAAACAGAATGACTGTTCTCAATGTGTTCATAGCTGGAGATGCGCTTTTTCCACTTTGCAACTATAAAAGGCTTGCATTCCTGATTGTAATTTCTTAGAACCAAAGATATTATCATTTCCTTTGTCACAGTGACAAGATTCACAGCAGATCTCCCTCGGTATATATGTTGGTTATGAACATAATGGAGAAACAAAGGTGTTATCTCATAAAGCATCTAGGAAATCCAGCTCTACCACAGGACCCAGCTAAATATTTTCAAATACTGTTTTGACTGACTTCAGTTTAATACTGAACTACTCGCAAATAATGCCTACAGACTAGCTCCACTACCAAAGGAGCTCCAATACTGAGTTTTGCTGAACTTAACTTTCTGCAAGGGGCCAAGATACTATTGGTAAACCTGCATTAAAATTTCTATTTGTATTTCTATTTGTATTGTAACATTTTCTGCCAGAAATGATGCATTTAGAGGGGAAAATCTAAAAAGTAAATAATCTCTCCTGGATTATTAATGTACATGAGACTAGAAAACTACCAAGGATGTCTAGATGTCCAGCATTTCCATTGTTTTCACTTTATGACTATACTACAATACAATCACTTGCACAAGAAACTAAAGCAGCACGTTTTTTAGCCTCTGGTACTAAAACTGAACTGAACCAGTAATATCAATCTTCAAGATGCACAAGCAATGAAGTAAATAAGACGAGCTCTGTTAAATTCACTCTAATTCACATCTCAAACAGAAGAAATACATCAAACTTTGCTGAGCAAAATAGTATGAAGCAGATGAAAAGCAGATAACTTGCCTGCTTCTAAAAGGCCTTTTACAAACTAAACCCCAAAATATATTAACACTTATAAATCCCAAAATAGCTAAGAATAAGCTTTTCCATGCCAAAACATTTAAGTGGTTGCATCTGTAAAACACATCCTTCTCTGAACTTGACATTTTTCAGAGGTTTCAAATCTAAGCTCATGTTTTCACTTATGTGAAGTCCAAATAATATCGCTACCAAATTGATGTTCTTCTTTTCAGTTATGCAAAGTCTTTAAACACACTGAATGAGTAGGTATTGTTGTAAGACAGCTAAATACTTTTGCTGCAGTACTTTGTTCAAAATACAATTAAGAGTACCAAACACTTTTGCCTATTTTTTTCTGCTCTTGTATTTTTTTTCCAAATCTACTCCATTATACTATGCATGTGCATACTGGAAAAATATATGTTCTCAAAAACTTTCTGCTACAAATGTTTCTGTATTAATTTTCATCAATTAGTGTCAGAATGGTCTTTAAAGAAAGCTGAACGTTAACAATCTGTCAGTAAAAAATAAGCACGGAAGACAAACTCGTACTCTTTAAACTACTGGCTGTTTCTGCTCCATGAAACTGGAAGAGTTTGCACTCAGTGGTGTTTGTATCATCAGACTAAAAATTTACTTTAACAGAACATAAAAGGTAGTAGTAGGAACCCTGACATCCTCAAGAACTGGTCTTTCAAGAAACGACCTACTTAATGCACATGAATAGATATTTCACAGTAAACCTGCCCTCCTTTCCCCCATAAAAAAACCCAAACAAAAATACAAAACCAAAAACTGTGCAAAGTTTTACCTCTTTTAAAATGAGCTGAAACTGCTACAAATAAAAAACTCCAAAACCTCACAAATTTATCTTAAAGAGAATTAAAAATAATAGATTGTGGAAAAGAAAAAGAAACCCAAACAAAAAAAAAAAACCAAAAACCCCACCCCCAAAATCCCAAACCAAAACCAAAAAAAAACCCCACACCAAAAAACCAAACCAGAAATAAGTAAAATGCACCTCTTCACTTTTCTAGTGGCCAAACGACCAAAATGGCTTACACATCATTTAGTTGTTAATTCAGTTATTATGAAACTTTCTTTTCCTTGGAAGATACTGAGAAAATTCCTGTTTCAACAGAGAAAGACTACATTCAACCTTCCCTTTCTAAAATCCTAACAAATTAGCGAGATCAGAAGCTTAGCAGTTACAAACATCATTAAAAAGTAGCACTTTTTTACTATAGGTGAGCACACCCACTGCAAGCACGCCGGGAGCGCCCCACCGCGCCGCTCTCGTTCGGATGCCCCAGAGAGCCGGGGCCGCAGAAATCCCATTCCTGCGCAGGGCGGGAGGCTCCGCGCGGCGCTGGAGCCGGGAGGGAACGGCCGCCATCTAGCGGGGACGGCGCGGGGGAGGCCGGGCCGCTCCGCCATCCCTGCGGCGGCTCTCGGCCGGCACCGGCAGAGATCAAAATCTGCAGCAACGTAAAAAGCACCCCGACGCTACTGAGCTTAACTTCCTACGAGGTTTTTCCGATCTCAAACCCTACCTAAAGCTGTCTGTAGTGAGCTGGAGCACTAATGTTACGCTGTGAAGTTTTCATTCACGCTCAACTAACAAAGCTGTTCTGGATTTAACTCCATAGTCAGCACTAAACCTCTCTTGTGTGACATTATTTACTCCTAATGCACATCATGGCATTTGCAAAGGCTCTAAGAGAAGACCAAACAAGACTTTGGAGACTTCCACTATCAATCCCACTCCAGCTGTTGGGCGCTGCTCCAGTGGCTCCAGGCAGCTGGAAAGCCAGCGGGAACAGCAGCCCAGGCACCCCACCAAGGCACGGCTCCCTCCCGAGATGTGGCACAGCTGTTGCATGAGCTTGGGCACTGCTCACCACCAGGCACAACCAAACCTGAACTTTACATCCACTCTCAGACTTATCCACCCTTGTGGCCAGTGGAGCTACAGTCAAGCAGCTGTCTGGCAAAAGGCTTTCAGGCTCTCCCAACTTAAGAGCAAAGGCTGGTCCACTTCCATCTGTCTTCAATGAGAAGAACACCACTAAAACATAAACACACACACATACATATATATAAGGAATGTGAATAAGCTAATATTACAAGAAATCTGGCTCTGCCGTTAGTTACGGCAAAGTATGATTTAAATGCGCTCTGCATTCCACATGAAGATGTATGTTTGATGCCTGATGTACGCCGAGACACCTGAAAACAAATACTAATTTCTGTGTGCTCCTAACAGCAACCTGTTTAGCCACATCCATGCACACAAAAGGCTTCACATTCAAGAGCAGCAGACACCCCCACTGCTGGCCTGACAGCTAGGCCTCTAACAAGCACCACTCAAAGAAGTGCCAATACCAGTCGTTCAACAGGTACTCCAGACTTCTCCAGCATTGCACATTTTAATGTTTCAGATCTTGAGTCACTAAGTCCCCTTGACAGGTACCTCTGCTAAGCAGAAGTCGAGAAAAACTGTTCTACAAAATACATGGCCTTAAGGAAGGTGCAGTGAACTCTAAGGCAAGAACACTCACTCACTGCTATTCACATTTTTGTTCAGTTCTAACATTTTATTATTGAACCTGGACACAAACCATTCAACCTGTAAGGGTGATGAATTATTTCTTTTGCCTTATAAATGAATTAACATAGATTGCACAAGGCTATTTCTGCAATATCAGGCATGAAAAACAGTCCCAATACAAAAGAAAAAAAGACTCACCCAGTCCAGCATTTAAGATGACAGGTCAAATACATATATTTGACTGTTCTGCATAAAACCACAGCTCTAATCTGGTGCTTCTACTCAAAATAGGAGATTCTAGGAAATCCAATGTACGTTCAAATGCTACTTTAAAAATAGCTGTGCTTCTAGCAAACAAACCAACAAATTGCTTTTGTTACTTCTTCCACTATTCCATTAACTCAGTCAAGACAGAGCCATACTGAGAGCTAAGGAAAGGCCCTTGTTTTAAACCTTCCTGTAATCCACTTGCACAAGGACAGAAAGTAGCACATTTACTGTAGTAGCCAGTAGCAAAATCTGTTGTTGGTCGTTCAGTGGGGGTTTTTTCTTAGTTTTCTTTCATAAATAACTGTCATATTTAATCCACATGAATATACATTCTAAAAAAAAATCATCATTGACAAAAATACCATAACTGAAAGTACAAGGACATACAACAGAAGACAGGTGTTGGAAATTTCAGTCGCTTCTCATGTATTTTGATGATGTCCCACACACCATATGTCGCCGTGTGTGGAGGATGAGACACGTCGCCCTCCACTGTCCCAGCAGCTCTGTGGGAGCAGAAGCCCAAGGGGCTGATGGGTCAGCAGAAACTCCAGCATTGTAAAGAACAGGAATTGACTTTTCTTAATTTCATAGTTCTGCTGCTTCCAGACTTTATAAATAAAACAGTTAAATGTATCCAGGCACTTAGAAAAAACTCCTTCTTTCCTTTCTCCTGACGTTTTTGCACTGTTTCCAGGGGAAAAAACCCAACTGTCAGTACAATTGTTTCATATACTAAGACTTTAATCTTAACTAGGTCTTCTGGTTGTTTACATTATTAAGCAAAAATAAGCCCTTAAAAGTTGGAAGAGCTGAGCTAAACTGATATTGGTGAATGCAGAAAGATTGAAAACACTAAACTTTTTATCCTTCAATTTGGGTCTGAACATATAAGGAGAAATATGCTACAAAAAAATCTAGATAAAATTAGAATCACGTGAAAAGGAAGTTTAAATAAGGAAGGTGCAAGGATGAACTTGGCTAAAAATAACAACACAGTAATTAAAAAAATGTATCAGAACACAAGGAATCAATGAGAAATGTAACAATTTTTCTGTTTCATCTCCAGAGAAGAACATCTCTTTGCTTAAAACAGAAGCACCTTTTTAAGAAAGTGTGGAAACAGAAAGAACAGAGGTTTTAAAAGTGAGAATGCCAGATGTTGAACGGAACACTCTGCTAAATTGTTTTCCAGGATACAGCTGAAAATCACTGATTGAAGAGCCTTACTCCAACAATCTTCTTTCAGGAAGCTACCATTTTTGTTCCAGTATATTACTGACTTTCTGAGGTGTTATTAATAATTAAACTTTTATTTTCAAATTACTCATTAATATTAACTTTGCCTAAAATCTTCCTGGAACCTAATACTTTTAAAGAAAATAAAACACTAAAAATACACTAATCACAACAGTTAAATAAAAGAATGCATTGAATTTGAGAAAGAAGCTACTTCTTGTAAATTCACTTTCCACAATTCATACTCAGCAACACAGTAATAATGCTGTACAAAAGATGTTTTCAGCCTTCACTTTTTACACCTATGAGAAATGGAAAAGCAATGGCAATTTACCAACCCAATCTCCTTCCTTGCTTTTGCTTTCTCTAGACTAATAGAAAGATAAGAAAGTAAAAAATGTAGGTGAAACCATTGTATGTAAGGCTCAAACCTAATAGGCTAGAGAAGCCATTTGTCACCACCTACACGCAAAATGTGAGGAATAACCATTAGTATTGAATTGGATCCAAATGAGCTGTCATACAAGAAAAGCCACTCTAGCTTCTGGAGCTACTGAGTTCCAAGTTACCGCATTCTTACTTTTTTAACCTTATTTCCTACTGGCTAGTGCAGCACACCTCCACATCGTGGAACAGAATGCATCGCCCTGACTACACACACACAGACTCGGATGACCATCCCGGGCCACCCCTGTACCCTGCACAGTGCTTAGGGACAGTCAGCACAAAAGAAACATTTACCACACTTGCAGTCCCATCAGTCCAAATCTGTCTGAAGCAAATCCTGAAGAGAGAGAATGCATGAAATCCCATTTTCTCTGCACACTTAGGCATCTACCCACATTACTCCGTCAGTGCTTGGTTGCACATGTCCTTGTGGTTGGACAATTTGCCCAAAAAGTGACAGATGACATTCATTTCCCCTTTCAGCTCAAGATAATACAAAAGTATGTCTCTTTTCCCCACAAGCTTCCTAAGCAACTGGTATTAGCTTCTGTATCAAATATTTCAGGCATTTTCTTGAAACACAGTATAAAAAGTAATGGAAAATCACATACAGAAGGTATTGAGGAGAACTCTTAGAACTTCACTAACATAACTCAGAAATTCTGGTCTGCAAAACCCACTCTCTACAAACCGTAAGCAGAAGATGACTCTTGCAATATGCACAGCACTAAATTGTTTCAAGCCATTCAAATAACTCTCAGAGCCTTTTTTACTTAAAAACTTTTTCTACCCTCAGTTGCCTCAGAAAAAATAAAAATGAGGTTGTTATTCATGGGTAACTATACCTTAAGACTACAAATATGTTTCCTCGTTTCTTACGGAGCGAAAAAAATGTTACAAAAGATGAGAGCTTCCAGCAAATAAGCACTGTCAGATAAGTCCAATGGGATTTCTCATTTGCATTTTGCCTTTAACAGAGTCAGAGAGCACTCTCATGTAACACATGCCACTAACTGCTGTTTCGCCCCTCCAAAAACCTTCTTCTCAAACGCAGAAAGCCAGAGTATAAGCAGTAGCGTTAATGAGAAGCTACTGATAAAATGATGAGACCTTACAGGGTGGCTGACCAGTAGGTTACAATGATTCCCTCTGCCATTCAAGCTGAGGAGCAGCAGCTGCTGTCCCTTCTCAGTCTGTATAAAACTTCTTCTGAAATGTCTATCATGTCCACTAATATTTTCTAAACCTCTTCTAAAAGTACCTTATCAAGTTCATTTTCACACTGAGGTGAACTCCAGTATCAAGCCCATACAGCACAACATACAGAACCCACTTAAGTCAGCTACAAAACTCCCAAACACGTATGCGGACTAGGAAAAACCCGAATGATGCCTTTGGATAATTCATAGTACATTTTTTGCACATTCTGGATTCTGAAACACACTGAAGTAACACACAGTTGCAGAAGAAACTACTATACTTCCCCAAACAGTGATAATGAATGCTTGTGTGTACTTATGTAGATGCTCCATGTAACTTCAGGTAGACAATGTGAAGGCAGTAAGAACAGTAACTGAATGCATGATAGAAGGGTAACGTAACACTTTCCTCTTCTTTACCTCTAATTACCTGCAGGCATCCAAGCCTCCTTCTCACAGAGAAGACAAATTACAGTAACATGGATCAGTGCAGGGCACTGGCAAAAGTTACAAGATCTGTCACAACAACTGCAAAACTAACACATATCACATGTATCACATGTATCTGTAGCAAAAGCACATCTTCACTGCGAGAGGATCCCAGTTAAGGCCACAAAAGAACAGGGAAACTAAGCAATAATTCAAAACCAGACTTCCAGAAATACACAGAGGCCAGTATTATCTATTTGAACGTCAGCTCCTAGAGGGAAATAATGATGTTTTGAAACCTAGGCCTATCAACTAGTATCGAGACATTTTCGGAAGTTTGACCTGGGATACATCTACACAATATTATTTCTTTAAATACCTGGTTTTGAAGTTCCCCACATGGTATCAGCTATGTCTTTGATGATTAAAAATTAATATAGTAATTTTGTGTGCACATTATGACATACATTTTATATAGTCTGAGGACCAGCCATTTTTCATTTTAAATAGTTGGTTTTTGCTTTAATTTCTTGAATATACAGAGAAAAGCTACTTCTCATGTTTTTTAAAGCCTTGTAAAGCATTTCTGGGGTGTCAGCATTCTCATTTGCCACTAGAAGCTCTTTCTGATGAGCTCAGGACTTCGGCTTCGAATCAAGTTACATCAGAATGATATCAGCTGAATATTAATCATGGTAGATGCACAAACAGGTGTGACAAAATCATGCTGTGACTAGAATACGAAATTCTAATTCTGTTGCCTTAAGCCCTGATGGTTTTTTTGTAGTTTTCTAATTTTTGTAAGTTTTATAAGTTTTATAAGTAGTAGAAATAGTTTTATAAAGTAGTGTCCCTTATTCCCTTACCCTGTAGTAAAATTCCTAACCCTTTTACCCCGTTCTATGCTCCCCATATCAAATCTACCCCTGGAGTCAGTAGAAGATGTTTAGTCTCATGTTAAAGCAAGGCCTGAATTGTTTGGGAACACCAGGATTAGAGCCTGAACAACAAAACAGGGTCAGAAACTGGGTAACTGTGTGCCCTCTGTACTCTGAAGATGATGAAGATGATGAAGAAGTGGTCCCAAAACGCCCCCAGACTCAATTCTTGGGGGTGGATCAGTGGGTGGACCAGAGTAAAAGTTACAAGGCGGACACCTTTAGGATTGGTCAATTAGTATTATAAAAGATGTAACACAGCTGTATTCAGCGCGCGCGTCATGTAATATCTTTGCTATAGCTCAGTAAAATCCTTTCCTTATCTCACCCCAATTAACTGCTCTGGAGTTTTTTTAAGTTCAGGTGCCAGAAGGCATCAATTCATATGAAGCCTTCCAAAGACTATTCATTTAAGTCCATCCATTAAAAAAGACACAAAAATCTATCAAACATACTGAAATGACAAAATTTTTCATTAAAAAAGTAAGGCATTGTAGAATCAAGCTCTTGAAAAATCAAATAGCAAAATGTAAACTATCAGGTTAGCATACTTCCAGTATGGAGAGTTACACATTCCTTCTGGGTGCTAATGGTAAGGCTGTTGTTACACGTTACTACAATACACTGCTACATTACTGAAAAATTCAGCCTGGTTGCTACTCATTTCTTCATGCCTGCTGATTCACCTATGGCTGGAATAAAACACACCTATCTCACAGGGAAGGCAAGGACGTAATCTAACAACCAACAAAACAGGAACAAGTTACAGCTACCTACAACGCTGCAGCAAAAGCACAATGCTGCTGACCTTTGCTTCTAACATACCTCTCTCTCCAGGTATTCACATGAAGAAATGAACATCCAGTAGTGACATTATAAACAAAACAGATCATATGGGCACTAAGGGAAAGACTCAAACAATGCCACTGCCCTCTGTGACTCGTAGACACAAAGATCTGCAGGTACCCCTACACCAGCAGGTGAATTAAATAAATTAAAATCTAAATTATCCATTAAGGTGCACAGGAAAGTTTGTGAACTTTGATTTTCATTTTTTCTTTTAAACAGAAAAATCTTCATTTAAACGGCTGAGTTTTAGTCTTTTCTGAATTTTTATTTCTTTTTAGCTTTGTAGGAAAAAACCTCTGCTTTTCATTTGCAGTGCATCTATCAAACAAGGCAATAAAAACAGTCCCTAAAACATTTACCGATGTTTTGCTCACTCAGATCAATATAATTTTAAAGTAAAAACAAAGCTAAACATACATTCATTCAAATTATTCACATGTAGGTTACTATGTTCAAAAATTACAATTTTATGTTACTAGATCTTATTCTCTTAATCTCTGAGTGTAATTTGTGGCAAGACAAATATCAATATTGCAGCAGAACATTATACATTTTAAAGAAGATCTGTACAAATATACTGTGTTGTGTATCTGAGGGGAACAGAAGTTTATCAAGGCATGATTTGCACTTAAAACAGATGTATTAAACAGAGAAGGGCCATCTGATAAGACAAAATTGAACTGTTTTTAGTAAACACGTCCTTCAAGATTTTCCTCAGCTGCTCTTTACTTACAGATTAAGATAAAAAACAACTTCTTTATTATTGTTTTTCAGCTCTTTATAAAGCAATTATAAACCAAAATTAACTGAACACACATAAATGAGGAAATACGCTCATTACCTGCAGAAGACACTACCACTGTCATAGTTCAGTTATATTCATACACACTAATTCCAGCAGTGTACCAAGTGATTTCCATGCAGTGTTTCATTTGAGTTCTTTAGGACGTCAGAAACAATCTTGTATTGTTTAATATTATCTTTATTAAAATTAGATTTATTCAAATTGAAACAGGGCATGACATTGATTTGCAATAATTTTAAGTAGGTGCATTTTAAAATAAAATGAGATATTTAAATGAACAATCTTTTTTTCTCCTTTTTTTTTTTATAAGTTGTCAACTGCTAACTACTCATCATTGAACATTACACATTTATTTATAGGATGAACCATGCAAATACCTAATAAAGCACAGTAATACTGCTGGCAATATTCAGGCCTTTATATAATGTTTACAAGCATAATTAATCTTCACAATAACCTTGTAATGTTGATAGGGAGTAAAGTATTCATTATTCTTTAACTTCACATATGGGAAAACTGAAACAGAGAGATTAATTTAGAAACAAAATGCAAGTATAGGTCCCCAAATGTAAAGTCAAGGCCTAAGCAAAAAAGACTAATTTTAAAGGCACTAATATCAATAAAAGCAGATGGGGCTCTGAGCCTGTGAAAACAAGTTTTCTCCAGGAGTATAACTTTAGACATTTTGCAGTGTGGGCTAATTTTTATTACATTATAATATTGCATTACTATATTTTTAAATTTTGTTACATTGTTTTCCATAATTAATAAAATGGGTGTCCAGTTCTCTACCATGTTGGGCATGTCCTGTTGGAGCCTCTAGCCTGTTATCTTACCTACATTTTTATAAGAATTAATTACAATTAGGAATGCATGTTATTTCTTCGGACACACAAACACAGAGAGGCCTTTATTTAATACTGTTAAGAATGAAGAATCTTACACTGTGTCAACACCACCTTGGTCAGAATTAGGACAACTGAGTGCAAGCCTGGGACCACTTTTGCTTTGGTTTTAACATGAAGCAGGACAAAGGCGGCCCCAGACTTATACAGGGAGTACACCTTCCTGCGTGGGTTTCTGTGGTACAGAAGTAGAAAGATTACCATTGCCTTCTTTGCCTTTTCTTATTACTCACCACAGGAGAATGGTATATACTATGCCATATCAGTTCAAGGTAAATAACTTCCTAGCAGGACATTGGTGCTCTTAATTTGTCTTCACTTCCTTTTAAGGCACGGCATTTTTTTCCAATAACCAGTGAACAAACTTTCTGTCCGCTGACACCTTACACATACATGTTGATTTTTTGGAACAAAACTTGATCTTGCTTTAGGTCAGCACTTTCACCGTGACTTTGATTTATTCCATCCGCCACAAACAAAAAGTTTGTGAAATTAATTACAAAAGAAACACTCCATTGCGGGTGCTGAGTGAGAAGCAGTGAAAGGAAATATATTCCAATGTGCAGCTGACATATGTGAGCACATGGAAACGAAAAATACATGTATTTGCCCAGAACTGGTCTGGTCTTTGTTCCTGGGCTGGAACAGATTCCTGCCAGGGACGCAAAATCTGAGAGAAGACGGTGCAGTAGCAGAAAGACGACACAAGGTGGTGGTCACTGAAGCACGGAGGAGAGGAGAGGAAAAGGAGCAGAAAGCCTGACTGGGGAACGCCATGAAATGGGGATGTTGGCTCCAACCGTGGTAGCTGTCTGTCGGGCAGGGGATGCTCTAATGGAAAGCACTCCCTTTGAATGTAAGCCAAAAACTTAAAAGCATCGGCACAGCTGCCTGCATTGTGTTACTTTAGGCTTCAAAAGGAGAGGAAAAAAATCCAGAACTACCCCCTGGCTCACATCGCAAGCTCCACCAATTTCTCTGGTTGTGCCTGGAAATTCCTATAAACACATAAGCTAAACTGACTCATACACACAAATGTGTGTGAATACTGCCCTGAGAGGATCGCTTTGGGAAAGGGCAGGTGGTGTACACCTGGAATTCCAAACACTGACAACTTAAAACTTCAGAAAAATTATGTGGGTCAAAATGTTTTAAAATTAAAGCAGGGAAACTAAAACCCTAGTGTTTACCAGAAAGCCTTTTACCAAGTGAAAAAGGCTTACAGAAACCAGAAAAAAACCAAAGAACCCATGCAGAATAGGAAGCAAAAATGTAAAAAATAACCAATTTCATTAATAGTGTGATTGAAGAGGTTATTAGAGGCAAACGTGACCTTCAAAAGGGGAAAACTCACCCCTCACAAACCAATAGCAGGAAGGATCAAACATGACAGCTGAAATGAAAGATGGAAATAAGGAGACACGAGAGGAAATGTGAACAGCAAATAGCAGAACTACACGAGCAACACCTAGGCATTCTTGAAATGCATTAAAGCAGGAAGCCACCAGTCTGCTGGGCTGCTGAGGAATCAACAGACAGCTAAGGTCACAAATTTGCAGAAAAAATAAAGCTATGTCTTTGTAACAGGTCTTCTTCACAGAAGATGAATATATGCCTGTAACTTTACTTCTAATAGATCTTGATATTATAGGGGAGATGCCAAAGAGATGATGTTGGAAATAGGGTGAAAAAATTAGAGGAGAAATAGGCACTGAGAATATACATAAAATACCATGAAAGTATGAAGGAATTTAGGGTGAAGGACTTATACAAGTGACAGAAACAGGCATTTCATATACACCAGCATATTAAAATGTAAACACCATAACTATCTAAACAGATACAAAAAGAAATGCTAGAAATTACAGTTTAACCAGCTTTCCTTCAATGTATGGCACTTCAAATGCTTACCATAGACAAGCTGGTCAGTAATGACATAGCAAAAGCCATCAATAAATATATTTGACATTAAAAAAACTGTAATGTTTCTTTGGGAATCTTAGTTTTTACACAATGTGAAAAGGCATATTTAAAAAAATGAAGCAATGTAACACAATGTAAAAATAAAGATGTAATACACAAATGATATGGCACCATTTTCATTAGCAGCAGGCCTAGGATCCTGAGTATGTATTCTCCTAATTCTGATTTCAGAAACAACCAAAACACAATTAATTCAGTAACACACAACACAAAAAACTTAGATTTTCATATGAATTAGACTCATATAATTGATTCAGATAAAGTTGAATGAATAAAAGCTACAGGAAGAGCAAAGGCCTCTTAGTCCTTTTAAAAACAGAACAGCCAAAGAATATTAAACTGTAAGTAAACAATTTTTATTGGAAATACTATAATTTTGTTTAATAATTTTTAAAACTCATAGCCACAAGGTAGCATGGTGAAGATCTTGCATTCATATTTATTTAGGTAGGGGCATCATTAAGTAAAGAAAAGATTGCTTCTATCCTTGTATTTCCCATTTGTCCCAGAAAAGCTAATTTTTCTCAAGGGTTAAGATAATAAATCAATTACAATCTCATAGCATATTTTGATAAAGCAGGAAGGCTAACTACATTATCTCAATATTTAAAACTATTTTATCCATCTCCTTATCAGGACTACTCCAAACAGCAGATCAGGTCAAGATGTAATGCAGTACTCTACACTGCTTAGTTGTACATCAGCCTGGTTAGAACAATCTCACTATGAAACAATTCCAAATGTAAAAAAAATAAGATTTTTTAAAGATTTCTGAAGCTTGACAGAGTTCCAGAATAAAGAAGTTAGGACTACTGGCAAGCTAAGCAGCTGGAGGGAAATGACCTTTATATGAAGTCAAATCAGTTGGTAAAACTCCTGCATCTCACTTGGGCTCTATGCTCTTAGGCAGAAATCACCTCTGAGTGGGATAAATGCCTGCCATTATAATTCCCCCATATGACTTCTGAATGGAATTGCCCTAATACTTAAAAACATAATTTTAAGGCAATACCACTGCATGTGTTTAAAATGTCAATTAAAAATCAGGAAAAAGACAAAACATGAAGGCTGGTAACTGTTACAGACCCATTTTCATATGCAGCCAAGATCTGTGTGATCTCACATAACATTATCTTTTCCGATGGCATTTAGGACATGTAAACAAGCCCTACTACCCCAACATGTCCTATTCACGCAAAATATCAGTAACAAACTGTTAAACAGGGTTTCATTATATGAAAGTACTACACCACTCAAAACAATTTAAAATACTCAAAATTTGGTTTGGGCCATTTATTCGGTTTCTTTACAATGTGAAAAATACACACTGCTTTAAAAAATAAAATGCTTAATGTATACATACAAACAGTCAACCCTGGTATATGTGTTACAGCCAACAGTAATCTAGCTACCAGCCTGTCCGATTACAAATAGGCTGCCAATCCAGGCAGCAGTGGCAGCAGCAGCTGTCTCTCATCATTCTGCTTTCTCCCTCCATTTCTATTAGATTTCTAACACGATATAATGATTTTTGCATATTTTCTCCACACTCTGCAATAGGTGTGACAAGCACAAATACATTTGTTTTTAAGATTATTCACAATGAACACAATCCAACACTAACCTGTTACTGTTTACCTGATTTATATATATGTGTACGCACTAACAGGCCTGCACATTCACACTTTCTGCTATAAATTAAATATTTAGTATTATAATTCAGCTGTCTTTAGACAAACAACTGAACTGCCTGTCCTACTAGACACAGGGAAATAATACACACACTTGAACACTGAAACCTGCAGCAGCAATCACAAGATGGTCCAGTTTGTGCCTGTATCATGTAAGCAACACAAATTATCCAACTCACTGAGGTACTTCCTCAAATACCAACATAATGAAAAACACGCTCAAAAGCCTGCCAGCTCGTTTTTAAACTACATACGAACTAAAAATCAAAATGGTAATTAAAACTAACTTATTTCTGTGTTATGCACAGAAATGCCACTAAAATACCTGACAGAAGTTAACAGTCTGGCGTGATTATATGAAGGGTGGCTCTCTTACAATTCTTAATACAAAAATTATAAGAAGTGATCTCTGGTTTTGCACTTTCAATGCATTAAGTCTTTACATCATTCCCACTTGAACAGTTACTTTCTGTTCTTAAAATATTTTCCCTTGACTATAGAAAAATTACTTTGTTTGGACAAGTATTAATTTTATTTCATCCCGTTGTCCAAACTGTATTTTCAGATACCACCATATCAGACTATATCCTTAAAAATGGTATTTTTAAGACAAAGTACACAGATGAAAAGGTTCTTGAAGGGCTGTTAATGATTACAATGCTCCAAGTAATTGGGGATGCATTCACAATTCTACAAGCTCCTTTACCAAAAGGTTGAAAGTCTAGTTGGAAGCAGCTACTTCCACTAAAGGCACATCACTTCATTTCAATATACACATATGTTATTACACGGTTTGTACTCGAGAATTTTCAGTGGGATCAATTAAATACTACCTTTCCTACTGCATACTTCCTCTAAAATACTGAAATACACACATACAACACACCTATTGGGGCTTAAAATAAAGTTCAAGAAAGCTCAAAGCAGATGCTCTCAGCTAAGACATCAAGCTACAGAACCAACACATTGATCAGGGTTAATCTTGTCTTCCTTCTTTTAGAGCAACACAAGACAGAGCTGTTTGCTTCAGATATTTTCAGGCAGGATCCTACAACTAAAGACAAAACAGTGTTGTTGCAATAAAAAGAAACAACGAAAAAAAAAACCAACTACCTGCACTCTTAAGACTATGCTAACAAGATCATGCAGAGTTAAAATTTTCAGTGAATGCCTAAATTTGACCATGACTGCAGTATCAAAATAGGTGACACAGACAAGCAAAGAAATCACATGCAGAACTTTCCACTTGTCCTTCAAGTTTTGTCATTATTAGCACTGATTCCTATTCCTGCCCAGACCCTTACTGATACCACACATCACACAGAAACTCATTACTAATCTTTGCAAGCATAATGCAAGTTCTGAGATTATACCTCTTTAAAGCCATTGTATAGCACTGATACACAAACAACATACTAGTTGCTTTTCAGACAAGGTGGGCTTCAGCAGAAACCATCTTGGAAGTCTGTCTATAAGCCTTTTATAAGTTACCTTCCCCAACTCCTAATTCTTTGTTCTACTCGTCTGCAGATGAAAACTTGAGGCCACTTTGCCCCAAGTTTTGTCACTATCAGGTTTTGAAACATTTGAAGTATTTGATTAGCTGAGGTGCTACAAGACATAACTGCTGCTGGTAATGCCTTAAATTATCCCAGACATTTTTGCAGAAGGGTATCTGTCTAGGCACTTAAAGGGAGTCGGTAATATGAGCAGCATACAGTTTATAGATACAGCACCAGAAGTTACAGAAGGAGGAATAATAAACAGGAAGGATTTTAATTTTTTTTTAATAAATAAAATAGAAGTCAGCTCCATAAAAGTGGCAGTGAAGTCTGATCTTAAATGGGACTTCAAGGTGACCAATCTAGGCACTTCTACAGATGAGTCCTGGGAGGTCACAGGATGAATAGATGGTAACATGGAAGATGACATGGAAGCAACTGCCTAAGAAGTGACAGATGGATGTGTGGGAACATTAAAGAAGTGGAGCGAGTGGGGGAGAGACAGGAAACTCATCGAGGGAACATAAGTAAGGGAAGGGCAGAATTATATAGAACTTTTAAAGTACTGAAAAGAGCTCAAATCTGATGCAAATATGGGTGGTGAACAGTAGGGGGAATACAAAAATAAGAGTGACAATTAAATCAGCAAGCAGGAAGCATTATTTTAACAGCTACATGTTAGGAAGCGAAAGAAGTCTCTATTCCTTCTGTCATAATAGACATGTCTAGAACAGAGCTGAAGATAGTGCATTGGTTAAGACAAGGCATGAAATAAGGCTTGCTCATAGGGATTTAAAAAAAAAAAAAAAAAAACATGTCGATGCTAAGAAAGCAAGCACCAGATTTATAGCTGACCTAGATGACTACAACCAATGGACTGAATGTTCTAAAAAAAAAATAAAAATTCTAAAAATTGCACACCTGAACAACATAAAAACTAAAGATTGTATTGTCTGTAGGAGAAAAAGGAAACTAAGAATAATGGACAGAAAGAAAAGAAATGAAACTTTGGCCCCACTGAAATAAATAGGAAAACGTACATCATGTTCATTTGTACCTGGATTTTACTAAGTGAGAGAATTCTGGTCATTTTTCAATTGATGACATGGTATATTTGACACACACTGTGCGAATGACTGCCTAATACTGGAAAATGGACCTGGAGATATCACAGAGAATCAGAATAAAACATAGTTTCTCAAAATATTCATATAAGTAAGATCTCATTAAATAACTGGGGGAGATTCAAGAGGTTATAAAAGGCGCTACTTTTTTTTTTTCCCACTTTGCACCATCTGAATACTAAACCTCAGACAATTTTCACTATTTACATTCTAATTTTAAAAAGGATTACTCAGTTTTAATTAACACATTTTACCAATGTTTCAAAACAAACAGGGCTGCATTTGTACCAGTCCAATAAAAGACTAAAATATCAACACTGAAAAATTTTTCAAAAGGTCCACATTCTATTCCAAAGAACTCTAAAGCCTGGATATAGTTTTATAGTCCGCTACATCTGCTATGATCTTTAAAAAATAATTTCAAAGTAAAATAAAGACAAATTTTCCACAAGAATCCAAATTACTACAAAGTCTGTCTTCCATTTGCAGAACATGAGTGTGTACTTCAAAGGCTGCACCTTCATGGAAGTCAGCAAATCCTAACTTTGGAGATTCACAGCTCTTCTCAAATATGAAATGGACAAATCCAGGTTGACTACAAATAAAATGTATTTTAGAGAGAACTAAGGCCTACAAAAAGCAAGATTAACTCATACCACAATTTTTAACCAAACAACTATTAAATGCAGTTTTGTTTGGACAGCAGTTCCTGTCTTTGCACATACATATCGGAATCAATAAAGCTGATCAGAAACTAAATTATCTTTACACAACTAGGATGTAACAGGAAAGTCATCAAAAACTTCACAAATATTATTTCATAAATTGCCTGGTTTTACTACTCTTAGGGTTGTTGTTAACGGTGTATTGCCAGGATTTTTACTTTCTCCTTTACATATGGACTAAATCCCTGAGCTACATAATTGTTTTCATTCCCAATATTCTAAGACTATTTTTCACCAATTCAGTGGGTATTCACCCAAAGCGCACTTCAAGAACTGTCATTATTTTCTAACTAACATCTTTCCAAATGTGGCTGAGTCTCATTTTTGGATAGGAGAAAATTGAGAGCTGGACCATTAAAACTCCTTAAGAACACACCCACTTCCACTATAAGAGTCTGCATTTTTACATTAATGAAAGAAATATATTACCTAGTTAATTTATGCCTTACATGATCACCAATAATAATAATTTTCAAATATTCATAAAGTTCTGTGGTTGGCATAGTGACTAAAGGCATTATGAACACTGTCACCTTTCTTCTATTGGTGTCTTGAAGAGTAAGCTATCAATATTGTTCACAGTGACTGCTGGGAATGCTGCTCTGAAGGTTGCTTTGCACAGGCTGTCCATGGCTGGAGCATGTTTCTGGGTTCTCCTCTGGCCTGTTTCCATTTCAACTGAAACATTCCAAGTTTCAATTTCTCTGATAATAGAGGTAAATTTATTGTTTAAAACATGAAAGGAGACTTAAGAGTTCAATTATTTTATTTCTTAGTGATATTCAGAAAATACAAGTTTTCCATGGGATGGTTGATTCTGTACCAATTCAAGTGAAGAGAACACGTATTAACTGATGAAAGTAGAACCTGGAGAGGGTCAGGAATATGCTACATATTGTACTAGACAATAAGCAATACCCACAGGTAAACTCTTTGATAAGTTACTTGTATCATGTAAATATTCTGCTCCATTTAGCACATCAGACATTTTGTAAGTTATAAAAGGTTTGCAAATTTTTATTGTTAAATACTGCTGAATTCATCCACATAGAATTTATTCAATAAAAATTCTGAATTTCTATTTCGTATCAAGTCAAATTCAAACCAACTTTGAAAGATACTGTTCAATAAGTTTGATCTACTTTTTAAATGTTGTTATTTTACTTAATCTGCTTTAAAAGGAAGGAAAATATTTGTTGAAACTTTTTTTTAATCCAGAATTTCTCCTTGTAAATTGAAATAAATACTGTTTTTAACAACAACAAAAAAAAAGCTTGTCCCTCTGTAAAATTAGTTAAGCAGAAAGGTATCCTTCGAATGATCAGAAGTGAATGTTCAATAGTTATCAACGGCACAAGGGCAATCAAAAAAACTTTGGCTATCATTTTCTGTGCCATTTTTATTCTGATGTTCATGAATGGGCTTGAGTACACGGAAATTTCCTGAATTAAAAGTGTAAATTTATGTGCAAATTAGCCATTCCGGGCACCGCACCTATTGACCTACTACTTTTCCAAATTCAGTTCACAAAAAATAAATCAGTTAACAGAACAGAAGATAATCCTATTCCTGAACCATGCCTGTCCACAGTCGTATGGCTTGATGAAAAAAATAACTTACAAGATTGAGCCTGAGATATGATACAGGACTGAATCGGTGTAGTCTAAACATTCAGTATGTTCCTTCCCACCACTCACAAGGCAGCAATTTGCAACAGAAACACACTGGCTACTTTCAGGCAGAGCCCCACCTGCAGAGATGTCACTTGCTCAGTCTTTTTCTGTACTTCCAACACAAAGCAAATAACTAAAATCTATTATTAAATTTCCATTGCCTTCTAGGAGCTTCTCTCAAAGCAAAGGAAAGCCATCATTAAAGAGAAACAGACAAACCAAAACCAAAGAACCACTGGAGGACATGAAAATTTCTTTTTCTTTTTTTTTTTTTTTCCTGAAGAAGATCAAAACTTTCTACATAAGATTAAATATGTCAAAGTGAAGATCACTAGGAGTAGATCTCACTCTATTTTCTTCCCTTCCGCACTTCATTTCATAGCAAAATGAAGCATGGAAGTATGTTCCAGACAAGAACGTGAAGCTAGTGAACATTAAGACCTTGTCCTAAATAGGTGTTTATATTTGTAGGCTCATCTACACAGATGGTTCTCCACCTACACGCATCGAGATGCTGTCCAGACACTATGGCATTATACCAAACCAATGGTATTATAACAGAATTTGCCCTTCCTTATGTATGAGCAACCAAAGTAGCTTATAACACTTTTTCTCTATTGCTTATGAGACAACTTAATACTTCAAGGAACCACACAAACATTAACAAATTGATCTGGAAAGTCTTTCATGAGTTAGTCTACAGAAGTAATGTATACAAAGTATAAATTTTACATTCTACAACTCAACATATTGAAACCATTTTTGTGCTTTCATTTCACACACAAGGGAATAAAATCTTCATTTTATGTGACTTGCAGCATAATTACTTCTGAATGAATTAGTTAAGTGAGTAAGAAAACAGCAGAACAAGGCAAATTATGTCCACAACACAGTGTATTGCTTTTTCCCATTTGCAGCCTCCTTCACATGGCTGTGAACAAGCTCGCTCCTCTCCATGTGTGGATCTGTCAAGGTATCTCAGTTTCAGCTGAATATATCTACAGACAAACATTGATACATAATTCCCCAGTTTTGATGTAGCATTACATACACACAATGAAAACTGCCAAAAGATTCATTTCTAAAGAAAACTACCCACTTTGGAAAATCAGCAGTTTTTTGTTCCAGGTGGAATATGAATATTTATATCTAAAAGTGATGATGCCAGAAGCAAACATTCCAAACAGGATTACTGATGTGAGCATTTCACTTCAGCATCCTGAAGGACAATCCTCCAATAATTTTCCTACCCCTCAGAACTATAAATTGTAGATCAGGTGGCTACATGTGAGGAAAACAATGAAAAATTAATCTCTCTTAGAACCATAAAATGTGCATTTAATGATTTATATCAGGCCATTTAATAATTGAATTTGCAGTAAATTGATGGAAGTGGGCAAGTTTGGGTTTGTTACTAACAGCTTTAAACATGTTTCTCTCTTTGCCATACATTAACAAAGCCTTCTCATTGGGCACTAAGGTTCAGGCCAGCATAAACTTACTCCTATGACACTGACTGAAATCCAGTTCCAACTTGAGATCAGTTGCTCAGATAGATTGATTCTGACAACTCTTAATACAGCATACCTGAAGAAAAGAAGTTGAGAAACCTCCTACCCAAATCTGCACAAAACAACCCTTTATATCAAGACATTCTTTCTACCTAGATTATGCCTTCTTTAAAGTCAACAGAAGGTAAAACTGCTAGTTCTTTGATCAGCCTTCTTTGAACTATCATCCTACTGCAGTGAGCTTCAACAAAGCCTAAACTCCCCCAGTTTAATACTAATGAGTGTTTGTGGAGTATGTGCTGTTAAAATGTTGCATCTTAGAATGTTTAAATTTAAAACTAGCTTAGAATTGTTTAACTGCTTTTTTGGGAAAGAAGTAGGGGTCCTGCGGAAGCTCTCTTTCTTCCCTCTCTTAAATTCAGAATTGAAGTAATGCACTTGAACAAACATTACTGCCCAGTGAAAAAGCTTTTATTGCCTTGCACGTGTTTTCCCTTGGAAGACCAGAATAGATCTGAAAGTTTTTCCACATACAGGAAGGATTTAAAAAACCACAATCTTAAAAAACGCATATGTTTAAAAACTAGAACACGTACAGTATCCGGCTATATGTACAGCTATATGGACAGCCGTGTGCTTCTGTGCCCATGGTGTAGCATCAGATTGCCTGTATTTAATAGTAACACAGCTCTTTGCATAGTCTAGATAGTTTGTAAACAGAAATTAATGTATCTTCAGCTACTTAGTCCCTTGATGAAATACTCAGAGCCATGTTTAATTGATCAGGGATCTGGCAGAAAGGAGCAAAAGGCTTTTCTAACTATGTCCAGTGAATGACAGGAAAGTAGGAATTAGAATTCACAGCAGTTCCTAACTTCCAGACTATGATTTTTTTTTCACCTACTCGCTGAATAGAACGTGCTGCAAATGTGTTCTGTAAAGAGAGAATATGGTGAAATAGTAAGGGGAAAATACAGATGGCAAACATCTTTATTTCTCTTCTTTTTTAAAAAAACTTTATAATGAGGATGACCAAAATTATAGTTCCCCCTTCCCACCTTCCTTTCGCTAGTACTCTCCCAGTTCCTTCCTCCTCCCAAGCAACAGAAATCATCCTCATAGCAGCTGTGATGCTTTAGGGTGAACAACACAGATCCGCACATCATAAGTGAAATTAAATTTTAAACAGAAAGCCCTTTGTATTTTTAACACTTCAAAAGCACTAGTAATCAAACTGCGATTATCCCTGGTCTGAAGGTTGTCCACATTAGAGGCAATCCATGTGCCCTCTACACAGCCATAGCGTGTCAACATGCCTTTTTTCACAGTATGTGGAGGAATACTTCCTGCCTCTTTCTACTGAAACTCTTTTGACTCCTTCTCCATCAACTGTGCAAAATGTGAAAGCATTTGCAGATGGGATGAAGATGCACATAAGTTAGAGGAAAACACTGAAGACCTTATTTATTGTGCATTCTTAATACAGACTGACATCTGCCAGCTCACAGTTAAGCAAAATTCACAGTGGAATTCACATATCCAGTGAGTAACCTAGTAAAGAATTAAGTTATGTCACATAACATGTATATGGAAGGATGGTAACAGAACTCAGAATAAATGTTTAAGTTCAACAGCACACCCACATCTCAGTCACAAGCCCTGTTAGAGCAGGACAGTTCCTACAGCCAGTGCTGCATACAGGAACCCAAACAACCAGGAGCCAGGCCTGGCCCAGCATGAACGTTCAGACAGCACCACTACCAACACAGCAGAAACCAAAAGGAAACCTTTTGGTGGGAATTTGAAACAAAGGTTAAAACTCACACTTCGATATGGACATAAAAAGGGCTTTAATTTCTACACCACCACATCCCTGAAGGTGAGATAAGCACTTACCATATTAATTCTGCAGTTCATTAGAGTGACTGGCATCCAGATTCAAGCTGATCTGACTAAGGACACTATTGGTATGTCCCAGTTACTGCCTTCTCATAGGTAACAAACTACCTACTATTTGCTGATAGGATTTCAGGCCCTAGCACAGGTTGTTTTTGTCCTGTATGTAGCAAGTGGTAAGTCTTTCCCAGTTTTAGAACTTGCCTACCCTTCCAGAAACACGATGGAAAGAAAATACAAAAAAATTATCCCAATACAATGACCATAATGCTATTCAAAAGTGGTTGATTAAAATGATGAGTCTAAAAAAACACTGTCCATGCTTAACAGAGACTCCCAACTGCTGCAGCAAAGGTGAGTTTCAAACCATGCCAAATTCAGTGGAAGTTTGTTGTGTGCATTTGTATAGAAGTTTGTATAGAAATTGGACTGCGAACACTCCTGAGAACTAACCAAGTTAATTCTGCAAAAAAAAATACACATCAAAGGAATTATTTTATTTCTCTTTCATTAAACTTTATTAGAACACAAGCTGCTTTGCTACTGTTTTTACTGATTTCCTAGAGTTTGCACTTTGTCTTCTTTTAAGATTGCATGCATCTGTATTTTAAGAGCACAAGTAAGTCCTTTAACAGTTACTTCTATGAGATTATGTAGTTACCAGAGTTTTCAAATGCTTGAAACACTGAAAAACATTGCTAGGTTATTGATGTTTTTATCTATTATTGTTTGTTCCTAAAGTAATGTCTTAAAAACTGACTAGTTGTTACATACAAGAGTAAGCTGTGCCTTCCTGTAGTTACCTATTTTAAGTGAAATCCCCAATTTCTGCAAGCTTTACTAGCATTCAGAGTGACATTATGAAGCCACATGCTACCCTATCATCTTTCTCTGTGTTTCTTGGAGCCTTTCTCTCCCTCTGTATAGCCTGCACAAGAGTGTGTGTTCTTCAGTCAATTCACACACATCACTGAACAGCAAGGGCACATATCTAGGCCCACAGCAGGGGGGTTAATTAACTGTATAAGGGACAGAGCTCGCTCTAGAGTTATCTTTTACATGTGCACAGAGAATAAACTGAGCTGACACTCAAGGGAAAATGCAGTAAGCTTTGCACTCCTCATTTTCTCATAGAAAGACACTAAGTTAAAAAAATAAATACAGGTTTAGCAGCAGTTCTAGACTAGACTTGGGTAAGAAAGATCTCTTCTCAAACACTGACACTGAAACATTCAGTTTAACAGTCTTTGCAGACTAGAATAAGACCTTGCAGAGGGACAAATGAAAACATTTATCTCCTTGTCATAGTGCCTGTTCAGATCTACTGAAGTTAATAACGGTTGGATGCACAGGAGAGAGGCACTGGTTGCTTACTTTCACATTAAGAGTTAGCAGACGACAGAGAAACAACAACAAAATAATTGCATACAGCACCCCTCCTTTTGGTGTTAGTGCCAGCAGAGTTGCAGCAATGTTAATGCCCTGGAAGAGTTCTAGAAAAAAAAACAGTGTTTTCAAAACATCTTCTAAAATGCTGCAATGGAGAGAGTTTTCCATCCCAGGAATATAAATTGTCAAGTACATAAGTGAACATATTAAGACTGATGGCACATGCATTGAGTTCAGACAGGGATACTAAGTAATACAAATGGGAAAACAACTGTTATACTTCTATTCAAATAATGCAAGTCCAAGCCATCAATCCCTTTTGGGAGAGTGGTATCACTCTGTATTCATGAAGTACGTAGGTGCTTTGAGCAGGAGGCTGGACTAGATGACCTCTGTAGCTCCCTTTGTACCTACAACTTTCCATTTATCATACCCTATCAAATCACCAATTTTGGTATCAGCCCTGAACGTACATTACAAAAATAAAGCTTCCATTATACGCTCTCGAGTGCACCCCATGCCTGAACTTCTCCATGTTTTTCCGTTTCCTGTTTCATAACAATCTTATTTCTTATCACTGAGCCATAACTCACTACCAAGAAGCATCCTGTAGGAGTTTGTCTGTGTCTCCAGAGTCAAACTATGTGCTCTATTAACAGTGCACTTTGAATATAACAAATGCAAGCAACGGTCAAAGGATGTAACAAAGCCCACCCCCACCTACTGTCAGTGAGCATCTCAGAGTAGCTCACACTTTAGACAGTAAGGATCTAGGTTGACAATAGGAAGATAAAATTTTCTTGGAGTTTCTTTTTTCATTGTAGTGGTTGTGGTAGCTTGGTGGGGTAGGAGGGAGTTTTTTGACGTTTTTAAGCCTCATTATGTTAGTCTTTGTCATTTGCAATTGCTTTCTGACTGACCTGGCAGCTGGTTTGTCCAGAAACAACCTGACTGCATCAGCACATCAGTTAGTAGCATGTTAAACTTTCACAGATGTCTTTCCTCTCAGATGCCCTTACCCATCACTCTGCTACCATATAAAGCAGAGAAGCAGAAAAATCAGAAGCTGCCCTGCTTGGTAAAAACAGGAAACCTCTTACAAGTGTCTGTCCAAAAAGGTAACTTTTTAATTAAATCAGAATGTATGTATTCTCATGCTTTAGCATTCTTTCAGTTTCTTGAGCTTCTTTTTATCAAATGATAAATGTCTTAAGAGTAACTGCAATGTATTAATCCAAAATGATGCCCTACAACATCAGACTGAAGTTACCCTCCAGAATTCTTGATTCTGAATGCGTTTTTGGGTAAGTCATACTGCTAGCTTTCCTTTAGACTCAGCTACACTTTGAAACATTAGTGTAGAAGAGTTGTGTAACTTAGTAGCTCAATCTGTACATTAGTTGTTTTATTCAAAGCCAGAGATTAAATCATAAACAAAGATTTTGACTGTATGAGATTGCCAAGACACTTCTTTGCTTCCTGCTTGGCCCCAGTGTACATGATCTATATTGTAACCCTCAGGACTTGAAACATAAGTTCTCAAGTAGGATTTAAAAGTTCTGTCTCCAACTAATTCTCTTTGAAATCTGCTAAACAAAAATCATAATGCCTTAAGAATTCAGGTTGCTCTCTGCTGCCAGATTCCAAAAAACTTCTCAGCTGTTCTTTCTATGTACAACTCAAATTGCAGGAATTTAATTCTTCAAAGAACACTCAAGAACTATTTTGGATTTCTTTATGTGCTTCATCTTCATACTTCTTGTGTTAGGTTATACTGAAAATAGTACCAACGGTGACAAACAAAATGCAAAGGTTTAACAGAAATTTTGCATGTGCAACTGTAACAATCTCCATCCTCTATACTTCATTCCCAGTCATTTGGATGTACTGTCATGTGTTGCGCCTGCTTCATGTATAGGGCTACTGTGTGGATCAGTGGGAGAAGCAAGACAGATACAGTCCACCTTCCTTTCTGCCATTTAGGAGCTGCAGGTACATTTATCCTAACTGCAACCCTGGAAGGGGAAACTACCAAGCCACAGATTGAATTCAAAGCTGTGATTACACAGCTGTTTGGTCCAGAATAAATTCAGGCAGCTGTCCAATGAAAGCTCTTTCACCCTTCCTTTGTTTCAGCCCTTCCTTTCTGCCACTTCCCTTATGTCGAAAGCTGTGTTCATTCAACTGCACACAAGCCAAGTGAGTAAACTGGATCATGCTCGAAAAACAGCACATCTTAGAGTAAGTGTTCAGACAGACAACTTTTTGACTCTGGTTACTGCACAGCAACATGAGCACCTGCTCTGGCACAAGAGAACAGCAGGAGCCATCAGCTAGACCAAGTAGAAGGACAGGTCACTACTTTCACACCTTTCTAATTTGAAGCATAATCGAAGTGGCCATATAATCACAACCTACAAAACCACAAGCTATGGGATACTAACTCAGTTTTGTCTCCAAATATGGTGTATTTGGTGCCTTGGAAGCACTGGCTTCAAAGTGGTTCAAAGTAAAGAAGTGCAACGTGACTTTCCTCATTTCTGCAAAGTCCTTCAGTAACTCCAGATAATGACACTACGAAGTGTTATCATCAGCCCAACCACAGGATGTTCTTAAAGAGATATTTCCTCAGTAACCTGCTTACGGTCTTTCAAGGACCATTAGAAAAAGAGAAAGAAAACAGCAGTTTTTAAGAACTGGGTTTGGGGGGTATTTTCAGTAAAAGTCAAGCATTTATTTAAAAAAAAAAAAAAAAGAATAAAAGAAAAATGAAAAAAGAAAACAAAGAAAAAAAAAGAAAAAGAAAAAAAAAGAAAAAGAAAAAGGAGGTACTTCTCTAGTCTGAACTATCCAAGGCTTGTTGCCAAAATAAAATGTAAAAAAGTTTCTTGAAGAAACGTTTATATTCCATAATGGGCAACATAGACAGAAATTAACTCTTTCTATACATTAAATGCCACACATCAATTAAATAATTTATGTAAATGCACTCAGCCCTACAAAAAAAATATTTCAAAACATTCTGCATTTTTAAGGCAGTCGAGGTAACAGAATGCACTGTGGGGAAAAAATTATATTTAAGGGTATTTTGTTACTTTGTTTTCTATAGAACTTAATTGGACTCCTTACCAAAGCTATTCAAACACATACATTAAATTACCTAAAGCCTTACAATAGGCAATTTTTATTTCTTATGACAGTACATTTGCTACCTATTTTCTTTGCATCTTTTCGAGCACATTGAAAGCACACGCCTACTTCGGGGACATTTGTTAGCTGCAAACCACCACAGCACATTGTTAGGGCAAACAGGATATGTTCAAGCTGCATCATCCTTCCAGGTGATGCAACACTCCCTCTCCAAAGTTTCTCCAACTTGCTGACTTCCAGAAATAGTAAGTGGGCTGCAAAAAGAACTTAATCTCCAGTGAATAGAAATAGTCCAAGTAGAAATGAGGTAAACACATGGCACAGTTGGACAGCTTCCCTTAAAAGCAGGTATGAAAGCAGTAATGGACACTGGGAAACACTGAGCAAACAGTGATTAGATGGACAAACAGGACTGCAACTGTTCTGAAGAGTTGAAAGTGCGTTTGGGTGCAACTGCTCTTATAATCCAAACCCATGCACCAGAGGCAAAATTTTTCTCTTTTGGTATCAACAAACACCTTATGTCATAACTTCTTCAATAAGGGACAGTAATCTACAGTCAGAGGTACAAATGCTGCCTCTTTTCCACCAAACCCCAATAAGGCAAAGACCATTTGCGAACAGGCCAAGCTCCTACCAAATCTTCAAACAGAAGCATGCATACCCCACACCCAAACCCACTCATAAGAAAAAAGATCCAGTAGCAACATCAACCTTGGTGCAAACTTTGCCCTCAGAGCTGGCTGCTAACAGGGCTTCCCCCAGGGCCCCTGCAGTCCTGCCTTCCTCACTTTTGGTTCAGACACACTCCTGTCCCCATTCTGGTCCAAGTTAATTGCATTCATCTTTCAGTCTGACATGGCAGTAATGCTACCAAGCCTTAGTGCCGAGTTCTACTAAGTGAGCCCAGGATTATTACAGCATCCAGTATTTCTGCGTGACCTTAGAATGTGGTGCTGTTATCAGACACTGTTAGTGAAAAATTTCATTTTATAGAAATTTATACAACTAATTTTCAAAATATTAGGTGGGGAGGGAGGGGGTAAGGGCACTCTGTTTTCTCAGATTTACTGGCTATCCCAGCCAGTCCAAGAGAGCACAGGCACTCTGCCCTGTGGGTTGTAGGTATAATTGTAATTAAAAAAAACCTAAACAAGCAACAAAATACCACTGCCACATGCCTCAGACTGTGGTAATTTTTTAATACACAACCCATTTCTCCTCTCATACAGAAGTTTGTGAGAGATTACATAACCAGTTAGTCAAACCTTGTCCTTTCAAGGATCAGACTTCAACTAAGGAGATCTTAGAATATTTAATGTGATTAGATACATGTAACTAAACACAGAGAAACCTCTAGTACCATAAATGGTAAAAAGAACTTTTTGTCTCAGCATTTTCTAATCTTAATCAGCACATTGCATGAGCTGATCATTAATATTTTAAAGGCAAATAAAGGATGTAACAAAATTTTGGAGACATCTGACCTACTAAAATATTTTTGAAAGCTAAGGCTCAAAATGGCTGTATATGTGTCAGTTAAGTGGGTCTCCTGCTAACTCAGGAGAGGTCACAAGGGAAGCTAACTATCTACTAAGTGCCATAATACACATGTTGTTTAAAACACACATTCCTAAATAGAGAAATTTAAAAGCTAGCAGAACAGCCACCATTCAAAGATATAATTAAGTGAACTATTAAGGTGAAGGAGATTCTATCACCTGCAAGGCTTCAAATGATCAGCAATTTTCATTCAAGCAACTTTTGAATAACTTGGAACCCACAAAAATTATCCTGAGAAGTACACTGTGTTTAATTACATGTAGCTAAAGCCAAATGATGTAAAAATTATGGAATAAAGTGTTTACATCATTTAACACAGCAAAAAGAGATAAGCAGGATAAGGAATGAGGGAAGGGCAAAACCTGTTTATTTACCCTTTACTTTCTAAAAAGTGCTACATAGATTACTTCATATGCACCGTGCACCAGCGCTTTGAAAGCACTCCTGATTATTGTGGGGAATATAAAAACCTATTAAATACTAACTCTTGTTCTGAAGAAATTCAATTTAAAACTAGCATTTATATTCAAAATTAAAAAACAGAGTAAAAGCAATGCAAAAGTTCAAGTGCAAGACTTTGTTCTTGAGCATGAGGACAAAAACTGTCTCTTCATATTCAAATATAAAACCCAGCATATTACACATGGAACTAAATCCATCACTGCCATATTGCAGTCCAAGGTGATGTTACCATAAAAATAAACAGGTACAGTGTATTAATGTCCCATATAGTGACACACCCCTGCTGCTGCAGGGCTGTCCAACTTAACACTTTGATTATTGCCTGTGTTCTTGCAAAAAAAAAAAAAAATGTTTAGGGATACAGAACCTGACACATTTTTATATTACCATAATGCACCTTCCTACTGCAAAGGATAAAAGCAATGCATTTGGCGTTTACTACAAAAACAAAGACACAACAAAACTATCAGATGTGTTTTTCCCAGGTTTATCCAGGAAAATGCCTTGTAGAGTACCAGTAAGCTAAGTCCAGCTAGTATGCCTGTTTCTAAAAACATTTGGTTATTTATTTCCTTTAAGTACTTTAGTTTTATGACTAATATTACATCTAGCATGTTTTGATGACCACAAAAAGAAAAATACTGTTTGCAGATCCATCCAGCTGGCAGGCTAGTTTACCCAATAGACCATTTTGGTTGTCTGCAGTTGGTGAGACTGCTTGACTTCTCACAGCACCCAGAGACATCTGCATTCTAAGTATCGGTTTCTGTGGGTTCTCAAAGTTTTCTCTTTATAGTTCTCCATGTGAGTGGGATTTAAAGGCCTTCAGATAACTAAACTGAGAAGAATAATAGACAGAGGGACAAAAATTAAAATGGCTTCATATTAATGTTTACTGAACTCTAGTCATAAGATTTCTTGGATTTTAAAATCTGAATTGACACTCACTTGAGGGCCTGACCCAGTGCTTCTGTTAACAGGAGATGCACATAGCTCTAAACAAAAGGGTGTAGAAAAGCCAAAGTGATCTACAAATTCATAATAGCTCCTAAAGACACAACCTATCATAACTCTAAAAATCCTCTCCAAAAGATCTTTCCATTAACAGATCAAAACTGAATTTGTAGTATCAGCATTTCTCATTTAACTAAACTGTATTTTGCTCAAAATTTAAGACCTTTGCAAAAATTTCATTCTTGACTCTTGAAACTGTCAGACGAAAGCCACACAACTAATGGAGTGCATTTAAAAATAAATTAAAAGAAATTATTGAGTCTCTCGCCAGTTCTCCATAAAGAAAACTGTTACAAAATCCAAATCTATTTTGTGATAGTCATGTCTAAGTGAATATATAAAGGAAATTAACATGAAGTTATATTTAAAGACAAAATCTTTCAAATCACTTTGTCTGTAGCTATAAATATAAATTAGTCTCATTTGCTTTTTCAAAAGCAGCGTAGGATCTGATTAAAATCTATCTCCTCCACTTCAGCACTATATTGCACGAAAACCCTTTAACACAGTAACTTTTGAAGGACCACAACATAAAAATGACATTAAGCCATTAGAGAACATCTGAAGGAGGGCCATGAGGATGGTGAAGGGTCTTGAGGGGAAGCCTTATGAGGAGCAGCTGAGGTCACTTGGTCTGTTCATTCTGGAGGAGACTGAAGAGAGACCTCACTGCAGTTACAACTTCCTCATGAGGGGAGGAGCAGGGGCAGGCACTGATCTCTTCTGTCTTGTAGTCAGTGACAGAACTTGAGGAAACAGCACGAAGCTGAGTCAGTGGACATTCAGGTTGGATATCAGGAAAAAATGTTCACCCAGAGGGTAGTTGGGCACTGAACAGGCTCTCCAGGGAAGTGGTCACAGCACCAAGCCTGACACAGTCAGGACAACACTTTCAGACACATGGTGTGATTCTTGGGGTATCCTGTGAAGGGCCAGGATTTGGACTCAATGATCCTGATGGATCCCTTCCAACTCAGCATATTCTGTGATTCCGTTAAAAGCAGACCTAATGAAAGTACCTTGATAGGTCACCAAACAACACGGTAGAAGTTCAAAATAAGGGAATAATATTCAGTTCTCTAAATTACTTGACACTTACATGCTAACCAGTTCCCCTGCAGAGAAATTTTATCCATAAGACATAAAAAGCAGTCCTGGTCTGGTAAGCAAAAGAAATTCTAACATTTAGGACAGAATGAAATTTTGCTGATTTTCATTTATTTGAAGTGGATGATACTGACATAGTAAAACATCCCAATAATTCATTTCTGAAGAGTCTTACTTTACGGAAGAAACACCCACCAAACCACCCTTTAAGTGCACGATTCCTGCACATTACAGAAGAGAAGATGTTGAGAAAGTAATTCTTATATGGCAGGTAGTATTGAAACCTGGACAGCCAGTAAGTCGTTCTCATTTGGAAAAAAAAACTTAGAAATTGAAAGGCTCCTTCTGTTTCCCAGTTTCAAATAGAAACAGTACCTTTAGGCCACACAATTTTAATTGCACAGCAGACAAATGTTAGGAGCTTAGCGTTCTGGGATGCTATAAAGCACTTCCCCTAAATTATTTACTTGGAGAATGGGATATATTTCTGTTTTTTGAGACATGTGACAAAATTGAGAATGAGTTGGAGAATCCAGGAGCGCCATTTTGTCCAAGTTGATCACTGAAGCATTTATTACCAGCCCAAAGGTGTGTGTGGAACTTTGATGCTAGAAAGCTGCCGACAATCACGCACTTCCACACCACTCTGAGCTGGCCACAACTCCAAAGGACAAACCATTGCTCTGAAAAGCTGCCATACTAGAATGAAAATAAAGCAATTTATAAAGAGAGTGCAGGGATATGGAGCAAGACTCCACAGGCTTAAATACTGCCAAGTATTTGAATTTTCAGAAGTCTTAAAATAAAAGGATAGCCTGTTGCTATTCTGCAGGACATCAGGCAGCTCTAAATCTTATGTCTCAGAAATTCACATTACATATTATAGTTCTGGTGTGATTTTTCTCTGTTTGTTTTTAAAGGAAAAATAGGTAAACAAGTTCTGCCTTCTAAAAGCAGTATAAACCTTCCCTGAGGTTTTTCTTTTTGGGTAAGGAAAAAGTAGGCTCATTTCTCCTTGCTACACAGGGCAGCCTGGATCCAACTCTTTTACACAGTACTGTCCATTTACTATTGACATACTCCCAATATTTTATTGAGGAAACTTCGAGAAAGAAAAGGCAGGGGGAGAAAAATAGGAATAACAATCACTTAACTATTTTTAACTTACCTCACCTAGCTTTGGAAGGAGTTTACAGGAGAAAGAAGATATGCTCATCATAACTCAAGGGCTTTCTCCCTGCTACTTTTCAAAAGTCTACTGTAACAACACACTTCCAATTTCTCACTATTAAAAACAACATGGAACAAGAATTCTTTTCCATAGAATACATCAGATAAATGCTGTAGTGAAAACAAGTAAGGAACTGAAGCCTAATCTTCCTAAAAGTTTTTTTACAGTCAGTATAGTGAGAGGTGGGCCTTTGTAAAGGCAACACACAACAGTAAAAATTAGGTTCCCTTGTATGAATTGCCTCCTGGGAAGTACTCTGTCTTCATCACTCTACTGATCCCCACAGTAATACAAACTTCATTCCAGCAAAATTTCCATCATAATTGTGGAGTCACCACTGCCTAAATCTGTTACATTACAATTAGGGGGGAAAGTTGAAAGACACCTTGCACATCACCACCAGTTTTGACAAACTTAGCATAAAAGAGGAAAAAACTCAGGGAATAACAGACTTAATTAAAACAAAACCACACCAAGAAAACCTATATTTTATCTGGCCACCACCTACCTTCCCACCCCATCAGACATCTCTGCCAGCTTGCCATCTAAAAGCAGGAGAAGAGTTGCTCTAAAGAGACTGCACACTTTTTGGAGTTTCTGCAAGTCAGAATAAGTATTTGAAAAGTTAACCCAGAAATAAATACAGTAGTGAAAGGAAGTGACTGTGTATAATGACTGGAAATAGGTGGATTCACACTGACATTCTGTTTGAAGAAAATAAAACACTCTTAATTATTTCTATGGATAAAGAATGTATACCAGATTATCATTTCAGTGAACAACAACATTTCCTAAGGATGAAGAATGCATTCTGCCCCTACAGCCATGTGAATATAGAAAAGAACACACAGAGGTTTCATGAAACTCCACAAATGACATTCTATCCTTTCAGTCTATAGGTTTGTTCCCTCTTTAAGCCCTTCAAGGCCTGAGCCTATCACAGTCTACACAATAGAATGAGGAAAAAAATTCATAGTGACTAAGTAATAAGGCAGATAACATTCAATTAGATAAGTCAAACCTGAAAATAAAACTTTTATAAAGTGTAATTGCATTTTGCCCTCTCATGCTTCCTTAGTGTGCCATCTTGTCTCTAAACCACATCAACACATTGTCACATTTATCTTGGTCCCTTTCAAAACTATGCACGAGGAGTTGAACTCAGTGGTTCCACAATGCACTGTGAGGGTGTAACGCATGACCTATATGTTGGAAAACACCACCTAGCACCGTCTACCCTAGTCAGTCTTGTTCTTGGCATAGTACCATGAAAGATAATATGTACTAATAAAAGTATTTTAGCCCATAGCTGTACTGCACTCAGTCACTCAAAAATCCCACAATCTCAGGAAGTGGCTTATTTTCAAATCAAGTACCTGGCAGCAGAGCACAAACAGCAGAGACAAGCTTTTGTCTGTATTCTAAGCATCGGACACACTGCTTTTCTCTCTTCTCCCTTCCAAAATGCAACACACTTCACAAGAACTGGGGACCAAATAACTCCAATAGCAACTAAAGATCCACAAGGCTCTGAAAAGCAGATCCCTTGATTTGATTCTTTTTCTAACCCTGACACACTCAGAATAAATCAAAATACTGTTTCTGTGGCTATGAAGTTGTTCCACTGAAGCATGCAGAACAGAGCAGAATGGACCACTTTAATCTGTCTTCACTTATAAAAATTCATTAGTAGATTTAATCCCTTTTCCCAGCATCCAACTAAGAGGCCTTTAAGAGTGCTATACAAAACAACCTAAATCCCAGTCATCACCATCTAATGCTTCACTTGTGTTTCCTTCAAGTATAAAAGGGAAAAGGGAATAGGAGGCCTTGAAATAACTACTGATGTGTGAGGATATCCAGCAAGTCAAAACATGCAGGAACACCTAATAACCAACTCTCGCCATCAGTAGGGGATTTTCAAGGAAATACTGTAGTTTAATTGCCCATTTTCCATCTACAGTGGTGATTTTCAAGCAGAGCAGGCTATTTTGGAGTTATGCCCTGGCTTATATAGAGATGAAAGATGTATCCAACCAGGTTCAATTAAAAAAGTTCTCCAGCTGCCTCTAAATCTGGCTTAAATATAGCATGAACTCAAGAATTAAAAGTTGGGCCAGAAAATCAGTGCTGAATGAAGAGTAACATGGGGGAGGCGTGGAGAGTTTTTCTTCTTTTGTGTTATCACAAAATGGTCACTTGCATTCCTAAACTGAGTTACCTCAGTGCTAATGTACATATCTAATAGAGATGCAAAAATTAAGTTCACAAACCAACAGTGAGAAGGTCTAAGTGGAGTTACATTAAGAGAAGAATGGGAAATCCAAGTTTAGATGTCAGTATGGGTTTAATCATGACTTAAGCATTACAAAAGGTCTGAGATAGCTTAGTAATATTTCAGTCATATACAAATGATCATAACATAAGATTTGCAAGAGAGTTCGCAGCAAAAGAGGCAGCAGGGAGAGATGCATGCACTCTGCCTACCTACAATCATCTGTGCAACATTCAAAATTTGCTTCAGTCAGTATATCCTGAGAATATAGAAGATGATAACTTAATGAGAAACCATTATATTCACACTTTCACACAAAATTTGGATGAAAATTAAATAAATACCAAAGATTAAAATAGTAAGCCTATGCAGATTTCTCAAACAAACATTCGCCTTCTAAGCAGGTGCTGTTCATGCTGATCAGACGGTTCAAAAGGGCCTGACAATTCACTGAGACAGTTAACTCACTCCTCCTTATATCCAGATAGACTAGTATCTTTTTGACAGGAAAAATAAGTGACTACTCCATACCATCTAAGAAAGGAATCTACAAACAGTTGTTTTTCATATATTTTAAGACTGCTTTATAAACAGTTGGCATAAATGGATGCTTGCAGTTACATGGAAATTAGCATATCTTTATCATTCATGCCATTTACTGAAAAAAGATCAGTGTTTAATAATACGCACAGCTCCAGATAAACAACTGGAACTAAAATTAGTTACTAATAACTTTAGGCAGGTGATGCCTAAGTGTTCATGTGGCATATTTGTACACTTGGTCCATTGCTGACAGAGTAACTGGAATTTTAATATGCCCTTGATGAATCTTGGAGAAAGAAGGTATCAGAAACTCCAAGCAAAACTGACAGGAGTGAAAAGTAAGTGACTTCATCATTTATTTCCAGGTTTTGAGCCCTGAAGTTCTCACGGTGTGCATCAGGCCTACCTACAACCACACAGGCATACCTTGCCTATCTTCTTAGGCACAAGCATTTCAAAGTGCTTTTTGCTACCTGTTAACTTTACCCAGTTTCCCTTACGCTCTCCAGCTTTCTTGCATTTACCCTCTTCTCACCAAATCACTGCTTTTTCTCTTTATGGAACATGATGGAACATGTTTCGGGTACAATTTTCCGGTAATGTGTTCAAAAAGCCTCCATAAAAATTCACTTTTACTATGATTGACAACTGTTCAAGAAGAACAGTCTCACAGGATGAATTTATGCACATTACCAATCTTCTCATTACTCAGTTACGGTACCTGTAATAAATACAGCAACATTAATGCTTAAAGCTATTCCTGACAGTTTTTGAAGACTTAAATAACAAGTTTCCTTTGTCGCTCTAAACCACATGTTTACATTTATTCAGCCATACAAAACCACGGTTAAATTACACTACCATTTTCTAAATCTTCCCCAAATCAATGTTCTCATTACTTGCTATTTAGTGGCAAGGTTAAAAAGAGTCTCACTCTGAACATACAGGATTTAGAATAACTTCATCTACCCAAATTTGCTGCTAACTTTAAATAAAAGCAAAATTCACTAGATTTGCCTGTTCATAATAATAGGGATAAGCTTGCTTTTATAGTATGCATTTTTTCTAATTATATTCCACGGTTTCAACTGTTCTTCACAGTGAAGTACGTAAAGTCTTTCCCCTATGAAAAAAATAAAACTTTAAGGATCCCTATGCTAACAACTATTTTTGAGTACTTCTTCCTACATATATGCAGCTCTTCAGAAATCAAAATAACAGAGGGAACCACTTTATTCTTTCAATGTCATGAGCAAATGCATTTGAAAACAAGTGAGTTTTGACAACACTGTTTTTCTAAAGATTCAATGAATTTCACTGCATCTACAGTAAGAGACATTTCCATTTTCTTTTCAAATATAAGGGAAAGAGTCATGTGATTTCTTTCGTACATGCTTATCATCATCACCTTTTTACCACAGAGCCAAAAGACTACTGCTGTAAGCTTTCTTCCACATTTAAGACAGAATATTGCTTCAACTTTTCCAAGAGATTGTGATAAGGACACATGTAGAAATTCCTCTGTATTTGACCTGATATTGCTAAAAAAAAAAAAAAAGGCGCATTTTTGTCCTGCCCCTTCTTTCTTTACAGTTCTTTAGTCAAATAAACATGACCTCTTCTTTGTCACTGGAAATAAGTACTGTTATGATACATACTCAACAGCATCTAAGTTCATAATAATTGTTTTTAAATTAAAGATGGGAGAAAAAAGGTAGAAGAATAAGTGCTACTTCAAGATTACATACCTCCTGCTCCTCTACGCTAGGCCTGCTCTACTTCAGTCTTTCAGTAGTGTCAGTGGTAGCAATCTCCACCCCACCTCCCCAAAGAAGAAAAAGGTATACATCGGTAAACTTCCTCACAGAAAAATTAAAAAATACCTTCTTTATGGTTTTTACTGTAAAGACTATATTTAACCCAGTCAAAAGCTGAATAGTGGTAAGTCATTGCAGCTAAAAGTCTAAAAATCAGAACATCAAAGGAAGACACTATCATAGAACAAAAAGTGAAAAAAAAGAGACTTCTAAGACTATGACTTTCTTCCAAAAATGTGAAAACATAAAAAACCCCCCAATGCTCCACAGCAACAAAATTAATTCACATTTAGAACCCAAGCTTAGATTTGGCAATTACAACTCTCCCTCAAAAAGTTACTCTTGACTTCTCTTTATTGAGGAGAGGAGTGGGGGAAGAAAGAAGAAATCAGTTTTAAAACCAATGCATTCAGTGTTTCTGAACCGCAGCTCTCATATTTACAGTTGAGGAGTAAGACTGTTAAACTGAAATCACCTTATTGCCCTCAGATTAGAAAAAAGGTAAGCATAGATTAGAACTCTGTGGTAATAACATAAAGAGACTAGCAAAGGAAAATTCTTACTGTCCTTTAAATACCAGTTATCTTAAAGTAAGTTTTCTCCCCTTTTGCAGTTTTCCTTTCATGAGATAAATACACTCAGGATATATTGCTCAACTGCCTCTTAGGCAAAACAAATCAAAGCATTTATTTTCACCTCTTCGACATTTTAAAAAGAAAAATACGAATACATGACATACCGTATGCTGCAACAGTTCAACCCTGCATCAGCTAACAAATCTCTTTATGTTTAAGCCTACACATGTACAGCCTACCTGCTTTCTTTTTGTACTTCGCCAGATCTCCTCAATTTCACAAACTTCTGAACAGAACTGTCATTATTAATTCTCAGCAAGACACCTAAGCCACTATGAATCACTGCAGCGACTGGCAGCAAGTGTCGGCACTACTCTCACAATGCTTCAGAAATGGAGAGAAGTCCTAAAGCAACTAAAAGCTTTTAGCTAACCTACCGCTGACTTGGTTCTTGCACAAGCCTTCAGACAACTTCATTAAATAAGAGAGCAAAGAAAAAACGTGCATTAGGGTGACATAACATTTCAGAAGCCAGAAATATTTCATTATTCTGCCTCTGTAACACCAGGGTCTCAGCTCCATGCCACTGTCTCCGAGTAGGAACACTACACAGGCTGGAACTTTAGTTTTTCACACTTCATTAAAAGACTATGGAGTAATTATACCTCCCATAACTGTCCACAGTGGAGTCAGGCCCTCAGAGTTTATTCACTGGACATCAGGTATCAAAACTACTTGGCTCTAAACAAGAGGACAGATAACATGTTGCGCTCCTTCTTAAGACAGGCACTGCACAATGTAAGGCATTTATTTACCATGTAAAACTGCACATTTCTCTATGTTATGTGAAAATGAAATAGTTGAATGATATTCTCCCCATAAAACAATTCATAACAATTATTTTTCCTAAAGAGAAATGAAAGTGAGAACAGAAAAAAGGGCTTTGTGTCATCTCTAAGATGCTGCTCAACTCTACATTGCTAAGCCACAGATGTCTGTCTATACAACAGATTCCTTCAAGTAAGAGGGAGTGAGCACTACTTTGCATTGGAAAGCTGTGGTTATTTTTCCAAAATTCACATTTGCCATGACTGTTGCATCTTAGCAGCCATACTACTTTAACAACACTATCATTGGGACACTTCTGCAGTCCAGCAGTGGATATAACAAAATATTTAAACTTGAACAATCATGGAGAAGTTCACGATTGTTCTGACAATCAAACCCACAAAAATACAAGGAAGGAAACTGTACTGGGACTTCATACTGACTGTATTCACTGTGTGGTAGAAGTGAAGTCAGAAACTTGTATTTCGAAGTCTTGTGGAAACTTAACCCATGTTCATCCCACAGCAAGTGCATTTTAGTACCTTGAGCTGTAACTGTCAGCAAGAAAGATACAGCTGCATTTCTACTGATGGGTAATTTAAAACATGTTAGCACAGACCACTCTGTAACATTAACTTTAAACAGTTGCAAATACAGGTTTAAACGTTTTGGTAAGATGTACTTGCTTTCTTACACTTCACTCTCTACCTCACTGCCTGTCTGTGCTCATCATATGAACGGGGAGTCAATAAGACTTGCTTCGTGGCATCAAGACAAGCTAATTTTGAAATTACCATGGGCATCCAGAGCTTACCAGAGAATCCTGAAATGGCTTGCTGTGAGACATAGCCACATGCAGAGGCTCATGCTGGTTCTAGAGAATAAATCATCTTCAAGAGAGGCATGCTATCACATCAGCAAAATCTCAGGTTTTGTTGAACCAGTATTCTCATTAAAAAATCATTTTCTTTATTATACTTACATGTTGCTTCCTAGAGTCACTGTTCCCCTACTAAAACATACTATAATCTTTTTAGTAAACAGAATTTTTAGATAAATGTTAATCACTATCTGCCCATTTTCTTATGAAAGGTAATTCTCAAAACAGAACACATGCAGCTAGGAACAGATGAACATAGGTATCTAGATGTGACACTGAGGCATTTCTACCATATTTCTACCTATGCACATGCTCTAAAATGTTTCACCTCTTCAAAGGTGTTGTCTATTGACCTAATTTGGTTCCACTATTGACACAATAAGCAGTACAATTAAGGAACTGCTTAAGTCAGTTTAGCTGGGGGTGGGATGGAGTGGTGTATGAGGGATTTGCATATGTGTTGCTGTTTTGGGTTTTTTCAAAAACAAAAGAGAACAAGTTTTGTAGATCTCTCAGTGTTATTTACTTTTCTTCTAGTTACCCACAAGGCACATCTTCAAATTCAACAATCTTTCCATTAAACATTCAGTTGTAATTATTACTCATACTTTAGACCTGTCAGAGAGAATTCCTAACAAATGGCAAATATAAGACAATTGGGGCATAATTTAGTATGGTGAAAACACCCAACTAATTTCCAAGTTGTCTATCAGGTACCCATAACTGACAGGAATTAGTTGGGCTAGACATGAAGAAAAATTCCAGCATACTCACCCGTATACACAGTATGGCCCAACTAAGACAAAATCTAGAGATGTGCCTAAACCAGAATATTCTGGTTTAGAATAAGTTCTAAGATAATAATAAAGGAAGTGACAAAATTCATCCATTTTTCCCATCTCCCTTAATACAAAACATTTGTTTCAACACAAGAAAAACTGCTATAGTTTCCACTGATTAAACGAGCTGCTTGTCTGATAGACTCACAATAACTCATCCTATCTTTTGTTGAGAAATCCAATAAAAATCAAAAATGTCTGGTTGCCCACACTTATTTTTGCACTTAAAAATTTAGCATCTCTCTTGGAAGCTAGGAAAAGAGACATCTTTAAAACAGGGTGTTAAAAATACATCTGTTTCCCTACCTGTTTCTCACTCAGAGCTGTGATTTTGGCTTGAAGTTCATGAAGCTGTTTCTTCAAATCAGCGTTCTGATTAGAAAGAAAAAATATCTGTGAGAAAGATATTCCATTTGTTAACATAGAGTAGTAGCAGGAAGGTGGTTTGTTTTTTGTTTTGTTTTTGCACAATGTACTACAAATACAGCACTTCTGGATGTACAGCCAATAAAATTCAAGAGGCTCAAAAAAGCCTTACTCAAGTCACTGAGTGGAACAATAATCAGAGGACCTGTCCAGCACTCAGAGAGAGACAACCCAGTTTGGAATGAAGATTTCATTGAAACATCCATTAGTGCTTATCACATTATAAAAAGCACATTTGTACATTTCATCAAGTTTACAAATTAAGTGAGAAATGTTTGTTAATATATAGAACAATAGTACCATACTGTATGCAATGGCATGCTATGGTATCTTATCTAGAACAGTCTCACCTATGCTACTTATACAAAGACATTATACATTTAACTGTATAGAGCATCAAACATATCTATTAAATCTTAACTGATACACATATCAAATGAAGGCAAACATATCTAAGTCTTAATTTCCATGTATTTTTATGCCTTAGACTGTACTAAAGGGAATTACATTTGCCTTACCACATCATTCATATCAGTACTTTGCCTACAATAGCCTTTTCTTAAGATTTGAAAGCCATAAGCATCACTACAAAGATGCACACAGGAAACAATTTTTACCAGGACTTTTCCTTTCCTACTAAAAATAAAATAAAACTTAAAAAAACATCTGTCCATTGTTTAAAACCAGTGAAGCTCTGCAGAAACATGACAGGGAAGCAAGTATTTCTTAATTTTTCTTTTCCCCCTTTTTTTGCTCTCATTTACATCTAAACTTTTTACACTAGATTATGCAGGTTCAGTGTTACACAGAAAAACTAAAACACAGGACTAATATCATTACAGGTACTACATGCTCAGGGCATATTCCCTGTTTTTGTATTCCTCCATTCAACTCTGAAATGCATTACAATCTCAGCTTGTAGATACTCTTCTCCAATTCCAGCAAAACCAGATATTCCCAGTCATCCTCCTCTCTTTTAGATTCCACTTAATAATCTGAGATAAAAATGCATTAAGAGCATTGGAAGCAGAGACTAGGTTTACTCTTCCTGACTCTAGGAACTTTGCATGGCTGCTTGCAGCATGATCTCACTTTCAGCAGATCTGAACTGAAAACAAACTGCTCTGCAGTCTAATTGCTAGCAGACCTGCCCAGCGAGTAAGGGGAGCAGACCTTACCCAAATGCCATCAGAAGTTCTAGAAAACAGATTTTCTAATACACCCTACTCCCAGTTCAACCCTCCCTGTCAGGGGTCCAGCTACTTAACAGTTATTAAAAATTGTCTTACTCACTGAGCTCAAAAAAAAAAATACATTCAGAAGAATTACAGGGCATTTACTATTGTATGGGGATAGGAGCACTTAATAGAAAGCCTCAAATAAGCTGCCCTTATCCCTCTCCTTAACATTTCAGACTGGTTTGAGAACTCCACAGAATTCCCCATTCAGCACACTAGAGTGCTTAACTGCTGTACAAGAAAACCCAGTCACCTCACACAGTTTACTGGAAAAGGGATAACTTCTGCTCTCTATGCAAGGAGTCTAGTTATCCAGCCTCAGTAGTTCTGAAACTTCCCAAGGCCAAGTGCCCGCTCTTTGGACACTACAGTGCTGGTAAGACACCTAAGACAGGCAATAAGAACACAGCCTTAAGCTACATTATTTGAACAAAATTTCTTGGACTGTGATACTCAAAAAAATAAAAAAGCTATTTCTAACAATGGCACCTTTTATAAAGAACAGCTTCTAATAGAATCATAAACTTACTGCACATTGGAATTGCACCAAAGCCCACAAGGGTCACTTGATTTAAACCAATAAGGATACATATGAGCTAAAAGCTCCATAACGTCAAGAGTTTTGGTTTTGTTTTAAACTATCCAACAGTCATTGTTCTGAAACCTGTTCATAAGTTTTCTTCTAAACACTGTGTTAGCAAGAAAGAGTGTGATCAAGAAATATCTAAAATTCTCAAGCTTCATGCACTGTTATTTCCTGCATCTTTAAGGGTAAATAATCCAATACAAAAATAAATAGTTACCTGTGGATCTTGCTTCATTTGGGCAACCAATTTCTAGAAAGAAAACAGATGCAACAATACAATGAAGGCTTCATTACAGATCTCGTTGAAGAGTTTAAAATTCAGTACTTTTGAAGAACCTTTGTAGAAGCAAAATACTTAGTTTACAGCACTTCAATAGCTGGGCCTGAAGTCCAGTATTATATCATTTCCAAACCCATTCTTATTAATATAGTAAAACAACTGTACTAAGCCATCACTTCTGCTCCTCAACAGCTCTTGAGTAAGTGATGCTTTTTAAAGACAATTTAAGCCAGCTGGGTAAGATAATCTAATAGCTGTGTCTCCTCTAGAACTGCTGCCTTCTTTGCTTGCAGTCACAAGAAACGCAAAGCACAAATAACTGCTGCAGGCACAAAAGCTGTTTGTATATTTAAGAGCACAATGTTTCAAGTACTATGGCTCCGCCTGTGTGTTGGCTCAGCTGGTACCAGATGGAAGCCCCATGTTCAGAAGTATCTTTGCCACTTTTCTCCCTCAAAGAGAGATTGAGATCATTGTAGAAAAGATGCCCTCCACATCCAAGGGAAAGCAGACATATTGTTACCATTCAGCATTCTTCCTCCTTCGCTTCCTTTAGGCAGCTGCAGGAGAATGCTGTCTATTACTAAGCAAGAAAAAAGTCACCAAAGAAAAACAGAGCCCAGAATGAAGAGGCAAGGTAAACCAAAAATTCCGCTTTTCTTTTTTGGTTACAGCCACATTTATTCATCACATCGACATGTCCCTTCCACACATGCAAAGAACCATGTAAAGTCTCTACTTTCTTCTTCATTTACTCATCAGAATCAGGAGGACTGAAAAACACAAGGACAAAGCAATCAAGAAAAACATGTGTTCCATTCCACCTGCATTGATATCACTCAGAGAATTCAGACTGTCAGCTAATTGTCTTTAAAAGTTTATTTCCTTTCATATCCTAAAAACTGTACTAAAAAAACCCAAACAAAACCGACAAAGATAATTTTGCATCAGACCACAGGTTTACCTGCTGCATTTTCTACTAATAGCCATTAGCAAAAAACAGCCACATTAGCACAGTGTCTATGCTGGATAAGCATAGAGCATTATTTCTCATCTGTCAAAAATTTACATCTCTGATGTCTTCAAAGATTACATCTTAGGTTGTAATAGCTTGTAGTACACATTTCTTTGATTTATCTGCCTTAATTACCTTTTAAACTCAGGAAAATACTGTAGATTTGGTGACAACAAGTTCCCAAGTTAAACTAAAGGACTCTTTTGTAAAAGGATGACCTTTTTCTTCTGAATCTGTCTCCTCACAATGCAAGCATGAGGGACTAATACGATTACAGAAAACCAGAGCTGACTTAAGTCAAAAGAAGTTGGAAGTTGAACTCAACAATCCTTACAGGTCCCTTCCAACTCAATATTATATGATTCTATGGCTGCTTCTCTATTCACCTTCTTCCTACATCTTTTCCATACCACATATTCCAGTATCAGTTATCACTTCTTCAGATTGAGAGTCTCCTCATGCACAAATCATTCCATTGCCTTGTTCACTGTTGGAACTCTTTCCCTGTACTTCTCTACTTTGCCTTTGTCACCTGAAAACAAAGTTTAAAACTGCATGCAACACTCAGGTACTCTGTACTGCAAGAACTCCCTCCACCGTCTTAACTGCCAGTTCACAGCCTGCTATTGCAGCTGTAAAACTGAGCCTGTTTTTCCAAAGTGCATCACTTGGCATTCATCTAAGCTGAGCATTATTGTTTCGTCATGCTGCCATTCAGTGTCACAGGCACACTCAGCTCATTTTTCCTTGCTGTTTCCCACCACATTGGAATTTGACAAGCAACATATCTGTTAGTTTTTGTACAAAGTGCTCCTGCAGACACAGTCGTAAGACAATACAGTCAGTAAACTGTTCATAAGGCATTGCTAAATTTATGGATCACAAAGCATTGCATCGTGCAATCCTAGGGGAAAAAAAAAATATCTTCTTTTGCGCTGACCACAAATGGAAGTTAAATTTTAGATATTCTAAAACATACTGATCTTTTTGGTATGAAATAAGAGAAGGAAAATTATGGTTTAGGTTCTTTCCCCACATCAGTTCAAGGAATCATCCACAAAACTCAATCCTTCTGTAAGAATAATTAAACATAACTTCTTTAACACCTCTTGTGATCAAAACTATGAAGAGCTTCAAAATAACCTTAATTAAGTCAACACAGTAGAAGAATGAAGTACTTAGGTTAGATGCATTTCTTCTCAGGACAATCAATATAGCTTTGACATTGAAGATATTTGAATATTCAAGTTGTATTACACTGATATAGCAAGTGACCTGGTCAGATGTCATTCATGGAGGATTCTCTGATCTTAGAAATGGAACCAAAAACGTAGCTTTTTCTAAACAGAGCAACACCTCCTTTGGGTCCTTACTGGTAATTTAAGACTTACTTGGCCAAAGCAGCATTTTGAAAACTTCAGACAGAGTTCTGGAGGTGAAATAGAATAGGCAGGAGCTATTCCACAAACAAAAATGAGGAGCGATTCCACAAACAAAACCAGAGTCACACTGAACATCGCTTTGTACAGCCATGTAAGCAGTCACAAGCAATACATGGCATGAGGAACCAGGGCGGCTTTGACCACAGCACTGAGCTGCACTCCGTACAGAATCACAGACACCCATGACCACTTGCAATGGGACAAAAAACCATGACTGTATGAGTGTTGGCAAGCTTTTCTAGAGAGTCCTCAGAAAAAGAAATACTAGATAAGTAAAAGATGACAAGAGACACTGCTCCATAAATCCTGAACAAAGAGAAGGGATATAGTGTACCTCTCTAGGATACAAAATTCAAAGCTACACAAGAAAGTTCACTTCCTCTGAAGATTTTTTTTGTGCCAAAACTAATTTAATTTCTATCAGTGTCCTTTTGACAACAACAGTTCACAAAAAGTTTACTCAAGCACTCAACATGCTGTTGCAAGTGTTATTTTCCATCATAAACATATACTTCTTCTTAACCTTAATTATAGAAATATATGGCATCTTGAATTAAAAAAGACAACTTTTCAATATAATGGCTTTTTGAGTTTCACCAACTAAAAACAAATTTAATTAAAGTTTATTCCAGTTCAGAGCTCACTTTTAATGAGGATTGGGCAAAGCTAAAGCAAACAGGGTCAAAATATAATTTAAGTTGTTAAAAAAAGTCTTTTTGGACATATTCCAGTCTTCATCCCTATTCAACATCGTCACTATGAACAGATGCTAAACATTATTCAAAATCCACAGTCTCAAAATTTTTGGTTAGCTGAGGTATAAAGGGGAATAAAGATACCCACAAGAGGTAAACACTGTTATACAAACACAAGTAAGACTGGTGTTCTGATTGCTTCACAGAAGATAATACTTGAAAAAATTATTTATTGGCCTCAGATATTTCTGTGTCTGCAGCAAGATGCCATGGGTAGTTTCTGAACTTACCCCCATAACAAGACTCATTGTTTGAACGCAAGGGCCTTGGGAGTTTCTGAGGAGAGCAAAATACTCATCTCTAGTTCTGGAAATCCATCTTTAGCTTTTTCAAGTTTTCCTCCCTAGCTGTAAGTTTTATTTTGTTAAAGTAGACATAGTTTCATTTTAATAATTCACCCATTTGACTTCCTGCAATCTGCTCATCATTGCAGCAAGTACTGAACAAGCCATCGAGAACACTTTTTAGACAAGTCACCAAGTAATATGGAAACATTTTCCAAATTTTATATGATAGGTTAAACTGATCAGTGCAACTTTTATTTTTTTTATCCACTGTGTAACAGTTGTGAGTTTCAGATATCTGGAGAGCTCCATGAATAGTTGGAGAACTGTGTTTAGAAAAGGATTCATTGATAAATTTAACATTTCAAATTGGCAGCTATTCTGTGTCTATGGCTGTAACAATTTTGTTCCAAGAATTAATATGCATATGTCCTCTTACATTTGCTAAATTAGGTTTTATTATTTCTAATATTTCCTCAACTGCATTGTAACAGATCTGCAAAATGCAACTCCACTGCCATATAGTATTGGACAGCTTATCAGCAAAAAGACCCAATGTAAAAATTTCCAAGCCCAAGCACGACAACATTTTGGTTATCAAAAATACCCAAGTTCAGAAGGTACTAAAGTAGAAGACACTCCAGAAGAGAAGAAGCACCAGATGAAACCATTCAGCACTATATACATTTGATTCCAAAGTTCCTCCACTATATTCCTCCATTGCCAACTGAATACTGCAATTGGCTTCAGAACATTAGAAAAACCTTTCAGATAGAGGCTGCTGAATGTAGAGTTCTCAAGATGTTTTTATTACCGCTACAAAATATTTTAAAAAAATCCCCACCCACAGACTGATATGTAGATTTTTCACATTTGCTAAAAAACAACAGGTGGTGGGGTCAAAACACAGAGTATAAAATTCTTAAGTATTTTGAGCTTATAAAACAATTATTACTATAGTCGTAGTGCTACTGCTTAATGCTCCCATTAGCAGTAATACTGTCAGCAATACTAATGCTGCTATTACTTGAAAGTCTAAAGCAAGAAAGAATACAAATTACCTGGTGAACCTGAATTTCCACTTTCAGAGCCTCCTGTAGAGTCTGCAGCTCCATTCTCTACCTTCTCCACTTTTTCTAAAAGTGTCTTTGCTGATTCCAGTGCCTTTAGTTTCTTTTTCCCTCTTTAACACCAGTCCTATAGAATAAAAAAGGTTTTGTTTTGGTTTGAAAAAAGGAGATTATAACAGAGCAGGAATTCAATAGTGAACTACATTCAAATGCAGCTTTCTAGCCTAAACACTGTCTTCTGAACACAAGAAATCTACAGGCTCTACAAAATGCCTGCCTTGGAGTCATTTAGCCAAATTTATTTCTTCCCACATATCCCAAAGTTGACATACTTGTCCCTTATCTTAGTTCGCAGGCAGCTATTTCCTACCAATATCCTATTGCAGTTGCACATTAAATTAGAAAATTTAAGTACTGAGAATGTTTTAAAAAATCTATGTAAATGAAAACATATTCTGGAGACTAAAATTCTTCAAGACAAATTGTTAAATTCAATGTACTGCATTAACATATTTCCATGATACTATAGAGCTGTTCTTGGATGGGACAGTCTGCATGCAATTTGACAGAACAACATTAATATACTATTAATGTACTGCCTGAAGTTTCTGTTGAGTTAGTCACTTCAGTTGAAATCTGTTCTGAAGGAGCATAAGATTCATAAAAAGCAGCACAAGAGTTTTTCAAAATTATTAATTTGAAAATCCTTTTAATCTTGGAATTCTACTTTTAGATCACGACTGTGAGTTTTAGATCATGACTATGAGACCATCTTCACCTGTACTACAAACAAATTAATGCCCCCAACCGCTGACTTAGAAAAGCACTATCAGACATATTTCTAAACGCCTTGAAAGTTGGACAAGAGATTTTTGTTCAGAAATATATTAGAAGTATCAGCTTCTGAAACATGATAAAGATTCCCATATGCTCAAATCATAGTGGAACCTATGTAAAAACCATCTATAAATATATATAGATAAAAGCCATCAGAAAACATTATATGGCAATCCTTTCAATCACTTTTCTATCCAGACACCACAATTAAAGAATTGCTGTAATGTTAAAATCGTTCCTATTTTTTTATTTTTTTGCAAATTGCTGACAATTCTTGCACAGGTATTTTGCCAACTCAGAGGCCTCCATAACCAGACTACAATGTTTTCAAAAGGATACTGACAGTTTATAGGCTGTAAAGAGAGAGTAATTCCCGTAAGTTAAAGACTTTTATTTTAATGTTGTCTCAGTATAGTAAAGTGAAGTGCTGGACAAGTTTGTGCATTCCTGAAAATAAAAAGGTTGAGGGTGTGTGTTTTGTTTTGTTTATTTAAATTAACCATTTCTCTTTTTGAAAAGAAATATGTTACAAAAAGAGAAGACTATAAAGGGGGTTTAAAAAGCATTATATTTATATAACTAATTCTTTGTCAGTGCTGTCTGCTGTTAGCTTAAAGTTACTTACTTAAATAACAAAGGCCTGATCAGACTTTCTAGCCAACACATGAAATGACCTGCTGCAAGGGCCTCTCCCACATGTGACAAAGATGAGCGAAAACAGCTGCCTTTGCAGCACTACTCTCTATAAAATTGTAATTTGTATCAAGGGATACATGGAAATTACACATAGTTCCCTGACCTATTACCACAAACAGTAATGAGAAAACAGAATCCCGGATTATTACTTCCACTCACTGACAAGAATAATGATAGCATGTTTTAAGTCCCTACCACTGCAGTTTCAAAAGAAACTGTGCTTCAGAAAACCATGTGGGAGATTGGTTAATGAAAACTGGAACCCACAGCAGAGACAAGAAGTCTTTCATGAGCATTGGAAATTTGATTTTGGGGTAAAGACACAGGCAGGTATGGCCATAGTTTCTTTCTCAGTGTGTCTTCAACAAGTGAGAAGGCACAAATGATGAACAGTTTGTATCACTCGGTAACTATATGCCAACTTTAAAGTTAAGTGCAGAACAATGGAAGAGAGTTATCTCAACTGACAATATAAATAATATCCAGCATTTTAATTTATGTAACTGTAAAGTCCAATACTAGTTCATGGCAAAAATGATATAGTAATTCTGTAAAAAAAAAAAAAGATTGAGTAATTACTATTAACACACAACTTAAATTGACAGAAACTGTAGTATTGATGGTACATAAGAGTTAATCCAAGCTAATTGCATTTACGCTTTGAACAGCTAGAAAGATTTTTGAAAATTCATTTTTAAGGGGTTAAAGAAAAAAGTGGCACTGCTTTGCCGAAACAAGCAGTTGCTTAGCCTAGTCAAGTTTATAGGGGTATAGACATGAACAGATGTATTTCATTCAAAAGTTTGGTCAAGTTGCCGAATTCTGAATATGAAATACATGCAGTTGTTTCCATCTGGAACACGCACTTATAGCTTCCCTTCCCAAGCAAGAATAACTATCCAAAGTTATTCCTGTCCAGAATTCCCCTTAAGAACCTTACACACCCAATGTTAAACAACCAATATAAAAAAAGAAGGAAAGTGATCACTCCTTACATCCAGCAAAAACTAGATTGTATTTTTTCTGGTTTACATAGAATAACATCTAGAAATATCTGTCAGGGCACCTGGTTAAACACTGCTCATACTTCCTTTGACAGGAAGTACAGAACTACATAAGCAAGTGGTTACACATTTTGCAACATGCAAGTGCACACATCTTCAGTATTTTTGAAATGTTATTCTTTTAGACTGAACTTTCAGGGAAGATTTAAAAACTTCAGTCCAGTGGTATTATAAACTACCTACAATACCCCTTCGAAGAGGTATAAAATCATCACTGGCTTAATCATAAAGCATAGTGCATTTTCCACTTTACTCTTAGGACAATGGAATTATTTTAATTAAAAAGCTTGTAGATGACTGAAATTGTATGGATGGGTTGGTCGGCAAAAATCCTTCATTCCTTTAGTTTTTAAATAAAAACATGCAAATGCAGAACCAGTGATTTCCAAAAGGAAAGCAGAGGACTGACAAGTACATGCATCTCTTATATATCTAGACATACTCCCAAGTTTCAGCCAGAAAGAACACTGAGTGCAAGAATTCGCCATTTTTTTGGATAGATTTCAACAATTGGAGGCAGCAGTCCTCCATTCAACTTCTTGCTGGCATTCCTTTGTTCCCAATAGCCATCTACTTCTTAAGTGGTTGCTTCAAGACTCGAACATACTCAGAAAAGTACTTCAATGCACTGCACTGGGTAGTACGTGTTTATAGACTATTTAAATATTCAGACTGAATGAAACCTTAAGCTCTACAATAATCACGTAAGAGCATTCACACTTCTTTGTTATCTCAATTAAATACAATCCACATTAGAACCTCTACATTATCACAGTGCTATTTAAACTATGGCTCTTTTGGAAGCTACACTAGAAATACAGCTGACAAAGTATATATATTTATATAAACAAAGGCAGGACACACACAAAAGCCATGAATGCCTTCTGTGTGTATGCAAGGTCTCTGAGCAACTTAGAATTTCAGAGAGAAGCCTTTCTGAACCAAAAACCCCTTCAAATAAATTTGGGTTTCACATTACATAGAAAAAAAACCCCAAACCTTAACATTATTATTTTTGAGTAGATGAATTTAAATGTCCATTGTACTTAGAGACCCCTGGGCCCAAATATCAGTCCTACACAGATTTTATTTATAAGACTGGGGCTTCCATCAGTAACATTTACTTTTTAAGATTTAATTTATGAATACAAGAATAGATAGGATTTCAGTTTCAGTAAGCATCAAACCTTTCCAGAAATGGATGCCAGCTTTTCATATCATCTATTCTTAGGTAAGCCATTTTAGCCCTAGGAAGAAGAACTTACCAGTTTTGAGTAAGTTATCCCTTTCAGCTCTCCACTCCCTCCTACAAAAGAGAAACAGTAACAGAAAAATGGATTATTACATAAATTTTAACTACAGTCTGAAACAGAAAAAGAAATTCAAATATTTGGAAAGTTGGAGGGGGAAGGGTTGTTGATGTTTTAGGAGGGGGTTTTTTTGTTTTTTCTTGGGGACAGGGGTTGGATTTTTTTTAAATGCTGAAGCTAACTATAAAAAATCACTTGGAAAGAAAATTCATCTGACATGATAGGGAAAACCAAGGAGACTTACAATTCTAATCTGGATTAAAATACAAACTATTACTGTTATTAAGGGGAGAACAGATTATAGGTACAACTTATTCTAGTTCTGCGCAAGGCCAGTGTCCCCCTCCCGTAGAGGAAATACCTTCACTTCATCACATTTATTAAGATCTAAATCACAAGCCCTGTCAGTTGCCAAAGCTAAACATGACAAGATTACCCACCTTAGACATCTGCCCACCACCTCAGCCAGAGGATATACCAACAGAACAGATATGGTAGAGCAGGTGGTATGACAGCGCAGTTACTAGAGCTCAAACCCCAGAGTACTAATGCAAACTGAAACTAACAGCAGTTTAAGCCAACATAGTAGGTCATGAAGTGTGTAGGCCAAGAAGATACACTGTCCATTACACTGCCTACGTCACAGGAGGAATATTTAGTAGCATAACAAGGTAATACTTCTTCAATCATCCTCATATGAATCATAAAATACTCATGAGCCAGACTTCTAAAAAGATAGTTACAATATAAATGATAACTCATTGCTTAATTACTTTGCCTGATGCTAAAAAAAAAATACTCTAAAATACTCCCAATTTTACAGTAAAATACTAGAATATTAGCATATTTTAAGCTTCAACTGCACAGCTAACAAGACCTTTGCAGGTATGTTTTTATTCACACACAAGTCATCACAGGGCTGAAGTTTAAGGCCCAGCCTTACAAAAAGGTACAGCAGTAGAAAAGTCATATAATCACCTCTCACTCACAGGAGACCAGCACAAGTGAAGGAGTTTCCATTTACTACCAGCAGAACTGTGTGCTGATGAACACTGAGAACAGCAAACAGGAAGCCTACTGATGACAGAGACTGTATTGTCAGTCTCCTAGTCTCAAATTCTATTGAGCCTTTTGAACAACACAATATTACAAAAGATGTTTCATTTTAGAGCATTTCAAGCTTAGTTTAAATAATATCCAACTGCTAATATGGCAGGTTATGAACTTCGGAATACGGACTATTTTGAGATTATATTCACTCTGGGTGCTACAGAATTTGAAATACCCTCAATGTTGAGGGCAATGAAGAGACAGGTAAGATTCTCAAACTCTAGTTGTTTCGTTTTTGATACTAAAATCTTACTTGTCACCTCCACCTCCCACTACCAATCAGCTATTTAATTGGTCCAAAATTCTACAGACTAAGCTCTTTCATTAGGCAATCACTAACTGTCCCTCTTCAACAAGCAATTACAACTATATGCTCATGCTATTAATAAAAAAAATAAAATAAATCTTACTGCTGTAGATGACTGACTTTGAAAAGCTAAAGAAAACAGTCGGTACTACACATCTCCAAATGCAGTCTTAGAATAAACAAACATGACTTTTATATAAAAAAGAAAAATATCAATTTACTTGTAGCACAAGTACATGCAAACTGATGAGAAAGCTGTCACTTAAAAATAACAACTGTTCTTTCCTTCCTTTTTACCTCCCTACGTAGAGACTCGCCTCCATAGCAGGACCCCAGCTTCATCAAGCTGGAAAAAAGCTGCACAGTTACAAACCTTCAGATTGCATTTAACCACTCTGAAGGGCTGAAACCCCAGGCTGAGGACCCAGGGGCTCACAAGGACAAAGTTAGGAACACCAGGAGCTTAAACGTGACTACCTGAGTGAATTACTGTGTTGCCTTGGAGAAGTCACTTAGAGAAGACCTGGACAGGGAATGGAAATACATTTGAATCCTTTTCCATATGTAATTTACTACAGGCTTTTTCTTAAAGAGTTTCAAACAGGTTAATGTTTGAAAGTTAAACCTTTGGCAACACAAAATACCTTAATTCTGCCCTCCTGCAGGTATAGTATTTTTACTGACATCTCTGCCTCATTCAGTAGAGGACAAGCTTAAAGAATAAAGCATCATTTGAATACTTCTTTTCACTCTGAGCTTTCAGTTTGCATGCTTTTTTAAACTCAACATCTAAGCTCTACAACAAATAATAGCTTTCTTCATAAGCAGCACACTAACAAGAGCCACAGGAAAACTTGTGCCTGATACAGGCAAGTTTTCTTAAATAGGGAATTGAGACAGAGAAATGATGAACAAACACCCACGACTTAAGTTTTCAACTGCTCTTAACATTTTTATAGTAGAGAACAGCATATGACCAGCTACATCTGCAGCTTTGGTGAATACTGGGAACCAACATGGAAACAGTATTAATGAAAAATGTAGCACATAAAGTCTGCTCTATAGATGAAATTATTTCCTGTTCATAGCAAGAGTACATACAGTAACTCACACTGCCTCTCTCTTCTCTCGATAAAACACATTAGAAAGTTAAGATTAGACAGCTCACAATCACTCATACCCACAGAGAAGTCTGAAGAGTTTAGCATTATGCAGGGTTTCTTAACAAAAACTTCAACAAGCAGAAATGTATCACAAAATCTCAGCTATCAAATTTACTGAGGTAGCCTTCTGAAGGCTCTAGAAATATGTGCTGTAAATTGTTCAAGGCTGGAGTCTGAAAGGCTCAGATTATTACAGGATATTCTGCAGTTTTTGGGTGTTTTTTAAACCCCAGCTCTGGGAGTCATATTAAAAGCACTGCCTTCTTCCCAAAATATATGTATGATCTGCAACCTGAAAAAAAGCTTGAGCAATGCTTACCCATGTTTACCACAAGCTAAAAACAAAACTTGATTAAAGTTAGCATTAACCAAATAAAGTACCAAAGTTTTAGAAATATATTTTGTTAGGAAGATTGATTGTTGACAATCTGATGTTACTGCTACTAATGTCAATATTACTAAACAGGAAAGGCAGGTTGATATATACATACACTTACAGTAGTAATATCCACTCTAGACCCCAAAAAGGCTCTTAAACTTTTAAAAAATTCCATATAACCCATGTAACGAAAAATAAACCACCATTACGAAAACAATCATATCCCGCAGATCAACTTTAAGCTTTTTGTTGAAGTTTACAAATAAGGAGAAAAGTTACTCATTTCACGGACTTGTTACAAAAACTAAGATCTCGGAACTCTTATGGCTAAAGCTCGGCAGCCCCTGAGGACATCAGAACACATCGTGGTGAAATCATTTTAGCATACAGCACCTGAAGGTTTAAGACTATTTAAATGCTAATTATCTGTATATTAAGATGTCTGGTTATAACTTATTATCACCTTTAAGTTACACAATAAAGCTTATGCTACTCTAACCAGTGACCTGTTTGGAAAAAAATAGGAAAAATTAAATGTCCTGTGCAGCCATTTTTTCTTAGCTTTTTTCCTAACTCTAGAAGCTAGCACACGTTTACTGTCAGACCAGGGAACTTTATACATTTGTATCATGTTACAATATTTAATTATGTATTTTTTACTTTTTGCCAATAGGACCTTGGCCATGTTCAATGCACAGGATGAACTCACACAAAAAAGGACTGCACAGGCAATTGTAAGCCTGATATTCTTTCACATTTTAGAGCATTGCTTAACAATATTAAGGGTAAAGCATTAATTAACAAAAAGTGAAACTAGGTTGGGGGGGGTGTGTGCAAAATACACTACACACAGAAGGGATTCCAAGTCTTTTGCCTGGCCTTTTGCTTTAAAATGTTAACTCCTCAAGGCAACAGCTCTCCTTTCTACATTTGAAAGACATTCTGTATATAGAGAGCACTATCAGTATCTTCTAGGAAAACAAGTCATAGCAGTTACTTTACTGTGATTTTCAAGTCAGAAATGAAACAATTCATATTCCATAACAGGATGGATTTCTGCAGTCATAAGAAAAAGACCAAACACAGTTCAGACAGGGGGAATACAAGCTATTTCAAATTACATTACTATAAGGCTCATGTTTCAATGACCATCATTAGCAGTTCCCATGCTGTTGCTCCTGTGATTAAAAAAAAAGCCTCTCGTGTGCCAGTGCACGGAATCTGATCTTCCTGTTGAGCTGCAGCTGCGAGAACTCCCAGTCAGCCCCAGTAACACATGCCAGGCTAGTGGTAAAGGGACCAACAGGACTGCCCAAGATAACCAACTCGAGTACGCTCAAGTGTACCAGCCATGCCTGCCAGTTTGTCGTCTGTGTAACTCCTCTATAACTGCACTCTCTTCCTCTTTCCCTATCCCCACACAATACTGGCAGACTAATACACCCGCTAAAGAGTTATCAAGGAGCCTGGATTTCTACTTATGCATGCAGACAACTTTTAAGATTCAAACTACAGGCTTCACTTCTGCCTCCAAGTTCCTTCAGCTGCTATGATTAGCCGTGAAACAAATGCAATTTGGAGTTTAAGACACCAAATCTGATTTCACTTGGGGATAGATTGCTTCCCCTTCTCTGAAACACTTTCTAGACCCTCAAACTAAGTTTAAATAAAAGTGTGCGACACCATCATTTACTGAAGCAGTACTATATTTAACATATAGAAAATGAGCTAAAAGACTCACTACAGTTTAAAAGACCATCCCTACTGTAAAGATAAAACCACTGCACAATCTGCTTTTTAAAATATCGGCCAACACTTGCCATGGCATCAGACATAAACAAAGGATGACTACCTTCGTAGCTCTGCTTGTCCTATGACTACAACTCTGTTAGGCATCAGTAACTCTTCCTGAATGCACTCTTTCCTGAATGCATCTGGGGGGTGAGATGGGGGATGAGATCACTCTCCAGCAAAATGATAAACCACATTTTGCCTAGTGGAAAGTTAGCATGTTTTAAAATCTCAGGATCGTCTCTCTCACCTGGGCAGTTTCAAGATATGTGGCTTTGCACTTTCTACCCAAGCACAAACCCCTCTTCTTTGCAGAATCTTAGCATATTTCTTGACTCAGAGAAGCCTCTCTAAACTATGACCATTAGTAAGCCTGGCAGAAGTTCTTCCTGACTTGATACCAAGGGCTCAATGTATTCCCCATCTAATCTGACATTCATAAAATCACCAGCAGTAAAATTCTCCTATTTGTACCCAGAAACCAGTGCATGGGGATGTTTTACAGCACTATTGCATTCAGAAGTTCAGTACCGCAGAGAAATATGAAGGACACCACTAAGCCACACTTTGCTCAGCGAGTTATTATTCATCAGTTTTTAGAAAAACACAAAATCACTTCCTATGCAGAGTGGCTAAATTCTTGCTCATATAAAAAAGTTGTATGACCTGAACTTTTATTCCAGTGAATTACTTCGTTATTTAGAAAGACTGTTAATCTGTACACAGACTAAGAGAACCCCCAGTCCTAATTATGCCTGTAAATTTATGCTTTACTAACAGTGCAACAGCAAAGTTTCATATTTGAAGCAGGAAGCCGGGGAATTCTTTGCAAAATCAAACTGTAAATGATGTAAAGATATAAATCAGTGAAAGTCAGAGTTTAGTACTTGCTTCTAAAAATTTTTTGCTGCATTACTCCACATTTCACAAAGCTGCTGGAAATGTGGATTGTTTGGGGTTTTGGTGGTTTTTTGCTTTTTTTTTTTTTTTGTTGTTGTTGTTGTTTTGGTTTGGTTTTGCGTGTATGTGGGGTGTTTTTTTTAAAAAAAAAACATTGGTTATCAATTAAACTTCAAAATCATGTCAGTTAATCTGTTAAGACTTAAAACTGTAATTTTTCTTTTTTAATTATTTTCAACTTATTTACCAAGTACTGCTGTGAGGGAAAAAAAGACAGAAGGTCAAAAGAAATCAAAGAGCTGTCCCCTCCTAGCTATACTAGCTCACTGGTATCAAAATTTTTAAGGAAAGCAAAGGGAAGATATTTGAAGATTGCTGGTTTATGGGACTTTTTTAATAGTATGCCTAGCTAAATCAGTTCATTACCCTCTACTGTTCTTGAAGTATGTAAACAACTCATTCCAGTCACTGAGAAGTTCCTGCCTTCCTTTCATACTTCAGAGACAGAGGACTACTTGGGGAAATGGAGGGGAGAGGGAATTGCAAGGAAGAAGAAGACACACAGTAAATCCTAGTAATTGATTTAACAACTGAAGATACAAGGAACAAGAAAAAATTAAGAAAACTCTATCCCAGTACCAATTTAAGTAATTGTTCCCCTCAAATTCCATTAAGAATGGAGGGATCTCTGACTTCGTCTTTCTTGAGGAGAAATTTCTTATTGACTGCCAAGCCCTTTCTCCCCTTCTAGTAACCCACTATCTTGGAAAGAACTAGCTTGTAGGAACGACGCATTAGCAAGGCAGAAGTGCTTTATGAGTTTTGGGAAGAGGTCCAGAGTACAAAAGGAGATGATCTGGATAGTGCTGTAAGACTGCAGTCATGAAATGCAAAACAAGGGGTACCTCCGACTACCACTGGAAGTGCAGTAGCACTTCCAATGAGGAGAACCTCAGGTATGTGCACATCCCCTGCTGGTACCGACTATTCTTTGAATTTTATCTATCTGCCAGAGACATTCAGAGGACAAAAAAGTTTTCAGAAGAACAGCCTGCGCTTCAACCACACAGCAGTGACATTCAAGGACAGCCTCGGCCTTCCATTTCCAAAGGGAAAGAAGCACTGTTACCGCAGTCGGCCAGCAGGGGGAAAAGTGCCAAACGAGTGGGGAAAAAAAAAAGAAAAAAAAAGTTAAAAGAGCAAGACACTAAAAGATGAGGAATAGAATTAACCAAACATACACATATCCTCAACAGATATAAAAGGAAAAGATTCTTCTCCTGAAGAGGGGAAGCAGGATAAATGAAGTGTATACGACTCAAATCATTCTCCCAGGCTTTAGAGAGGAAACAGTAAAAGTGCTAGTCAAAAACACAAGCCAGCAAAAGCAAGCTTTCAGTTTCATGTTAGCACACAGTGACTGCAAATCAATTCAAGTTTTCATAAATCTAGCGTTTCAATGTAAAGCAAAGTATTGTGACTATACAACTGAGAGAACTAAGCTGAAAGAATATGAATTTTTAAAGGACTATCCAACATGAATGTATGAACTAATTAATTTAAAATGAACACATATACTCTAGAAAATCATTCTGCATTACAGAAGTCTTCATGTTACATTTATACAGAATTCCAAGAGTCTGGACTTTTTTGTCTGAAGATATTTCAGAGCAGTAGGGCTCCGATTAGAGACCCCATTTTTCTTTCTAGCTTATAAATATTACCTGTACACCATTTCCATGCTTACAAAGTATAGTGAAAACTACTTAAAGGGAGTATCAGTTAATTGAATGTATTCATGTTAAACATTTTGATGAAGGGCAACTTGCATACAACAAACAAGGAACAGAAAACTACACAATGCATTTTAAATTTAAGAAATAAAACAGCAAAATGTGACAATTTGTCGAACAAAGAAATGTAACTCGCATTTAGAGTGAAATAAGAAGACAAGTGCTGCACTCACAAGGACTTTCAGTTTAAAATATCAATGGCTAAGAATCACAAGGAGCAGCAGCAAGATTTTCATTGACAGATTCAGGGAAATTATCAACAAGCTTCTACTGATGTTACCTTCCCACAAGTATCAGACAGAGGCCAGGTACACATGTAATAACAAACATTTAAAAATGAAGAGGAATTGTGGTAAGTGATTATCTAGTGGGGCACCTTACAACAGCAGGTAACCTTTTATAGTTCCTTATAAAGTTCTTTCAAAATCAGATGCTGTACTTTCAGTAAAGCTCTTGTCTCAATGTGGCCATGAAACTTCACAAATAACAGGTTTTTAAACATGCACAAGGAAAGATTAGACTAACAGTACATCAAGAGATTTAAGTGAAGCCCAGTTCTGCTAACAGTTTATATTTCTACCTCCAGCTTCTTCCCTTGCATTTATTTTACCCTGCAGCTGGAACACTTACATAGGCAGCTAATCTACCTGACCAAGGCACTCTCCTTTACATTCTCTTCCAGCTTGAGGTCCTACCACAAGCAGTCCCCACTTTTTTGGGGGTGGATGGTGGATGAAGGAGTATCACACTCCACAAAAAGTTGAAGTAATTCACAGATTGGTCAGGGGAACATCAAGCACAAGCTTAAGCAGCAGAAGCACTGTGCTAGAAGGAGAAGGGAGACCTTCAGCAGTCATTGAGTTCCAGTGGGCTATACTGGGTACAAGACTGAGCACTTTGTGGATTCTTTTTCACTAAAGCAATCAAGAAGTGATCTTTCATTTTCCCTACCTGGCCAGAAGCTTGGCTTGTAAGTTCTGTTTTCGGCAACAGTCACATAGACACATCCTTTTCATTTTGAAACTGGAAGACCTACAGAACAACTGAGGCAATAGGTGCACCTGAGTTTGGCAGTCATCTGAATTCTGTATGTTCTGCTTGTTACTCAGGCAGAGTAGAAATCATCATTTTCTTTGTGTCCTCATTACAGCAGAGGTTTTCTTTAAACACTAAAATTAAATCAACCTATGCTGGTCTTGCCATGGGTCAACTTTCATGTCAGTATACTGGAGTAGACCCTTGTCCACACTGTCTGACACAGTTCTTACAATAAACTGAACTCTTCAATTTAATTATTTTAGCACATGCATTAAAAATTAACCATTTAATGTATATAAAGTACACGAGCATAAACTTGAAAATTATCTGGTTATGTACATTCTTGTGTTCTGTATTTTGTGATACTGAAAAATACATGTAAGAATACAGGAGTTATCTTATGTAGAGCTTCTGTTTTAACAGGAGAGGAGATGGCTCAAAATTACACACTATACGTAAATTCTTGTCTTCACAACACTACAGATCATTTGCTTTAATGTTAGGCTTCTAAATAATTGCCAGAAGACAATATGAAAATGATTTACTAGTAAACAGATGTTCACATGACAAAAGTATTAAAAGAACAATTGTTTGTTTCTTAATCTGTCTTCAGATTTTATGAACAAGATGAAAAAGGTAATGCTTCTCAGCTGTTAGAAGTGATTTTTTTCTAGTAAGAATACTGGAAATTTCACAAAGTTCTATGTAAAACAGCCTCAGATTCCTGTTGATTCTGTTGGGTGTTCTGAACTCCATAAAAGGCGTCTGGGACCCTCTGCTGCTACCAGACAGGTATCACATTTTCCTCTGCTCTTGACTACAACACCCATTCTAAGTACAGCCTGCTAACATTTACTAAAAAACATTCTCATTCAACATTTGAATTTAATTTGCTTTTAGCCAAATTTATTTCAATTTCACCAGCTATTACTTCATTAAACCATGTTGTCATTTTGGCATTCCTGATCTCCTGAGCACAGGAAAAAAAACCAACCAAACAAACCAGCTTAAGACCATCTAATAATTAGTATTCCCCATCTGTGGATTAATTAGGTAAAGACTATTAGGGTTTTCAGGAGTTTCTAGTTTTGTGTACTAACAAAGTATAATAGAGCACTTAAAGGTATCAACGTGTTTTACTTACAGCTTAAATAAAAAGGCAGTAAACAGAATTAGGTAAAACATGCTCATTTCAAACTCTGAACTAAACAGAATATTGAAAGCTCCTTTCTCTCCCCCTCCATCCCAAAATAAAAGAGAGAGTGAGAAGGGATTTCATTACATTCTTAGAATTGTTAAAAGCGAAGTCAAACCCAGTCACTCACACTTAGCATGCAGGCTGTACACACTCCCAAGTACGTCACACCGAGAAAACACGCTTGCTGAGCTATCTGCCTTCCCAAGGCCTCCAACGCGCCGTCGCTAGGCCTAAAGCAGGTAAGCTCTGTGCAGTGCTGCTGCGGATGAGCAGGAGTCCACCCCTTCTCCCCATTTCCCTTAGATTTAACTACCAGATCATTCCAGCATCAGCTTTTTCTCTCTGCTTCCATCAGCTGTAATGTCTGTATTTAAAAGGACAACGGCACCACAATTTACTGTGCAAGACTTGGCCCTGATTTTTTTTCCTTCTTTACTACACCAGCTACCCTGCAGCTTCTGAGCCATTGTCGGCTGTTGTTTTGTGTTCCTTGAATGCAACCGGACTTAGTCTGCCAGGCTGCATCACTGTTTCACAGCATACCTCTAAGGGGAAAAAAATACCCTCTTCTTGCCTGCATCCTGCTGGGCACTGAATATTCAGATTACTTCATTCTCTCAACAGATAACAAGGCCACCACTGTTGAATATTCACACATTTCTCTCTTTCAACCCGAATTCCTTACTTCCCTGTTTATTTTCATATAAAGCTATTAAATAAAAGTGCAATTAAGCAGTGGCCCAAGTACCTCAAGTGTTCTCTTACAGATAATCTGATTTCTCTGCCAGGAAAAAGTTCGGTCCCATTTTGACAACTGCTTTGAGCCTTTCACTTAATCTAATTCAACTCTAAAGATTTCTGATCTACCCTGTAGCTTTGCAACGCTCAGGTTCAGGACAAAAAAAGAGTTTTGTCTCTATACCTCATGAACTTTCTCATTCAGGTAAGATGGAATAACACTGAGGTAAGAACAACATTTTCTAATAGCTTTACCCTGAATGAGATTTGGGTAAACTACTTGATGCAACACAGTCTCATGAGACTGACACAAAACGATTGGGAAAACACAACAGCATGAACTAAAATACAGATGAAGTCTCAAAATTCATCTTCACCAAGCCAAACAATAAGAGGTAACACTCTGGAGGTCAAATATATATCAGAATACTGCATTAAATAAATGAATAAAAAACAAATAAACACACAGAAAAAAACAAAAACAAAAACGCTTTAAAACCACAAAGACTCGGAGGTAAGTATAGAAATACAAACTTTACCTGGATACTGGAGGCAAAAATGGTTTCACTGTACTTTTTCTTTAAAAAAAAAAAAAAACATTCTACATAAAAAAAAAAAATCAAAACCAAACCCACCCAACAAAATCAAAAGTTATTTTCTTCCACAAAACAGTTCAGTACAATTCAAAAAGAAAAGAGATTTTCTAGACGATCCAGAGTACATGCAACTTTTTTTTTTTAATATATAATTATTTAAACAGTGAGTTAACTAGCTCGTTGCAATGGAAACCCTCACAACACTTGATACATAAAACATTTATGACAGTCCTAAAGAATTATTAGACAACAGCCTACACAAAAAAGATGGACAAGTGAGAACAAGTTTATATATGCACCTCAGAAAGACCTGTTTTCTATTTCCCATTACAAATCTGTTTTCTGATCTCGAAACCTGAGCAGCTGTTTCCCCTCTCTATTCTGCACAATATACCTCAAGTAAATTAAATGTTTTGTTTCAGTCCCTTGTCTTTCAAGAAACACCAGCCCTAGAAGGAAGAAAAAGAAGAATGACACCACTCTCCACACCCTTTTTAGTCCCCTCTGTTGCAAGAAAACATACACCTTTGTACCAGGCAGAAGATATTTAAGATCCAATCCCAAAACCAAACCAGGAGCAATTTAAGTAATTCTAAAACACGAGGTATTTAATGTCTTGGAAGCCACTCCTAGTGAGTAATAGTCCCTATTGTCATTTTAACCTGTGCTAAATGGCATATTTTCAAATCATCTATTGAAGAAACATTAGGAATGTCAATTATTTCAGCCCTTTCTATTTTCTCAAGTTGCATTACTAAGCACATAATATCCGGCACAAGTTCTTTGGGGGGAGGGACTTGTACATCCTCCTTTCATACACACTACAGGCTCCAATCCTGGAAGAGGGAAGGATGCTAAGAAGTACTTTTTTTCTGGGGAGGACAGGATGGTTATTTAGTGAACAGACCAAAAGGAGCCCGGGATCAGCAGAAGCACATGATGCCAGTTTCTGAAATAGCTGATTTGAAATGCCTCTATCAAGTCGCTTTAAGAGTTTCATCTTCCAAATTCTAACACACAATAATGATGAGTGGTTTATAACAATGCAGGTATTCATTTCTTGGCTTTGTATGTTTTCAGAAATGTCTGAATAAAGTTCACTAATACACAAAACAATGGTTTGTCCAATTAGATACCAAGAACCAAAGCAAACTTCCGTTCAGGTTCATAAGCTACAAAACCAAAACACATTATTCAGTCTTCTCGTTCATGAACATCAAAAACTGTCAGTGTTACTTTTTCAAAATCTGCATCAAAGTTCTTACACAAGCAGCCAAGGTAACAGTAACTTTTATGAATTAAACTTTTTGCAGTTATTAAGGTCCTGCTGCAGCCACCCACTACACTAGAGACTGTTCAAATTCCACAACAGCTTAATTCTAACCACTAAAAAAATATTTTTTCCACAACTTGTGAAGCATCACAAGTATTCACCCACACAAGAGTACAAGGTGCTAAGAGCTTCTGAATATAACAATGTAAAATTGTAATTCAAATTACTAAAGGCAATTACAAGAGGTTGAAAGAGGATTGATTTCCCCAACGATAATCTAAACCACCTAGGTATCTGAAAATTTGTACAATCCATAAACACTGAACAAAGGTGAAGTAAAGGATGCAATTATTACACCAGGTAAATCAGCAGTACCATGTGTTGCAAATTTCTGAACTAGTTCATTTGAATATCCTCTGTCAAGTTAGTCTGGGTGTTGATACACGATGCATTGGTCTTCTTGTCCTCCAGGTTAGGAGTCTTCTGGACAGAAGTATCTGTCACAGTCCTCCTTCCTACCCCTAAAACATGATAAGAAACAACACATGCACTACTCTGTCAGTCTAATTATTTAACTCCCAATCAGTACTTAAAACAGAAAATAAAAGGTAAATTCATATGTAAAGGCATAATAATCAAAACAAGCATTCCTTTCTAGCCATATTCTTCCTCTAGAAAGTGTCTGCTTCCATTTTCCTAAAAATTCAGCTAGTCAATACAAACTCCCCCCAAAATCAAACCAAGATAGTCTAGTTAGACAAGGAGTAAACCTGTAAGAGTAACATCTGCCATTTGCCTGACAGTCAAACAGCCTTAAAACACCCTCATCGAGATCAATGCAGGGGGAGTGAGAAGTTTTGAGTTTCAAACCAGATTATCAAACAAAACAAATTAAAATCCTACAAAGAAAATGAGATAAGCAATAGATTCTTGGTATCTATTAAAAAATAAACTCACAGCTGGTCATAGTAAAAACATCACAGACTTGGTTAAAAAGGCAGGATGGGGACTTCCACAAACTGGAAGAGCAAAGAACTGAAAAAAGAGGCACGGAATGCCACTACCTACTACCTACATCATGAAGGTGATATAATTCATGATACTAAGATTACAAAGCACTGGCCATTTAAATCAGAATTAAGAAATAAAACCAAAACCACCCTAAACCCCCACATCTCTAAGGAACACTCTCTTCTAAGTATTCATATAAAAGATTGCAATCTTACTGAACTGAAGCTTTTGGACACCCAACTTCAAAGCAAACGAAAAGGGATGCTGGGAGACATACATCTTCAACAGCAAAAGGTTCATACACCATGTGGCAACAAAATCAAAAGTGAACCTATCTGTATACCTCACACCACCTTAGAGTAAAATCTGTGAGAGGACCTACCCAAGACTACATTAAAAGACCGAAAATAAAGAAAACATTAAACAGTCAAAAAGCAGGGAAGTAACCATAACAGGGATCATGGAAAAGTCTGTGAACATACTTTTAACTGATCTGGCAAAGAGTAAGGTTGCAGACACCATGATGCTTTCCACTATTTCAGATAGTTGAAATTAAAGCAAACTTCAAAGAGGTTTAGGGGATCTGATAATACCATACGACTGATTCTCATTTGTTATTTTATTGTCCTGGGTCGACAAGTGCAGAGTAATATGCTTTATAGCCCTAGCTATAAATATAAAACACTGAGTTGAAACTAGGCATGACTACTTACGAAAAAGATTTCAAGATTACTGCAAGCAAACAGTTCAACTCTCAGAAAGTATTACAAAAAGAACAGAGAACAAACAGGGAACATTCTGCTGTGATGCACACTGCATGTAATTCTGGCCACCCCATCTCAAAAAGGGGAGAACTAGAAACGGCACAGAGAGGAATGACAACCAGGGAGCATGTTTAAAACAAATGAAATTATTTTTTTTGCATCAACCCATCACACACAGAGAAAACACAGTTAAACTCATGGAACTGGACACTGTGAAACACTATGTAAGCCATAGAAATAGAAGAGTTCAAAAAGGCAACAAATTCACCTATAAATAGTTCGATGTTGCTATTCACAGTGCAATAGCCCAAACGTAGCTTCCATCTCAGGCAGCGGCTAAACAACTGTCAGAAATCTACTGTTAATATTTCAGTGGTTGACAGAATTCACCCATTTCCTACACAGTTCAATCAGCTGCTGCTAGACACTGATAAAGGTGAGATGCTGGATTATGTGGACATTTGGTCCAACACAGCAAGTTAGTTGTTAAGTTTAATCACATTGAGCAACCACGCTGGTATATGTCTTGGGTTGTTTTGGAGGTTGGTTTTCTGGTAAATAAACCAGGCTGTAACTCAAGCATTTCATGTTAAAAGCAGAAATTGCAACTTCTGAAGCAGAAATCAAAACTTGTTTGTGCTTATTGTGTAATATAATGCAACACTGAAACAAAGCCATGATTGAGCATTCCAAGGGTGTGTGGGGGGGTTGTTTTTATATAATCCATCAGACTGCCGAAAAATTTTCCTATAAACCCCTCACTAATCAGAGTGTCAACCCAAGGAAATTCAGGCAGTCTCTCCCGAGAAAAACACAAAAAGTTAGGAAGCAGCACTAAACAAAAGCCATGGATGTTTGTTGCAAAAACTGCCAAGACCCATTTCAGACTGGCAACAATTTTGCATCCTCCCAGCTGACCAGAAGAAAGATCCCCTGAACCAATGGATTCAAAAGGAACACGTAGATGAATGTCTGACTCCTCTCCAAGAAAACTGAACTTGCAAAAGTTATCAGGTCCTATCTAATGCTGAAGCAGTACTGGATGCTCTCCCTTTTAATAAAGAAGTGTAGCTGAAAAAGTACTACTGTCACAGAAAATGCATAAACTCAGGCTGAGGCCCAGGACAAACACTGAACAGAATTCTCCTAGGAAGTACTGCTAATCCTTCTAGAAAGCACTATCCAAACAATTTGGTGAATGTCTGCCTTCTCATCACTGTCAGCTTCCTTCTCTTCTGAAGATAGCCAAACTGAAAGCCACGTAGCATAAACAAGCAGGTCTCAGTCTGTGAAAAACACCGAAGTTTCAGTTTCTAAAGCCCAAATTACAACAGGTCTGGAAAACAGAGCAAGTGTCCAGTATACACCACCTTCCAGTACTGCTGTAGGCAGTAAGACGAAGATGGATGTACCCAATAAGCTTATCATCCTTATCAAGAACAAGCAAGTAGCAAGGATAAAAACATACAGGAAAAAAAGAGCAGAAGCTTTGTGATCAGTTTCATAAACACAGACATTGCCTCAATGAGATTACTGCTCAGCTACACTGGCGAGAAAGCTCACCACGATCCAGTTTACACGAGAAATCTCTTAAGTCACACAAACCCACAAGAAAATAAGAATTTCAGGCTGCGCTACATTTTGTTTTTATTTCACACAGCATCATTTTGTTATTTAAATAACCTTATAGAAATAAACAGGTTGGTCTGGGGTTCTTTCATTTTGCTTTGGGGGGGGGGGGGGAGTTATCATCTAGACCAGCAATTGAAATTGGTCCTGCTGAAAGAAAACCGCAACAAAACACCCTTGCTATCCTAAAGATCATTTGAGCAAACTACACCAGCAACAAAAAGTGCTATAAATTAACAATTCAAAGAAACCAGCACTCTTATTGTTGGGAACTTCAGATGTTTTCTCACTCCGTGCTGCCATAGGCTCAATGGTCCAGGTGGAATTTGTTGGTATCCCTGAAAGAACCACAAGAAGATATAACTGTGTGTGTACTGAGTTTATTCATACTTCAGTGCTTCTGCTTCATGGGGCAACATTTCTCTCTTCTACATCCCATCATTAAAGCCCATCACACATACATAGTTTGTCTTCCTGATAAACAACTTGGAAAGTTTTTTTCTCAAATGCCCCATGTCTCATTGAAAGCAAATTTTAGTGCTAGATATAGAAGAGCACCAAACAGTTCCTCTCAAATCTCATTCACATTTTTTGCTCACAAAAAACAAATGCTTATCCTCTTACTTTCCTCACAAGTTCAAGGTGAGTTTCTGCTCTTCCTCCATATCTGCTGATACTTCTTCAACTATTATGCAGGAAAACTCAGTTGATTCCTATATATTGCAAAACACAAGCAATCATTTTGGTTCATTTTCCTTCTGTTTCACACATTAGGTTGCATGGAGATGGAGGAAGAATTGGACAACTCTATGGATGTCTCCAGATTTACGCCCATTTTTCTGCAATTCCAAGTCATAGGTCTCAGTGATGATGCAGGTTACCTTTCCAGTGTGATACAGTTCTCCTGAAGTTGTGTGCTTCACATTTCCATGACAATTGCATACAAAGCAGAACTGCTTTCTTTGGCAATACAGAACAAGAATTTAAAGTCTTCTCTCTGAAGAACGCAGTGCCAGCCAACACGGTCTCTTTCTATCTCAAGCCTTCAATACCAAGGCAATATATGTGAGATTCATTTTACAAACATCATTTCATTAAGCATTGGTGATGTATGCAGGATTAACTGCACACGAACAGGAGAAGTACGCCAATCACTGAATTGTTAACAAAAGAAGATGCTCTGTGAAGTTTCACTACAGTCATCCATAAATCAAGAGATGACCAAAACCATAATTCTACTTCACAGAAGTCACATTGCAGAGTATGAGACGCAATGGTTACTAAAGTTGCTTTGTGTTTGGCCTTGAAGCTGTCTCCACAGTTACAGACTTGAGATGTCAAACATAAAGTGCCTTTAGTAAAGGCACTGTACTAAACTGGCTTAGTGCAGAAAGTCAACTCCAGACTTATGCAAAACCCACCTCAAAACATGAAAAACTCTAATGAAACATTAGAGGGGCATATGTCAAAGTTTCTAAGCTCCATAGATACTCTAAAACACCAGCAGAGACTACAAGCAGTGCCACTGAGGGCTGTAACTAGAAATATTCCAGAACAAGAGACATGCATTTAAAAGATCATGATTCAATATCCCACCAGAGCCCAAGAGCCTAACATCGTGAGCAGTCACAGAATAAATCACGTGGAGTCCTAAACATCAGACTCAGTTTTAGTGAACCATTTAGAGTAGACCATGAGGCATATAACAAAAAGAGAGCCATACTTTTCATGTTTGCATTGAAATATAGTGTCCTTATTGGGCAGCACTAACAGTGGAAGCAACGTTGGACACAGCCAGCTGGGACAGATGCAGAAATTTGAGTATTGCCGACTCTGCTGATTTTTCACTTGGAAAAGGCATTTCTCCAAACTAACAGAACAAGATATCTGTCCCCAAACAGTACTCACTTAGGAGGACTGAATAATTCTGCTCACATAAGCTGTACAAAAAATAGTTTTAACAAGTGGTTAAGACTTCAGCAATGACAGCAGCAGTTCCTCAAAGTTACTTTTGCTGTACATTGAACCATTCCTCGGAACTAGGTATGTAAACTTCTTTGTACCAGCCTCAGAATGTATGACAGAAACAGTGATGGTATGCAGTAAAGTTACTGGAACCTCCTTCACATCTGGGCCACAGACACAATACATTCTGGAGATGCTTCAGTTTGGTAAATGTAAGCACAAACCTTAACTCTGACCCTTTGGACACATTTAGGATGTGCCCATGTAACAGTATCTGTAAAAACAACCCTGCCTACATGGTAACATGCAATTTCTTGTATTACTTGTAGTATAACGTGATGGAGCTAGAAAGGTGGACAAAATCAATTTCAACAGCAACAACCACCACCACCACCATCTTTCTTCTGTATGTTTTCATGTTCTGCAGAACTTAATTTAGGATTGATTCCCGGCACCAGTGCTCACTTATGCAACTCAGATTTCACTGGATTTCAACTTCACACTTATTAATCATTCTCTCCCCTGTGCATCAGGTCTCCAATTCCCATTCAACTCTTCACTTTTCCCTTAACCCAAGATAATCCAAGGAAAGAAAATAACCAAAACTTAAAAACAAAAAAAAGTATCCTATTTATTCTGTACAACCAGTTTTACAAGAATCTCACCTCCTTTGGGACAAGCACTACTTATTTTTACACCACCCATACTTAATCAGTAATCATTTTTTGGCTCACTTTTGTTCACAACATAGCAACATTCAGGATGTGAATGAAGCAGGCAAGCTGCTGGATTAAACACACAAATAAAGGCCTCTATTCCTAGCTTAAAGTCTTCAATAAATTTACTGCAATGCAGAATAAATCAATTTCTCCCTCTGCCTCAGTTTCTCATCTGAAACATGGTAATAATGCTCCTTACCAGACTGACCTGTTATCTTTCAAGTGAAGCAGATTCTCAAATAATAACAGGCACACCTATACTCAAGTGAATAAACTATGCTGATTCACAACAGCAGACTGCCTGGGCCAAATTCCATGCTGTATTAACAAGTCAACAGGAAGCACTCCAAAATTATTACACTGATGTGCTCTGATCTTCCTTTCCCTACATACCAGTCAGCTGGCACTCCTGCTACTCCTTGTAAATATACAGGAACAGGTATCAACCTCAAATTGTCTTCCCTTCCCCTTTTATTATATTCTCCTTCCTTACCCCTTAAAAGCTTTTTTTTTCCCTTCCTTCTCCTCAAAAGTACATAAATGGGAACTGTAGCATCTGAAGAATGGTATTTGTAGCTGGGGTAGTCACACTCAGTGTGGGAGTACTGATGGTAGTCACTAATCTGAAAGGAAGAATTCAAGTAACCATACACTTAATAGAAGTTCCTTTCTTCTCAAACCCATAATTATTCAATACAAGTAAAAAGATTTACACACTATGTTACAAACATAGCACTGAATCACTGGGCCAATCTAATATGGAATCACATAAGCATACAATTAGTGTTCAATGGAAGAAAAGTACAAGACTGCTGTACAATGAAAGTAGACTTCGACTACAAGAAAAACAAAGTGACCAAAGCAGTTTTACTCACATTGATTGCCACGGATTTTTAACTGATTGTTTACTTAAAGCTGGAATAATAAACTGTAGGTTTATCTCTAAACAGAGGATGAAAGGATATCACGGAGCATGGTATGATTGTGCTTTCTAAACAAAAGGATTGGCAGTGAGGAGAAGGCTCTTTGTGGCAGTCAATTACTCTTATTCCCAAGGAGCCAAGACCTATCCCCAGGGTGCTTCACCCAGAAGAGAAAGCGGTAACATGCTGCTGAGGGACACTCCTTCACATCCCCTCACACTCAACATCACCACAACCTTCACCTGGTCTCCTGGGACCCACTGATTCCACCTACATAACAGCCCCACTCCAACATTGTCCCAGGAGATGGAGACAACCACCACATGGCAAGAAGGCTTACCACAACAGCAGAGACTAAGATGGGACAAAACAGTGCGGAGCAGTAAACTAGTACCATGTAATGCCACCGCAGTATCAAGACCAACACTCACACTACTGTGGTATCAGTATAGTGCCCATCATTATGGGAACTGCTTTGCAAAGTCACCCTTTATACAAATTTTGTTGTTTAAAAATTGATGCCTAGATTTTTAATGATCTTATTGTTGTACTACAAAAGATGTTTGAACCCATCTCTCTCCACACACACACACACACACAAATTCTCATGCACTGTTCTTATTACATTGTCCTTAAATATTCCTCTCCTCGCCATTTCAAGGATGGTGCTTTTTTCACTTTTAAAATGCCTTTGAGAAAAATTACGAGTAAGACAGCCTATACAAATTATGATGAAGTCACCCAATATATTAACAATAAATTTAGCATATAGGAAACCCAGCACTTTTTAACAAAAACAACCATAGGTACAGAAGAGTAGATTAAGGTCCCAAATGGTAAGGAATCCTTCACTTTTATCTTACTTCAGGAAGGAGCAAATCTAAGATCAGTATTTTTGCTCATGCAATTTTGCAGCAATGACAGTGTCAGTGCAAAGCAACTTGAGGTCCAGTATTTACACCCTCACTGACCTATGGTGAACTGATCAATTCTGTAGCTGAGAAGATACTGTTACCACAGTAGGGCAGTAACCCTGCACACACACCTATCAGGTCAGTAACACCAGGTTTTGACAGCAAAAACTGCAGCTCATCACCATAGGAAAAAACATTTGATAAAACACTGAACAATCTATTACAGTTCTGCATCAACAGCCAGGCATCCAAATATAATTCCTGTGAGAAGTAAGGTGGGAGAAGACCATGTAAGTTTTAAGAAGAAACAGTCACACAGGGATGAGAATTATGGGCAGAGAGATTTCTGTGTTTACTTTAAAGCATGACATTCAAAAGAGAACAGGTGAAATATGCCAAAATGCAAGTGGAAAACAGAAACTAAGCCTGATTCTGAAACAAGTTTCATAGTGACAAATCCACTGACTTCAGCAGAATTCTCTAAGAACTCAAAATAAGGGATATGATGTGGTGGGATTCCTCCTTGGGAAAAGAATTGCAGTTGACTCAAGGACAGGTACTTGGCATTCAGAAACCTTGCTAGTGTCTCCCAATTTATTTCTGACTAGAATTTACTCTCCGAAAGGGTAAAAAGGGAAGCTCAGGTAGCCACATCCTTTCTGTTTGGGGTCACTGACAAGAGCATTCTTAATACAGCAAATTCATGCTACACACAACAATAGATTTACATGATAAAGATGCTTATCAGAGACAATTACTGCAAGCTAAGCAGCAGCGAAATGGTATCTGGAGCTCCAGTTAGACGCAAATTAGCAAAAAGCTTCATTATTAGTAATATAGGCCATTGTAGTCCTCTATTATAGAGTTATAAAAAACGTTTGTTAGTGGGGGGTGGGGAGCTGGATTTTTATTGCAATTTTATTGTTTGGGCATTTGGCGTTTTTTTTTTGGTTGGTTTTTTTTTTAATCCATCGCAAGTCAGGTTATTCAAATTTCAGACCAAACATTTCAATTGGGGCAGTTTTGTCACACTGGCATAAAGGGATAGAAACAAAAAGTATTTCTTGGACACATCAAGGACTAATTTCTGGCTTTCATGTAAAATTTTGTTGTGTTAGCAAATTAAGCAAAAGTCCTGAATTAACAGATTCCAAGTTCTTACAAAGCATTACAAGAGCGCAATATTAGCCACTTTTTAAAGGAATAGCAAAGACACTAGGAACCTAAGTACCCAGTGTGAGATCCCCCAAGGGTCAGCAGCAGCATCTTAAACAGGCGCCAGATTCTTCAAATTTTCTTTAGTACTTCAGCCCTGCAAAATCCACTTAAAACTATCTGTTTGGGGGGAAAAGAATGAAATCCTGGTACTTTCAATTCAACTGCGAGGCTTCCCATCGGCTTGAGCAGGTCCAGGATTTCTTCCCAGATCAGGACAGATTTGCTCTCACGAGATAAGAAGTACATATAGAAAAGTTTTTCTTTACAACTATGCATCAAACCCTTTTGTACATCCCTATTACCCATGTTCCTTATCTAGAATACCCTGATACAGCAGTGTTTACAAAGGGCAGTGTTGCAGGCTCTCTACAGAGGGTAGAATGTCCTTGAAGGACAAGATACATCATCTTTCCACTACATATAGATTTATCTTGGTTTCTTCTCCTGCCTGTTGTGTAGGCCCCATCAGCCAATGAAAGGGAATTTCATCCTTGCACAGCAACGACAGCCTTTCTAATCATGTCAAGATACTAATAGTAACTATTTCAGCTAACAGTGTGTCCTGTCAGCAATTTGCTTCACATGGGCTGTGAAGGGGCTGGGAACACTTCAAGAGAACTCTATTACTAACTGTTTACACAGCCTGTTACAGTTACACCGTACGTAAGGTTTTAGATGTATCTCTGTAGATTTACTTTTTTGCATCAGTTTTAAACAGAAATGTCAGCAACGTATGGTGTGTACAATGCATCAGTGCTGACAAAATACAATTACTGTCTCAAGAAAGCTACTGTCACTTAAATATCTGTCACATATATAATCTGTACAGGTGAAAGAGGAAGCAACTTTTCCTTAGGTTTTGGGGGGGTTTTGCACACCTCTGAAGCAAACACGAACTCTGAATTTACAATGAGTGGAATTTCTGGACACGTACTAAAGGAAGGATTTTGTTGCACCGACCTAGATTACAGTGATTACAAAGAAGCTACTTTCCAACATTAGAATTTTGGAGGTCCTAATCCCGGTGCTACTTACATACGTTTTGATTTCAGGCATTCAGCTATTCTCTCTGACTTCTGTAGGATTTAATGTAAAATACATGTGACCTTTTGCAAGACTGAAGCTCTAATTACTTTCTCCAAAAAAAAAAAAAAAAGTTTATTTTGTATTGTTTGGCACTTAAATATAAACCTTTCTATATTACTATCTCATACAAACTGAAGAACAAAGAAATTGACAGGGATCAGTTAAAGTTAAGTGTTTGCTCACTTGAAAATTGACTGCAGTATCCAAATCATGGCACATGAGACTACAGCAAACACTAAACTTGTTACTGGCTGAACAACTGAAATCAAATTCATGTCCATGTTAACAGTGGCAAATCCCACCGAGCATCTTGTGTGAAAATACACAGTTCTTACAGATATAAAAACAAGCATTCTGAAAAGTTACTATTCTTCCACCTCTACTTTGGACACATGTCACTTTCTTTGATATGAATTCAAGCACAGCAGTCAAGACTCAAACACACCTTACAAAAACTGGCAGATGTGCTCTGCTGTTGGTTGCACCGGCCTGTACCTGCCTGTACTGTGTGTGAGTCTCTGTGTCCCCTTGGGAACCAGAGATGGAGTCACCAGTCCCTACAGCCGGAACACAAACCAGGTCCCCTGCTCTGTTGCATAAGGCACCTGTGTCATCACTCACTCTCAAGAAACAGCAGAGAAGTGAGATCTTGGCAGGTAAAAACGCCATTCAAATTCCCTTTCACTCTGACAGAAACCCACTGCGACAGTTGGGCAGCAGCTGGAAAGAACAACATGGCTGCCATACTGCCAGTAGCAGAAATCTCCTTCTGCCGAATGTTTCCATCCATAGCATTGCTTTGAAAGATTAAAAATTCCCGGAACATCAAACAAGATACTTGCAATCAGAGACAAAGCAAGGTGTTAGTGCAATTATTAATACATTCTTCGTACAAAAACACATAAGCAGTTGGAAGGTTTCCTTCATCCACTGCTTTTCTCTAAAAATACTAGCCAAGTATAAACTGTCTTTGACTTGGAAATAAAAACACCTGGCTGCTACACAGGATTAAGCTGACCAACAAGAACTGTGTAAGGTATTGAGGACTGGGTTTCTAGAACACTGTAGCATCTTTAACCCTTCACTCCAAATCTCCCGTTTCTGCAGAAGAAAACTACAGGTCCCAGGATGCCTTAGGATATCACAATCCAGGCAGGTCATTCTGATAAAAACACTGCATAGCACACTGGGGCCTGTAGTTTCCACAAGCCACACTCTTGCTAAAGATGAGATCAGATGTAGGCCATATTACACACTGCCAGAGGTCCACAAACAACATAGACAATGTAGGGGGACACCGCTGCTACTAATCATGAGGTAAGCTGGATCGATATCCAGTTCTCCTATGAAGTTGAAGTTAGGAGGCCAAAGATTTCAGCAAAAATAAACATCAGCTAACCAACAGTCCATAAAGAATAATCAGCAGTCTGACTACTTCTAAACATGTAGAATGGGCCATAGCTTTTTAACATCTTTTACTAAAATACAATAAGAATTTATGGGTTTTTTTTTCTCCCAAGACTGTTACATTTAATAACATTAAAGCATACTCTTCTGAATACCAATAAGAAAAGTATGTTTGGTGAGGGGTATATTCTCCCTGTCCAGAATTTAGTAATCTGGAAACAAATTGCTCTCTTCCTCCATTTCTACAACATGCTGAAGCAGGGGTTTGCCTCTCTTCTGAGAAAAAGCAGCGCTTAGCTGAAAATTAAATAGCTGTGTCTCAGCGTAGGCCTTAGAGAGGAATACGCTGTACTTCAGTAAAGGGAAAGGCAGCTCCCCCTACCAGTCTGTTTTAAGAACGTTTTCACCCAAGAAGGAAACAACCAGGGAACAAAATGAGTAAGTCCTCATTTCTTTTCCTTGCCATTTCCCTGAGCTCTGGATTACTATTATTAAAAACCAGTAATATGCACATATAATACCATCTAAGTACCTATATGCTTCCTTAGTTCTCGTAGTACACTACAGTCTTTGCAGCGTTTCGAGGTTAGCAGGCAGCACCTGCAAAAACATGCGAAAGAAAAAGGACCGTGCAAAAGGAAAAGGCTGGGTAAAGAGAAAGACAGCATCCCACAGAAAGAAACGGTGATGCTTCAATCACCCGAAAGCCATCCTGATGCACTTCCCTACTGAGGCAAGAGGCCTCAGGAGCATCTAAAGGTTTTGTCAACACAGCAATGCCGTCCATAGGCCAAAGACAGCTGTTGCCATAGTTACTATCAGCCAGCTTATCAGAAAATAATTATTGCGATTACTCAGAAGTTTTGTTAAAACAATTAAAAGCTTCAATAGGATACCACTTGATCTCTTCAATTAACTGTTTGCAACTACACTGCCTTTGGGATCCACATAGTTAACAACGCTTGGATCTGCAGTGTTGAAGAGGAACAAGGGCAGGAATCAACATTCCTTCTCCCTTTCCTACTGACAGCTTGCATTTCACAGACAGAAACAAGGAAACCAAATCACTGAAAGCTTGGCTGCTTTGCTAGAGTTCTCTTGCAGGCCTGGAGACTGAGTCCAGGCACAGGCCATCTTAAGAGTCACAGGCTCAAATCTGCCCTTGTTTGTTTTAACCATTCACATATCCATGCTGCAATTCAAGAAACACAGAGACTACATTTTCAAAACTTATTTCTAATTACACCTGCAAAGGTAGTCCCTCAATTCAGAGGCAGGCACCACAACTTCTGTACCAAGAGAACTTTCTCTTTTAAGCGCAGTACTGTCAGGTGGAGGGGTAGAATAAGAAAACAAACATTTAAGAAATCAGACATTAAGAAGCATAGAAGCTGTGTGAGTGTGGCCTAGAACAGAGATCACATGAAGCAGAGTCTCTCTCCTCTGCATACCACTTAAAAATGCATTCCCACCAGTAACAACAAACATTAGGCTGGGGCTGGGGGTTTAGCGGGGGTGGGGGCAGAGCATTTGTTTTCTGGTGTGAGGTTTTTTAAAGCATGCTTTGAGCATCCAATCTCTTCTAATCCAGGAGTGAGTACTTGTATTGACAGTGAAGAAGAAATCTCAGGCATGAGGGAACAAATAATAGGTCAAACCTTCTAGGCAAAGAGCTTTGAAGGCACGGGGTACTTGATAATTCCATCAGAGATATTAAAATGATATAAACAGTAATCAGAGAATAAATGCTGCAGAGAAGCCTACATCAAGCAGCACTTTTCCTAAAAAGCCTCATGTGATCAAAGTATTAAAACAAAAGACTCTGTGGTAAACTTGGAGCTTTGCTAGAACAGTAGACAGGGCAATCCTCTCAGACCAAAGGAGGGGTCCTGCCAGAACTTTGCACAGCTACCAAAATTATTTTAGGGACAGACAATTCTAACTGCAAAGTCTGACTGCCATGTGAGTGTGCCTTTCCTCATCACCAAATACATCTTAAAAACTCTCGATTTCTACACATTTTACAGCCATTCAAAGATCTGTACTTGCCACTTTGCTTTCGTAAGGTTTGGACATAAAAAAAGTAAAATGAAACAAACTCAAAATCATACTTTAAAAATTTTGGTCCAGTGAGAACTTGGTACGGTGCAGGAGCCATAAATTATTTAAAACTTTCAAAAGAAACACAAGGGCTTTTCTTTTCTTTTTTAAATCAGTCTGTATTTGCAATAAGAAAAAAAAAAAAAGGGAAATAAGAAAACACAAAGTTACCCCCCCACCAAATGTAAATAAAATTCTTTTTTGCCTGCATAATGCATCTCTCGGCCACCAGCACAAGCCAGACACTGGCTTTGTGCTATACTGAACATGAAATATTAATGTAAGATACCTGTAAAAACTATTCTTTTATACCCTTTATTTACACGGTAGAGAAGTAAGTATCTAGCCCCTTGCATTCAGTAGACATCTTGAAACCCTTCTGTGCTCTGCCCCACCTTTCCAGTATATGGTTTGTTCCTAAATAACCTTTGTGCTGTTAAAATACATCAGAAACAGGATGTGAGCTGCTTTCTGGCACAGAGTAATTGAACAAGGGCAATTCACGAACATACAGGAGCCAGGCCTTTTGTAGAGTCTTACACTTCTAGTATACAGCTACGCATGTGACTGCACAGTTGTGAGCATAAAGGGTGAAGGGGACAGTGAAGAAATACTATTAGAAGCTTAATAATAGGTTTTTAGCACTGTTCCCTCTACAAAAGAAGCTTCTCTTGAAGGAAAGGCTTTACAGCGCACATCCCTGTACGATGGCCCTCCAAAAAGCAAAGCCCTATCACAACTACGAAGTTCTTTCTGGAGGATTTAAAACAAGTAAAACCAACAAACCCAAAACAATAGTAAAAAAGGTTCAGTTACCAACATGTGTTTCTCACATGATAGTCATCTCGAGTTTCTGGTATCCACAAAAAATGCCAATAACATACGAAATAAGATAGTCCATCAAGGTTCCTCCAAACTGGACTAAAATGAAAGAGAAATCTCCACTGTAAACAGTTTCCACCAGTATCAATTCATTTGACCAAATAAAGTTCTTCAGGGCTCTGAGAATAAGTATAAAGGAACTGAACAGCTACAATGTGTTCAATTATAAACAAACTGCATGAGCAACCCAAGTGATAGCCAGGCTCACTATCAAAGCTTTCCAACTGCACACGGAATTTTACAACTTTCTAAGGAGTCAATAAAACACATTTCATTTTCAAAAAGAAACGAAAAAAAAGTGCATGAAAATTGTGTTCCTTATACAGATCCACTCCAAGACATTTTTAATTGCTTTCTTAAACCATAATTTCTAAGTTGAACAGGCAAACAGAAAACCTCGTCTCTAAAAAAAAGAGAAGTAAAGTTGAAGTAAGAACTATTTAGGCCCAATACTTGAAACACAGCTGAAGCTGAATGGCCTAGGGTGAAGAAAGATCTTTACAAAACCTAAACTCAAAGCAGAGATTTCACTGTTGAAGCTGGAAAACACAACAGAACTTTTTCTTTCCTGAGCAACATAAGTTTTAATTTCCTAGTTTTGCTTTCAGTTCTTTGAAAGTTTTTTATTTTCATTCCCTAAAGAAGGAAAACCACTTTCAAATGCCTTCTTCCAATTCACAACAAATCCAGTTCAGGGAGCACATAGAGAAGAGCAAAGATTAAAAGCTTTCCCGTAGAAATCTTACAACAACTAATGGCAAAATAACTATTAATAACAAAATACTCCTCAACATAACATTTTGAATTATACACATTAGCTCTGCTAGTTAAATGAAAAATCACCAAAATCTACAATGGGATCCACTCCAAGTTTCTTGTCGCTCAGGTCAGTACGGCTAAAAAGCGGGGGTATGACATAGGTGACATCCAGCTGGTGGCAAGTACTCTCAGTGAGCAAGCACCTACCTTCTGCTAGACAACGGGTCTCTTAAGACCCTGAAGAGCTACTCTACACATGCTACTATGCAACATGAAATAAATGGATAAAGAGGTTGCTTCATAAACCCTATGTACGAGCTCAAACTCCTAGCTGATGTAAGTATCATAAAATACTCTAATTTCTCTAACACGGTAAAGTTGAAAGGTTTAAAAACATGCAAGAATCGCATCATCTTTTTTTAAGTACAGTTTTAAAGTTTCATTAATTGAGCTACAGAATTCCTTTCTAGAAAACAAAAACAAAAAGTGCCCCCAAAGAAGCAGTTTCATTTAGCTATCTTGAAGCATGCACAGATATAAATAAAATTCCCAAAGCCTGTGATCTTTCTACTAAAGTGTGGTAATTAACTGCTTTAACTAATATGAGTAGCTATGCATATTTTTTGTTTCTTTTTTTAAGATCCTGTTCTTAGTAGTAATTTAATATCACTATTTAATATAACCTATAAAGTTATATCATACACAATCACTAACAAGCTTAATATAAAGGTTTTAGCATTACACGTTAACCTGATAGAAATAATGAGGTTTAGATTTTTAAAGGTTGCTCTTTTTTTCCCAAGGCTTTGAAAAGAATGTGTTTTTTTCACAAATTAAGCCCCAAAATAAGCCCATCTTTATCAAAGTTAAAAATTCCCCTGCTATGTAGCAGAACCAGCCCCATCGACTAACCCGGGGAAGGACAGGAAAGCTAGAGGAAGCCGACTTACAAAACTGAAACTAAGCAGGTGTCTTCATTGTTAGAAGTGAGCACAATGGGGGAAAAAAAGTAAACAGATAGCCAAAATCCTTCTTATTTCTGATACTTGAAAATCTACGGCTAACCAAAAAGATGCATCCATCTATAAATCTATGTATCTATCTGGGTGTACAGGAGAATCCATCCTTTAAGCTGATAACAAGCAACAGCACAAGAAAATTTCCCTGGCCCAAAGGAGCCTACCCCTTACTGGAGCTCTGCCATTACGGAGCACACATCCCCACCTGATTTCTCCACGCTTAGACCTACCGTACATGACAGTACACAACTTTCCCGTGACACGCCAAGTTATTACCCCCAGTGGGACCTTTTTACGTGCAGTCTCCACGCGAACAAAAGTTCATTGTCAAGCTCAGCGCTTGGGCCCAAACAAATATCCAAAAGGGGGTAAGAGAGGGAGAAAGGGGGGAAGCACTCCTATCCACAATCATAAGATTTGCAGGCAATCACCGTTACTTACAATTAAAAAGTGGGAACAGGTGTAGGAGATATCATACTTTGATAGCTGAACAAAGAATATTACAGCACGTGACTGAAATGTGATGACATTTGTTCACCAATCGAAAACAAAAGCCACTCTCCAATGGCACTCTTTCCTCCACCCCCAAGAATTAGGAACTTGGAAATCTCTCCATATTGAAACACATCTGTTCATAGCCTCATTTTTTGACACTTGAGAAGAAGTTGAATGAAGAGCTCCATACATTAATCCAATACGAATTCACCCAAAAAAACCTCGTCGTACAATCCCATCAGCACCCACCAAACTGCAGAAGGTGACTGGGGGGAAAGCTCTACCGACAGCGAAGCTCGGAATAATAAAGAACAGAAAAAAAATCAAAACACACACTAACCCCAAAAAAAAAAAAAAAATCCCGCAGGAAGGCAAGTGAAGAAAGGAGCATGCACAAGAGGACTACACCAAATGGCAGAGTCCCACACAGAGCCCCACTCCACCTACACGGGCGCAGGAGGGAGGGAAAAAATAAAAATAAGGAAGTGCCCGTACCCAAGGCCGGAGCAGAAGTGGGCACCCCCGGGCCCCGGCCCCGTACCTGTGCGGGAAGGGCAGCCCCAGGGCGAGGGGGGCAGGCCCGGCTCCGGAATAACAAGTTGCTGAAGAAACGGAATTTTCCCGGCGCTGCTCGGGCCACAAAGACGAATGAAAGGAAGGAGGGAGGAAAATAATAATAAAAAAAAAAAAACGCAGCAGCGGCTTTACTACGAATTATCCATCATCGAGAGCGGCATCATTTCCCAGATAATAATAAAACTTCCCCGACAGCATCGCGCCGAAGGACCCGACCAAGAGAAAAGGGCCTGGAAATAATCATCCTGAAGGAAACCAGAGGGGAGGGGATAAGCCTCCCTCCCCCACCCCATCCCCAGTGCAATGTGTCATCTCCTTCCCCTGCTCCTCCCCCCAACCCCAATGTGTCACCTCCTCCTTTTACC
>VXAY01002317.1:557379-581775 GCA_013399855.1 Oxyruncus cristatus
AAAAAAAAGAGAGAGAGAAAAAAAAAACCAAAACAAAACACAAAAACAAGAAAACCAAAACCGAAAACCATGGCCAGTCAGAAACTTTCATAAGCAGGTTCAAAGCAAGGAAGTTGCACGCCATGGATTTAAAGGTTTCTGCGGTGCCCCTTGGCGTGAAAATCAAATAAACGTGACTTGGGCTTGGGGGCTCTCGTTCCCTCCCTCCGTCCCTTGCCCCCAGGGCCGGTGTTGGGCCCGCCTGTGCCGGCGGCTCGGGGACCACCGTCCCCCCAGCTCCCAGCTTGGACACAATGAGCTGCGGGGGGCTGCCCGAACGCGAGCAGCCAACCTGTGCGGGGTCACTCCTTATCTGCAATATACTGGCTTAAGTTACAGGCATGCCCCTGTGCGGCTCCGCCTTCTGAAAGTCTCCGGAGCCTCAGAAATACTTAAAACCTCGCCTTTATCTCGGAGCCACCATTGCTAAAGCAGTGGGACGTGTTCTGGACGCTGCGGAATTTACGTGAGCTCTCACAAAAAGACCGGGTTTGATGCAATGCAAACCCCATTTTTTTAAACAGCCTCTCTCATCACTTAATTTCTTCAGAATGCTCACAAGTTGTGAATAAAAGTGTTTGCATTATCTCTGCAGATGCTTCAGGAAGCCACGATGAACTCATTATTTTATTGTGAAACTAAATCCATAAAGCAGTCATGATGAGTAACTCGGGGACTTGTCGTAATTGGGCAGTAACGCACAGTTTTATCATCTGGAGGATTCTAGTGGGCTCAGTGTGAGTGAGCATTTGCAGCAAGGTTTCCTCAACTGTAAAAAAATATTGGGCCATTGTTTATTTAATTACTGATAATTTTCCCGTTCTTTTCCATCAAGTGGTTGCCAATTCTGTGTGATTTAATTGTGAAGTTTACAACATTTAGTGCCCTTCTTAAAGCTGTAGCTCCTGGACTCACACAATTATGCAAGAAACTCAGGTTTGTTTGTCTTTTTTTAATGAAGTTTCTAGCCTGTGGGTTTGTGAATGTGACCTTAAAGACACAAACCTTAAAGGAACAAAAAGGAAAAGGTATAAAGCAAATAAGAGCCATCCAAAAATGCCTTTTTTTTTTTAATGTCACTTTGTTTGGCTTTTTCTTTTTGAGGCAATCTTTCCTACACGCTCTTTTTTTTTTCCTTTCTCTTTTTTTTTTTTTTACAAACAAGGTATGATTCTGAAGAGCAGGGCTGATGGAATACTAAAAAAAAGAAAAACACAGAAAATACATCAGGATGCTTGTTAAACAGTTACCGATAGGTACACAGTTCATGGAATAACAGGTAAGGAAGGGCACGTGCACAGGAGAACCAAAAATCTTGCAGCCATTGCAGTAGATTTTTCATGTGTCCAACACTGACAAGAAGTGTTATGGTTAGGGTTATCTAATTAAGATATTACGCAGTTTCTAGTGAATATATATTTGCACTTCTTTCTACTTTACTTCTACAGCTTTTGAAGAGATCAAGTAATCCTGGGACAGGCTCTGTTGCTGTCTGCTTGTAGTTTATGGTGATTTCTCCTGGGGCTGGGACACTGTCCAGCCACCTCCCATCTCACTCCTCCAGTCTTGAGTCCATAACCAATTTTTAAACCCTCTGAAAATCCCAGCCCCGAAACTCTGGTTTTCCCCCCTCCATGTAAACTTCTACTACCAGCACTTCAAGTTGTAGAGGTTGAGTGTTACAGCCAAGACAGCCTAGATTTTGATTTTACTTTCCATTAGAGTTTGAAGCAAGAAGAGGAGTCAGCTTACTCTGAAAACTATGAGACCAGAGTTGCTTTTTTCCTTCAGATTTTTTTGATAGATACACCAGAGAAATAAATAACTGAGTAAAGCCTGTGTATTTCACCCTTTTTTTCTCCCTCTGGTTAACAAGCAAGTTAAAAGAAGCTCGAATGAGTGATTTAAGTATTATTAGAGATTTCGCATGTTTATTCTGCTGAGAAGTCAATACACACAGTTAGCCTAAAGTTTGTTTTAGAGATGAACTTTGGACAAAGTTCAAAGGAAGAATAATCATTAGCTGTTACTGTAGATGCACACAAAAATTTTTCATCGTTTGTCTTAGAACTCAAACCCTAATGGATACTCACACACTGCCCACAGTGATCTTTGGGTCACAGCCAGGTAGAGTGGCTCAGACCATTTGCACAGAATCATAGAATGCTTTGGGTTGAAAGGGACCTCAAAGGTTGTCTAGTTACAACACCCCTGCCAAGGGCAGCTACACATTCTGCAAGACCAGGTTGCTCAGAGCCCCATTCAACCTGGCTTGAATGCTTCCAGGGATGGAGCATCCACAACCTCTTTGGGCAACCTGTTTCAGTGCCTCACCACCCTCACATGAAGAATCTCTTGCTAACATTTAATTGAAATCTACTGTCTTTCAGATTAAAGCCATTCCCCCTTGTCCTATCACTAGATGCCTTGTCAGAAGTCCCTCTCCAGCTTTATTGTAGACCCCCTTTAGGTACTGGAGGAGTGCTATAAGGTCTCCTCAGAGGCTGAACAGCCCCAACTCTCTCAGCCCATTTTCACATGGGAAATGCTCCAGCACTCTGATCATCTTTGTGGCCCTCCTCTGGCATTGCTCCAGCTGGTCCATGTTATTCTTATGCTGGGGACCACAGAGCTGGACAAAGCACTCCAGAAGGTCTCCAGAAAGCAGAGTAGAGAGGGAGAATCACCTCCCTCGATCTGCTGGCCACACTGCTTTTGATGCAGCCCAGGATGTCACCCTGCACATTGCTGCATCATGTTGGACTTCTCGTCAACTAAACTGAACTCAGCTGTTTAAACCACCTGATTATCACAGACACGCTGAAAGTTTTTCCTTTAAAACCAGTGCACATACACTACTCCTTTGTTCAGACTTGCAAAGCTGAAGAGAAGTGGTTCCTGCCTTTGTGCTACTTAGCTTCACTTCCATGTCAGCAAAAAGGGCCACCACAGGTGTATGTGAAGCATTCACCTTTTCGTAGCATTAGAAGTGGTTTCATATACGAAATGGAAAGCAATGATACCATCAAATGCACAGCCAAATGCTTGAATAAACTGGCTGGTTTTGTTCGTTGGCTTCGTACAGAGATATCTAGCATGATTTCCTTGAACTGAAAAAAAATCTTGCTAGAAGCCTAGTAAAAAAATTTCCTCCTTTGCTTATTGAGTCTTTGTGCACAAAGTTGACCCATGCACCTCTGCCTCCAAATGTGATACTGTTCATCAAAAGTCATAGTTTGGTTTGTCCAGATTTTGCACTTTCTGCTTGATCACATCACCCTGGCTATCTTAGCCAGTCCTCTTTGCCAAGTTTGTTTCCTAAGAGCACTTAGAAGTACAAGGCTAATCCAAAGTCATTTCTAAGTTAGTGTGAAACTCAGAAAAATCAACAGGATTTGATGAGAACTTGTAAGCAGCTGCTAGATTGTATTTCTCATTGAATGTTATTTCACCAGTTTTGGAGAATATCAGAGAAAGAAGCACAGTCCATGTAAAGTATTAACGCAGGGTCACCTCAAGAGTAATAGTCATTGCTAACAGTTATTGTACCAAGTGTTCAAAGTTACTTCACTACATGCTAGCTTTGCTGTAGCCATCCCATATCGCAGTGCCGTTTGTTGAGAATACTTGGGACAAAATCTGAGAAGACATTAATTAACATGCAGAAACAGTCTTGTAGCAGGTCATGTTAAAAGGAATTAGCAGCAAATGCTCTGGCTCCTAAGATACATGTCACAGATTAGGTTGACAGTGGAGTAGCTACATAGCACTTTCTCTTCCCCTGATTCTCAGCAACAAAACTACCTGAAAAACTAAACTAAGAGTTAGTTACTTGCCTATTGCTGTTTTTCACTGTACTTTTAGCAGGAATGCTAGATGGCTGGAGAGGAGATAGCCTGTGCATCCGTGCTTAAAAGAGAAAGCCCTAAGACCATTTCAGGCAAGACATACCCCAGCCTAAGAAAACAGTCGGCAATCTCTGTTTTTCTCATCGGTGTTTGAACACAGGGTTATCTCTCCAGCAGGATCCAGGCAAGGAGCTCCTTCTACAAGCAAGTATCTTCCCTCTCCCAGGGTCAGGTAAGGATAGGGCATCACTCACTTCCAGATGATAAGGAAAATTAAACAGACTGTTTAGACCACCAGTTGGAGCCAGAACCTGAAAACATGGCTCACATGAGCCTTCACCATTAAGGGTATCAGCCTAAGTGCAAACTGCATTGCTTAACACAGCAACCTCTGGCTTCAACCATGGATTATTGCCTTACACAGGAGCTATTGCTTACAGCAGCCAATGAAGCAGACCCCTGCTTACCCCATCTCATCCCAAAACAACTTGCTTACTCATCAGCTGTCAGTCGCTCCAGGCAGGAGTGATGTAGCCGCAAGTCTTGCTTTTCTGATGTTCTGCCTGGGAGGCAGTTAGGGTGAGCTAAAAACAGTCATAAGGAGTGCATTGGCTGGGACCTATATTCCAAGAAAAGTAATTCAACTTCAGGCTGCCCTGTTCCTTTTGCAAAATTCATGTTCTCCAGGCTGCCCCCAGAAGCTGAGCCAGGGAAGGCCTGCCAGCGCAGCATAGTTTTGTGTCTGTAGTGGGATTTTACTGGGGATGCAAGCTCTTCTGAGGGTGGCCTTGAAAGGATAACTCCATCCTGCCATCTCTTCCCCTGATCACTTACTGTTTTGCTTACCAGAGATACCAGTTATTTCATACAGAAAGTAAAGGACTGTAGCTCAGAGCCTGGCCTGCTGCACCCAGAGAGTAGAGGGCACCTGTGAGGACCCACCACTGTCTCATACTTGCCAGCAGCTCCCAGAGCTCTTCTTCCTTGGTTTCCCTCTTAGGCTTTTAGTCTTGTTAAGGTTTTGGTATGTAAAGTCAGAAAGGTTGTCATCTCCTTATCTGATCTGACCTCCAGCAAAATGCTGGCTATTCCAACCACTACTTCTGTATCAGATCTGAAATTACAGGAGGCCAGAGGGTATTTTACCCTTCATAAGCTGTTGCTTTCTGCTTCTGGAGATGCATCTGCTTTCAGAGAGTCTGGTGGTCTGGCTGCTTCCAGATTGAAGGAAGATCTGAGCAGCAATCCTGTCTCTAGGAGTCAAGAGGAATGGGTTTCCTTGCCTTTTTTTATCTTTTCTCTTTAAGTAAAAGTGAGCAGTCATAAAGGGGACATTGCTCATGGCTCTCAGGTGGCTGGCCAGGCTGACTAAGCATGCTTACAGATCCTGTACATTGTTTAGAATCACAATGAACTAGAGATTGTGTGCCAAGATGCAAATGGTCCAGGCAACGGTTTCTCATTTTTAAGCCAGCAATATGAAGTATCCCAGGAGCAACTGCAGTTCCATTATCAGTTAAAAGAAACTCTTTTTTACTCATTGTCCTTTTCGTTAAACAACAGAATGCCCCCTAATTCAGGCTGATTTGTTGTGATGTTGGTCACCCTGCTAAATTTTTCAGCTGGAGATTATTGGACCACTATCCCAGTGATTTGGGATATCTGTTCTCCATCAAAATACCCTTTTCCAGATGCTTTCATAAGAATTCTCCTATCTTTGAAGAACTTGGAGGGGAAAATGTAATAGAATTGGAAAGCTATGAATGGAAATGAAAACCGCTGAGTATGTTTTCAAGGACCCGCTGCAAGGAATATGCAACTTTTGTAATGAAGCATATCAGTGTGTCACTAGCCTGATAAGCAAATAGAAATGCAGAGAGGTAAACAAAAGGCATGAGCCTCAGACCATGACAGCAACTACCAGGTTGTAATGCAGACATATAGATATCTCAACAGGTAGGCCTCCCACATGCATAGAAATAAGACATTGTGACAAACAGCATCAAAAAAAAAAAAAATGCATTTCTGTAAACAATTAAACATCAGTAGAAGGGGTATCACATCTTTTTCATCCTTTCAGGTGTTAGTGGTCATTTTGGCACCTTGAGGAGAGACGTGATAAAGCAGAGCCTGCTCCAAGGAACATGCAATGTAAAAGGTCACTACAGGGGAGAGGCAGGGAGCCAAGGCCTAAGGAAAACTACAGGATGATAATAATTGCAAGATGTTAAGTACTTCAAATATAAATACTGATTGTGGTTTTCAACAATATTTCTGTAAATTTGTCCCCTAAATCGTTCTGTATCGCTGGATACATAAAAAGCCTGAAGTTTGAGTGGATGGAGCATCTGAGAAGCAATTCAGTTCTCTAAGTATTTAACTAGACATATATTTGAGCTGCTAGTTTGGGACTACCAGCTGAGCATCATTTTGTCCTATAGACTAATGTAGCAAGAAGAGTATCAGTGTTTGAAAGCAGTAAAGGAGTAGTAAACTTTGGGAAGTATTAAACTACTGGAATCCTGTGTATTTATTACATGTTGTCTTGACTTTACTGTGCTGAAAAGTAGCCCAGCATAGGCACAGGGACAAGGGAGGGAAGAAGAGCTGTGAAACAAGTATTATGGAGGGATGAGGAAGGGGAAATCTAGGAACAGAGCTCTGCCTGGCTTTGCATGCAAGAATGAAAGTTAACAATGACTCAGTGGACAGAAAGGTCAATGTTAGTGCAAGTGTGCAGAGTGAGTTTTCATGGCCCAACAATAAGTAGTGTTAGTCACCTCTAGATTGTCTGGTATTAAGTGTATCGTGGGTAAAGATACCCCCGAGATGACTGATGCTGAACTAGCATGGGCTCGCTCACACAGCACCATGCCATACAGCATTGCATCTTCTGAGGAGCTCTGGCCCCCTGCTCTTCCCAGCCCCTGGAGTCACCAGTCCTTCCTGATGGCATGACACCTTCTTCTCCTAGCTTCCTTGGCAGGTCTGGCTATTTCTGGGTTTCTGCTTTGGCTGTGTGATCTTGTCTTACTGCTTTCTGGGATAATCCAGAGTTTAATGTGACTGAGTTTTGAACTGAGTGAGAAGGGGCAAAATAAAGATCAAAAAAAGAGTCAATAAACCTGATGGACAGGGAAGACATCTGCACAGTGAGACAATGCCCTTTTTATTTAGTCATGTCTTACAACACAGCTACCACATCATAAATTCAGAGACACATGTTTGTAGAGAGAGGTCCTCACAGAGATTTTATTTATAATTGATTTTAATATCTTCCACTCAATTCTTCTGTTGTTTGAGTGATAGGCAAGTTGCAAAATATATCACTCAAGAGTTAGGGAATTAGGCAATTAAACCTGTTTGTGTGTTCTTTTTGTTCAAAATTGATTAATAACGGTGACATACACCAACATCATGCTTTTCAGCTAAAAGACAGTTAGATAATGTCAATATATTCACAAACCTCATTGGCATTGCTTCCCTATATGAACAGTACACGTAAGTATAAATGTATTTTTCTCTCACAAGGAGGGACAGAATGAAAACACTGTTTCTTTAAAAACTCCTGTTAGACAATCAGGTGGAAATCATAGAATTATAGAATATCCTGAGTTGGAACTGGCCCACAAGGATCATTGAGTCCAGCTCCTGCCCTGCACAGAACAGCCTCAGAGTCACACCTGTGTGCCTGAGTGTGTTGTCCAAACACTTCTTGAACTCTGTCAGTCTTGGTGCTGTGACCACTTCCCTGGGGAGCCTGTTCAGTGTCCAACCACCCTCCCGGTGAAAAACCTTTTCCTAATAATCAACCTAGACTTCCCCTGGCACAACTTCAGGCTATTTCCTCAGGTCCTGGTCACCAGAGAGAAATCAATGTCTGCCCCTCCATTACCCCTGTGAGGAAGCTGCAGACTGCAGACTGCAATGAGGTCTCCCCTCAGTCTCCTCCAGGCTGAACAAGGCAAGGGATCTCAGCTGCTCCTCATACAGGTTCCCCTCAAGACCCTTCACCATCTTTGTTGCTCTCATTTGGATGCTCTCTAACAGCTTAATATCTTTCTTATATTGTAGTGCCCAAAATTACTCACAATATTCAAGGTGAGGCTGCACCACTGCAGAGCAGAGTGGGACAATCCACTCCCTTGACTGGCTGATGATGCTTTGCCTGATACTCCCTAGGACACGACTGGCCCTCCTTGCTGCCAGGGCACTGCTGACTCATATTCAACTTGCCATCTACCAGGGCCCCAATGTCCCTTTCCATGGCACTGCTCTTCAGAGTCTCGTTCCCCAGTCAGTCTGTACATCCAGGGTTGCCCTGTCCCAGGTGCAAAATCCGGCACTTGCCCTTTTTAAACTTCATATGGTTGGTAATTGCCCTGTCCTCTGATTTTTTGAGGTCTCTCTGCAGGGTCTCTCTGCCTTTGAGGGTGTCAACTCCTCCCCCCAGTTTTGTGTCATTAACAAACTAGCTCAGTATTCCTTCCAGTCCTGCATCCATGTTGTTTATGAAGATGTTGAAGAGCACAGGGCCTATGATGGAACCCTACTAGTGACAGGTCACCAGTCTGATGTTCCCCCATTCACTATTACCTTCTGTGCTTGACCTCTGAGCCAATTGCTCACCCAGTGTTTATCCAGCTGTGGGCTGGACATTTTGTCCAGAAGGATCCTGTGAGAGACAGTATCGAAAGCTTAACTGAAATTCAAAAAGATTACGTCAGCTGTCTTCCCTTGATCAACTAGGTGGGTTAATGTATTGTGAAAGCAAGCTAAGTTTGACAAGCAGGACTTTCCTGTCATGAACCTATGCTGGCTGTGACCGGTGACTGCGTTGTCCTTCAGATATTCTTCAGTAATTCCCAGAATAATCATGACATATGATTATACCATGATTGTCATGTCATGACATGACATAATTTGACCAGTTTCTTTCGCAGCAAACTTGGAAACTCCATATTAAATTTGAAAAAATCTCACATAGTTTGAAAACATTGCAAAGTTTCAGGTCATCTTGCTCTCTGTGGGGCTCCTGAAAGCATCTACCCAGTACTTGCCATCAGCCAGGCAGTTAAATAAGGGGTGGGAAGTTATCTGAAGACTATAAATGTCAACGAAAATTTGTATTTTGCCTATTGATGAAGCCATTATGTGCCCACCCCCTCATAGCAAGCCAAAGGATGTTGTTTCAAAAAAGACACGCTAGAATTAGTAAGGCAGCAGAAGGAATAGGGAATAACCTTCACCTTGAGAAAAAAACCCCAACACAGGAACTAGGACTTTTCAGATGAAATAAGATAAAACTAAGAGAGAACATAAGAGGCCTGCTAGAGGGAGAGCAGGATGGAGAAGGAAAATAGGGAGCAGTCATTCACCATTCCTCAAGTTGCAAGAGCAAGTGGCACTGAGTGAAATTATTAGACAATTTTTAAAACAAACGAAAAGCAATACTTTTTTGCTCCATGCATAATCACATTTGGAACTCATTGGTGCAAGATTTCGTGGATCCTGAAAGTATAAATGTGTTCAGAAAGGCATGAAACAAATCTACTGAAGGATGCAACATCTGACTCAGCAAGCACTTTTACCACTGATTGCCAGAGGCTCGCAGGGGGAAGGTCCTTCTGGATACATCCCACTTCTTACAGTCCTCCTTAAATACTGAAGTTGGGACATTATCAGAGAAAGTCTTCTATAAAGGGTGCACCTTTGGACTCCTTCAGTATTGTCATTTTTATGAGTTCAGGAATAAAGGAAGCTGTAATATTTTGGTGGAGGAGAAAAAAATCAGTGGAAAAGGCTTCTCTGTTCATGTGTGCCAATGTTATACAGACTTTGCTCTTCACTTGAATAAAGTAAAACTTCTTGTACTGTGGGCTGGTATTTTTTTTCTTCTGAGAATGAAAACAAGCCTTACATTGTCATTCATATCACATTTTTTGGAATCAGAGGCAGTTTATCTTTTAATAAAAACATACTGTTTGAACAGGAATCACATAAGGGAGCTGTTTGAAAGCTGTGGAGGAAATGGACTGCATGCCCCTACTAAAGCAAAACAGGATCCTTGATCAGCAGTGCTTGAAGTACTGTTCACCTGCAGCTGGTGCTAGGCAGGAGCCGGCCTGGACTGGTGGTGCCGGGGCCCGGTGTGGCTCTGCTGGGCCCCTGACATGGGTTTGCAGCTATCCCAGCTAGCCTCTTCCCTGGAGATATGGAGACCAGGGCCAATCCACACTGCAGCTTCCACTAGGGGCCACTGCTACATAGAGGAAGAGGAGGAAGAAGAGGAGGAGGAAGAGGAAGAGGAGAGGGAAGAGTTCAGCAAGCATCACAGTCTTGAGGTTTTATTTCCAGGCACGAGGACATCTGTTTGTAAATAGGTTGGTGAATGTATTTGAAGTACCACTGATTCTGTCGAGGCACACAAGAGAAAAGGGATGGCCACTGGGAGCTGGGCTTTGCTTCCACCTCAGATGTTACCGGCAGGCACTGAAAAGTCACCCCTCTTTCCAAACTCTTCTCCCTGAACCATGTAAACTTAGATGAGCAGCAGATCTCTCATTCCTGAGGGGACATCTGAAGGTGGAGAGGTGAAATGGCCAATGTGACAGCACTTCAGAGAGGAAGCAATGCAGTTATAACAAGGAGGTTCTATTTACAAGTATCTATATGGAATTTGAAGCTTCCAATTTGGACCTAAAGGAAGGCTTATGTGCCTAAAAGCTCATTTGTGTTTTTCAGCAATACTAGTTGATTTCATAATATCTATATTACATTCAAAACCTGCCCTTCTTTATCCCTAGACCATGGCAACAACTGCACTACTAAATATAATACTGAGACTTGGCAAAATATATTTTTAACTCCCTAGTTTCAAATGAACCATGTCTTCCCCCATGTGCATGGAATGCTCACTGCTTTCTAGGGCTTCAGTTATGAGCAAAACTGAACTTACAGGGCCAGAAAGTAATTATATCAATAGATACTTCTGCGGAATTCACTCAAAAGTTTAAAATTCTTTTGGGAATGACTCCTGGCAGAGGTGAGAAGACTGGACATTAACCTTGATGGATAAAATGAGAGACCTCAAACTCTACATGCCCTCATGGAGAAGAAATGCCTCCTTTATAGATTTAGAGAGAGATTCAAGAAAAATGTCAAAATACATAACAGGATTTCAAGTGCATCCCATCCCTCAGCAATTCTACTTTCAGCCAGAACTGAAAGAAATTAATTATTCCCCAGAAACAAATGTTTTTCTGCTATTTGTAAAGTGCTAAGGGGTAGGAAGTTAGACCCCCTCTACTGTGGAGTCCTTAGAGGGGATCAAATAGCTTGTGTTTATTTATCTTGACTAGCATACCGGCTGTCGGTGGATTATCTCCTTCTGTCATCGAGATGGCTCCTTTTCACCATCAGGCAGCTGCAGAAGCAGAAGAGATTTTTTTTTTTTCTGATTTTTGGCTTATTAGTTCATTGTGTCTCTCCCTTTTGGTTGATGGAGTGAACTGCTTGATGGGGAATTTGCCTCTGAGACCAGTCTGTCCTGGTCCTCTGCTGTGCCTCTAAAATGTTTAGAGGCTCCTTCTTTCTTTCAGTGGTGAGGCTAAAATGTTGTGATTAGATAGATAAACAATAGTGTCATTTTGCATCCTCTGTCTCAAAATACAGCTGCCCCATAGATGTGCTTTGAAATGATACAGACACAGAAGCTTGTGGCAGGAAGCATGGGGATTCTCCACTGCAAGGTGGGATTGTCCTAGATGAACAATGCTTGCCACAGTATCAACATCTGGTTTCAGATAACAATCACAGATTTTTTGGCACCGTAAACATTGTTTGTCACAGTCAAGGAAAAGACTGACTATTTCTGCCCCTGGAAACACAATATACAGCATCAGCATTAACAAACTCAAGCCCTTAGCTCAGTCTGACACTGCATGCAGTGACAAAATGTGCACCTGCCTTTCTGCTACTGCCACCCCTAACCCTGGGATTAACATCTGCAGGGTGGATATGCCTGTGCCCAGCATAGAGCATGCAGCTTTAGGATTATTCAGATATGGGCCTTATCTTCACCTGGAAGAAGAAACTGAATATAGTACTAACGAGTCCTCCACAACTGCTGACTGCTTCTTTCCACACTGCCACAGCTTAGTGCATGCAGGAAGCTCCTTTCTGTTGACTTCAGCTGGGAGCATCTCCGATAGAATCACCTTGAAGGAGACTCCAAGTAGTGTGGGGTGAGGAAGGTCCCTGTGACACTTTCGTCTGTGGGGATCTGATATAACAACAGTGTGTGGGCTGCAGAGTGGTACCTGGGGGGTACACCTGCATCTGGAGTGGTCCACAGCAATTTAGAGGACTAAGATTCCTTAGCATTTTAAGATGGGGACTGGTCACCTCAATTACAAGGGGACTGATACGCTTGGTTTGGGACCAGCTGAGGTTACTCATTTGCAGGGATATGGACAATGCCTCAAGAAATACACCTCAGACTGCCACAATTCAGAAGTGCCCCTTATGCGGGTGCTGTGTGCCCCTGAGATGTGGGACATCTCAGTTTGGCATTGACAGGACTCTTCAGATTCACTGCGGAGCATTGATTCTGTGAGGGGCACATAGAGGGCACTCAGTATTCGGTGAGGTTTCCAGTCCATTGGCCTCAATATGCCAGTATTGAGGTTAAGGATATAACCATTTGGATGGGGTACATAAGGATACTTGGGTATGGTGAGTGTCAGAAGGGCAGTTCTTGGTGGTCTCTGGGTGTCTGGATCTGGAAGGGTACTCCCACAACTCAGCTGGAAGACACACATGGTACTGAGCACCACCTCCACTGTGTCTCTGTCTTCTTGATTTGGGAAGATCCATTATGCCTTCATCCCCTGTGAAACCCCTGGTCCAAACTACTTCTGGCAACCTTTACGCAGCTGATGGGAGAAGCGTAGGGAAACATCCAGCTCCAAAGTTATATGGGCTTCGCGTGTCTACAGCCAGGCCTAGTGGTGGTGCTTGGCTGGTGGGTGAGAAACGCAGAACCCTTGGGTATGGCAAGCACCTCCATGGCCAAAGCCAAGAGGGTAGTCGGTGTGCATTAGTCCCTGTGCTGCAGAGCAGGGTGGGGGCTGGCAAGCTACAGTGAGGCTCAGAAAAATGTCCTGGTGAGGCACTGGCATTCCTGCCAGGTTTCTTCTGAAAGCCTGATACTGTTTGGGTCCCTCACTAGAAGAAAGACATTGAGGCACTGGAATGAGTCCAGAGAAGGACAACAAATTTGGGGAAGAGTCTGGAGGACCTATGTCCTGTGAGGAGTGGCTGAGGGAGCTGGCGTTGTTTAGCCTGCAGAAAAGGAGGCTCAGGAGAGATCTTATCGCTCTCTGCAACTACCTGAAAGGAGGGTATAGTGAGGTGGGGGTTGGTCTCTTCTCCCAGGTAACAAGTGACAGGATGAGAGAAAATGTCCTTAAGTTGCGCCAGGGGAGGTTTAAATTAGATATTAGGGAAAAAATTTCATGGAAAGGGTTGTAAATCATTGGAACAGACTGCCCAGGGAAATGGTGATGTCACCATCCCTGAGCTGTTCAAAAAACTTGTGCATATGACACTTCAGGGCATGGTTTAATGGTGAACATAGTTGTGGTGGTAGGTTGATGGTTGGACTTCAACATCTTAAAGGTCTTTTCCAGCCTTAACAATTCTATGATTCTGTGATGATTCTATGATCTTCCAGCCTTACCATTTGTTGCAGTTCAAAAGCATGGCAGAGCACCCCAGGTTGGGGCAAGGCCTGACAGCCATAACAGGGTAAAAAGAAAAAAAGGAACCTTCACTTTTCCTAATTCAGATCGAATATTTGGGTCAGAACAGAAGATCAAAATATACTATGGATGTTTGAATATGAAACGGAGGGGTACGGAGACATGAGATCAATGGCTGAAAGTGAATAGAGAATGGACACGTGATGGCCATATACATGGTAAAGGGGGTAGTCCTTTCTACCAGTGTTCAAGGGGGAAGTGTAACGTTTTAGATACTTCCCTTTGATGAGAAGGAGTAAAATAATGAAGGTACCTTGGGAAGTTGCATGAGATCACCAGGGACAGCCTTGGTGACATGTGCAAGGCATGTGTGTTGGCAGGTGCAGGTAGGAGAGAGCTTCCAGAGGTGAGCACCTGGAGAGAGAGAGAGGGAGAAAGGTGAAGAGGAGGCGTGGGCAACAAAAAGACTCCAAAAGGGCATAGGGTGGGTGAGGAAAATACAATCCCAAACTGAGTAAGTTGTTTGAGTATAGCAGGCAGAAAGTGAAATAGGGCTGAAAAACATGAAAGGGAAGGATAAAAGAAAAACAAACAACCAGGGAGAAAGTAGGAACAAAGACAGAAAACCAGACTATGAAATCCACCTGAAAAGATGAATTCCTCACTCCCTATCCCTCATTGCAGTGAATATTTGGAAGACTTGACTTGCTGCCTGAGGCAGATTATGTTAAGTAATGGGGAGGGTAACGGGGTTTATACATGGAGAGATCTTCTTGCGTCCCTACTGCTGTGTGTAGCTTTACATCATGTCCTTTGTGTAGGGACAGGTTCTATGGTATGTCAAGGAAGTAACAGCAGAAAGGGCTTGAGACCAGAAAAGGTGACAGTGTACTTGGAAATATTTCAATGCTTCAGAAAGTGTGTGTTTGTATTGTTGTTGTAATATTTTTGTTAAGATTCAGTTTAGAGCAGTTTCAGTAAGGAATTCTGAAATAGTCTGAGGCTCTTCTCCTTTCCTCCCATATTTCTGTCTTTTCCCAAGAGAGACTGTGTAATCTTCACCTTTTTCCATGCTGTGATTTAAGATTACTGTTGTCTTTTTTTTTTCTAGCTACTTTCGTTTTCTTTCTCATGGACACACCTCTTCTAGGATTTGAATTCCTTTTTTTCTTTCATTCCTTCTTTTTCCCCTCTCTTTCTCTTCAGCCCTAAGTGTAAGAATACTTCTTCATTTAATTACTCCCCTCCATGAAATCTCCCTTCTCTCTTGCCTCCTAATGCATATTCTCTCTCACATCCTTCTAATTCCCCTTGCTCTTCTGTATGCACTTCCCTAGCTTGCCATCTTTTTCCCTCCATCCTTTCTTGACATTTATCTTTCCTCTTTTTGTTGCTGCCTGTATCCCAGTGAGTGTCCCTTCCTGCCTTCCTCTCCCTCTGTCCTCTTCCTTGCTCAGTTGCAACTTTCCTAGCCCCTAGATTTCTCTTCCTGCCAATGCCCCTCTCCAGGCAAATGTCTCTTCCTCTCCCTCTACTTGTAGAAAGATCAGCTTGGGATAACCTGTGAGAGCAACAAACCTGAAAAGACTTAAAGTGAGAAATTGAGAACAAGCCACAGGGAAAGCTGACGAGGAAGTGAAGTCTGTAGGAAGAAAGTAAAAAAAGGGAAATGAGACCAGGGAGGCAAAACCAGAGAAAAGAACTAAGAGTCACAAAAACACTCAGACATGGTAGGGGGAGAAAGAAACTAGAACAACAACAACAGCAAAAAAAAACCCATCTGGAAAATGCAGTAGAAAAGATAAGGGTGTTCCTAGTTATCTGGTGCTGTGGCAATGAGTCAGAATCAGTGAGTTTCCGATCTCCTATTCAAATGTAAACAAATATTCCTTCATCTTTATTGCAGTGGTGCCCAAAGGGTGGCAATCACACAGCACAGCAGGGCTATTCACAATCCCAGCAGCACTTTAGCTGTAAGCCAAAGGCAAAGAGCAGGAGGAGGGTACAGTACACCTGCAAAGCTGTCAGGTGGGTGTCAAGCTGGGGGTAAATAACTGATTGGGGGGGGTTGGGTTTTTTGTTTCCACAAACCTGAAACACAGGAAGATGATCTACTGGAAAGATGGCATGGTCTGACCTGCTGGAAAACAGCTCTCCAGAGAAGGACGCAGGGGTCCTAGTGGACAACAAGCCATCCATGAGCCAGCAGTGTGCCCTTGTGGCCAAGAAGGCCAGTTGTATCCTGGTGTGGCATTAGGGAGAGCATTGCCAGCATCTCAAAGGAATGATCCTGCTCCTCTGCTCAGCCCTGGTGAGGCCACATCTTGAGTACTGTGTCCAGTCCTGGGCTCCTCAGTACAAGGGAGACACAGAGCTCCTGGAGTGAGTCCAGCAGAGAGTTACAAAGATGATTAAGGGACTGGAGCTTTTCTCTTACAAGGACAGGCTGAGAGAGTTGGGCCTGTTTAGCCTCGAGAAGAGACAACTGAGAGGGTACCTCATCAATATTTATGAGTATCTGAAGGGAGGGTGTCAGAGGAAGGAGCCAGGCCCCTCTCGATGGTGCTGAGCAACAGGAAAATAGGGAAACACAGGAAATTCCACCTGAACGTGAGGAACAACTTCTTTACTGGGTGGGTGACTGAGCACTGGAACAGGTTTCCCAGAGAGGTTGTGGAGTCTCCTTTCCTGGAGATATGCAAAAGCTATCTGGACACAATCCTGAGTAAAGTGCTCTTGGGTAAGTAAAGTACTCGAGCAGGGAAGTTGGACTAGATCAGCTCCAGTGGTCCCTTCCAACCTTTCCCTTTCTGTGAAGATGCTTGCCCACAGATGAGACAGAGTGGCCACTCTGGCAGGCAAGCCTGGTCCTTACCAGCTCTGGCCTTCTCTTTGGTCTGAGAACTACTGAGCAGCTAGATATTCTGCTCTTCTGCCCTTTGCTTCTTGTAAGTGAACTCTACACATTCCCAATAACTCTTATCTCATGTATTTGGTAAAGTCTAATTCCCATGTTTAGCTATGTGAGCTGGAGAGAAGTGCTAGACAGACTCTCAATAAAGATTATCGTATTCTTGGTCTGTGAAGTCTGTAAGAACTACCCAAATTGCTCTTCTCTTTGGACCCATAACCACATGAAAATAAATAATTATGATAAAGAGTCATTACCTTTTCTAGGTTTGTCTTGCCTATATCTGGCTATATGTCAGTGTGAGATTGCCTCACCCTTTATATTTGTCAGGAGAAGCTAAGTAAAGGTTGTATTAACTGCTATTTACCCTTGTCCTGTGGTACGCAGCCAGTGTGAAATTCAAAGACAATTTAGAATGCTATCACCAGTCCTACTGATGGTATTTTGCGCTCCCTTTATTTAGTACAAAGCAAATCGTACCTCAGGTGTTTAATTGTCTTCTAAAAATTAAGACATTAAACATATTTGCTCTTCAGCTTGCAAACACTCCATGCCTCTGATGCAGTGGTTCTGACTTCTTGGGGACTGCCTGTATAGAAATGTTTGTGCAGAGCTGCTCACTGTATAAATACACCTTTAAGATCTACTCGTAGTGAGTACCCCCCATTTAAATCCACATCACTTGGTTATGGAGCAGAAGGGTCACTGAATATACTTTAGTCCTTCGCAATCAGTTTTTGAAGAGCAGAAAGTTTCCTGTGGCAGCAAAAATCTGTTAGCTCCATCAGCAAGACAGCACAGATTGAAGCTGCTGGCACCTAATACATGTAAATTCTCAGGAATTCCAAGTCACCCATCCAAATCAGCTCTTCTGAAGCCAACACACTGTGCCCCATCTCTCTCAAATCCACCAGAGTTTTCATGAATTCTTGTTGGCTATTTCCGGCATGAACTAGAGAAGGTCTTACACAGTTTTTAGCACTGAGAGTGTTCACACTTGTAATGCAGTATTTCAAACATGTAGCAGAAAACAGTAAAACAAGGTGCAAGAAAAAAGATCTACGTCCAGATCTTCTCTTTTCCAGTGGCTCGCTGGTGGTGCACTAGCCAAATCATTGGATTTCACTGCCTCCTATTCCTTATGCAAACAAGGGGAAGTGATACTTAGTCATTATTAGAACATCCAGGGATGCAAATTACTGTGTCAATGATTACTGTTTGTTCTCAAAATACATGCCATTTCCTTTTATCCCATTTACAACAGTGGTTTAGTCACTTCCAATATTACAGAATCATAACCATTCATTCCTTCAGATAAAATACTAGTTTCTCATAAAAAAGGATCTCTGGTCTCTGAGAGGCGGGCCACAATTTAACATAAATGTACGTGGGATCAAGTTGCTTACATACTGGGGTGATGGAGGCCATTAAGCACAGAGGTGACCAATAAACAGCACAAAAGTATGTAATATAATGAAGATATAGCAAATGCTTGTCTAATGTAACATCTGATGGCTAATGAGTATTTGTAACTCATCTGTAAGAACAGCTTTACTTTCTCGCAATGATACTGATTGCATCAGGAACTTCACAGAAGCACAGAACAGTACATAAATTAAAATCTTTAGACTGATGGGATGCACAACTATTAGCACACATCAGCTTGCTTTATTGAATGTGGATTTTACAAAGTAGGAAATGTCTTCAAGAATCTACCTACATCTTTGTGGGTTTGCAAAGGCGTTTTTCACTGCTACATATGTATTAGTGCCAACTTCTCCCTCACTGAATTTGGAATTATTAAAAAAATCCCTGATCTTTGACTATATATTGTTGTACCAAGGGAGGAAAATGTTTCATTGAAGCTTGTTGGAATTTTGAATGAGCTTTAATCATGGGGATACTGGAGACAATTACTTGGGCTGTGGCTACACGCAAAATTGCATTGATTGAACTGAAGACTGGAAACTGATAGCAGTTCAAGCCTGTACAAAAATTTCTTTCTCAGTGTGGGCTCTATACCCCCTTCTTTGCAGGTAAGGAGGAAGTAACAGTTGTCATTCATCTTGATTCTTAGAAGGTTTTGACACCATTCCACACGACATTTTCCTAAGCAAACAAAGAAAATGCAGTTTACATGAAATTCTCATAAAGTAGGCACATGGCTGGTTAAAAAAATAGCTTTAAAACGCAGTTATCAATTGTTCTCTGCCAGACTAGAGGAATTTTCAAACGGGGCCCTTCCAACATCTGTGTGGAATCTGTTTCATGCAGTATTTTCATTAACAACCTGTGACGAGGGAATAAAGAGTACTCATAAAATCTGCAGACATCATCTAGCTGGGAGAGGATGCAAACAGTGTGGTGGATGGACTGAGAATTCAAAATGATCTTGCTAAATTGGAGAAAATCAACTACTCAGTAAAGAAAAGTGCAAAGTGCTACTCTTAAGAGAAAGAAATCAAAAGCACAAAGAGAAAATGGTGAATAAGTGGCCAGGCGGCAGTACTGCAGAAAAGCATCTCAAGGTGTCAGCCAGGAACTGAACAGGAGTCAACAGTATGATGCTGTTCCAAAAAAAAGGCTGAGCTAATGCAGGTTTCTGGGTACACAATGCAGCAGATGACTGGTTTGTTCTTCCTGGCCCAGAGAATGACACAAATGGAAGGTTTCACAGCCAAGCAGCAAACCTGAGAAAAGGCTTTGAAAGATTAAGAAGGTTTGTTTAAGAAGGGAAGGACTAGGGAACAATACAGTAACCATTGGCTTGTAAAGAAAAAATGTTCTCACTGACTGCTGGGAGTTGAACAAGAAGAGGTTTCTGCTTCAAAACAGAGACCCTGGGAAGATACAAAACCCCTGCCATTTAGGCACAAGGGCATGAAGTTGCAGAGCTACTGAGGTGGCCATGCACAGGGTCCTTCACCGTATGTCCTTCACCATACTGTGACAAACTTCATCCAGGGACGCTGCAGGTATGATCAGGCCTGACAGTGGACAGTAAATGTGGACAGTAAATGAAGGATGCAGATGGAAACAAGCTCAAGGAACCTGGTCAGGGTGGCCACAGCTGAACTGTGCCACTCCAGAAATGAAGACAAAATTACTTATTTTGCTGTAAATCCCTCAGATACCAATATTTGATTTGACAGTGAAAGCAGAGCAGCTTCCTCCTACCCACCAAGTTATAGAGAAACCCTGTGGCAGCTGATGGTAAAAGGCCATGAATTACGTACCCAGCTTTTCCTGTTGAGCTGTTTCTGAACATCCAGGTGAGAAGGTCCTGGGAGGCTTCCAGAAGGCAATATTAAGTGTCTAAGCCCTTGTCATTGCAGACAGTCTCTGCTTGTCTGCCTACATTCATGTGGACATTTTTCGTTTCAGTAGCTACTAGTATCTGTTGTGATTTAAGTGGGGAAAAAATTACGATATTTTCCTCCACGTTTTCAATTTTCCCTAGAGCTGGTTGCACTTTTTTGAATACCAGAGCTTTGAATTTCATTGAGGAAACAAAACAACCAAAAACTCAGAAAAATTCTGGAACCCACCGAGTTTTTCACCCCGTTTCTCAAACAGGAGAAGGAAAACCTAGCCAAGGGTGAGTGGCAAATATGAGTGGCAAAAATTGCTAACCTCCACCGGCCAAATCTAGTGACTAATATCTCCTTTATTTTGGACGAAATGGGATTAGCAGATGTACGTTGGTCTTGAAAATCAATCAAGAAACATAGGATTCTCGTAAAAGTTAGGAAGTTGGGAAGCTCTATGGAGATCCATCATTACTCATGAAGCTATGCCCCCTGCAGTAGACCATAGCTTGAAGGATGCGAGAAAACTGAACCATCCTGTTTGCTGTGGACTGGGGGGAGAGGAACAAAGAGCACCATGGCTGAGTAGGCAGGTAGCAGGAGCTGGGACTAACTGGACTTGCTGCATGACACTGGGGAAACTTTTCACCTGTCCCCATGCCGCAACATCTCCAACTATAAAATGAGAGGAGCCTAGTTTTTCTTATAAATAACTCTAACTAACTTTCCTTATGAATGACTTTCCTTATAAATAGCTTACATGGCAAACACTACATGGATATAACGGGCTCCATGGCATTTTTCATAATAAACACATTTCCAAACCCAAATAGCTCAGTAAAACAGTTACAGATGCTATGCTTCTTAAGGGAAGCATGTGCTTTCAAAATGTGTTGTTAGTATAAAAAAACAAGTCATTGGACTGATTTAAATGTATTAGCAAGCATCTAACCTGCAGTAATTGCAAAATTTAATTACAAAATTAAAACAATTATCAAGGCAACCCTCAATGTTCATGATGCTACATCTATTTTATACAGAAATTCATAGTATCTGAAGCATCACATAAAATAAATAAAATAATCTACAGAAGGTTTGTTGGGTTTTTTTTCAAACCTTTTTGGGTTAGATTTAAAATAAGTAACTTTACCCATTAGTCACAGAGTGTGTGCTTACTTGGGCTGGAAGCCAGTCTATACCACCACTCACTGTTTGTGCCACAACCCAGTATCACAGAGATCCCCCAAGTGACAGTGACTAATAGCACAAAGAGGTGTCTTGTGATCCCAGTTCATGTGCATACAGGGCAAGATCCACATCTTACAACACTTCAATAGATAAACATGCTGCAACCACAGACTGAGCTGGTTTCCCCCAGGAAACTGCTTCATCTGAAAGACCACACAGCTCCCCTTTCTTGAAAAATTCATTCAAATAAGGGACTTCTTGTATGGTGGATCTTCTCTACTTGCAGGTTGCAGTTTAGGGACTGGCCAATGCTTGTTGGTGGTCCCAACATACTGCCATTTGTTGGAGAAGATAAAAAACATCACTCCATTTTTTCCCCTGCTGATGGTCGGACAATGGTGTTTAGCTGGACATTGTTTGAATTGGCACTGGCAACTCCGTGCCTCTTTGCAGTATGAATACTTTGGGATTCTTCCTGATTTTGCCTGGGGCTTCAGAAGCCAAGTTCACAACAGGCCCAGTGGGCCTGGGGCTTTGTTCCCATCGACTTCCAGGAACTGCTCTTCACGTCTGAGAATTATCAAGTGCCGGGACTGATAGCAGAGGTGGTTTCTGGTGGAGCAGGCAGAACAGATGAACTTGACCTGGTTAGCAGGAACACACTGATCTTGTCAAATATTTCTGACACAGCATCCAGTGGTTTCATTTCAGTTAGGGTCAAAAAAACCTTCACTTCCACAGGATGAAAAGGTCTCATTTAAATTATCTTAAGAAGGCAACTGTGAAGTTCTCCAGCCTTGTCAAAACAAGGGTCTTCAACCAAACTGCTGCTGGGCCTCCTGGCATGGCCTATGGATAAGACTATTTCTCTGTACATGCATTCGTTTGTGAAAGCTTAGCCCTTTGTCGACACCCTCTTAGCACTTTCCAAGAGCCATTTAGCACTTAGCACAGCAAGCAATATGTGGCCAAGGAAATGGAAAAAGAAGAGGGATATACTAGGGCTGACTGCTGTTTGAGGGAATTTACTTATTAACATAGATGACAGTATCACAAACAGTGATCAGATATTGTTGTAGGCAGAAAAAAACCCAAACCAAATTATCTTCCAGGACTAAATTTCTTCAGACTGGTTCTGACTACTTTTCGGCCAAATCAAAATCTGCAGCCCCTAGAAGCTCAGTGGAATCTATGTCTTTGTTCAGTATAATAAACTTAGTTGCCAACCCTTGAAGTAGATTATCCAGATATTTCCCCCTTTAAAAAAGCATGCACTACAACTGAGAAACTGCTTGTGGAATATCTGTTAAAAGGGATAGGATGTTTGCAGGACAAGCTGCTCCTGAGTAGCTTCCCGGTTCTTTCTTTCATATTGTCAGCTAATGTGTCCATGATTTGGACTTCAGACTGAAGTCTCCCATGTCTGATGCTCCACTTGCTGCACTTTGCTGCAGTCCCTGCAGTGCCTTGTGGCTGGGAAATCTCTGCCCGTGCTCTCTGTGGAACAGACAGCTCAGCCCTGACATGCCTTTTATAATCCTTTATATGCCTGAGCCTATATATACAGACAATTTTCTGTGTAGCTTCTTACCAAATGCAATACACAAACTCAGTGTACTCAGCTTCACCAGCACATTTCTAGCAGATCTTTCAGAAGTTCACATCCCTTTATAGATCTTCCACTGATTTCCCCTCCTGTTTCTGTGGATGTTTCTTCCTCTGCATGACCTGGAGACAGCCTGGCAACCCAAGGCAGCCTAAAGAGTTGCTTCTATGCAGAAACCGTAGGTCCTAGAGTGTGCTGAGCCAACATCAAAGATAAAACATTAAAGATACTGACACAGCAATGGCACTGGCGATCAGCTCTTGCACGTGTGAAGAATCTGTAAGGTTGCCCTTATGCAGCTCCTTCTTCTATCCGTGGCATTAAGGTGATCTGCTATCGTTTACATCACTTTGTCAAAGGTATATTTGCCAGTTTAGTCTGCTGTTACTGAGAACACAAATGTCTGTGAAACTCCCCATGTTCTTTGAATTATCCACTACCTGTCACAACTTGCAGCACTTCTTAAATATGGGATTTCCCCTTGAGCTGAGCACAATGAATCCTTTATAAACTCTAGTTTTTACAAAGTCAGGGAGCTAACCTGGTTAACTCTGGTTAACTTTTTTTTTCTAGCTTTATTTGGATTTTGCTTTAAATATTGTTTGGCAGTTTAGCAAAAGGTAGGTGTTTGATGCAATTCAGAACGTAAGTGCAAAGGCTGTGGAAGTGGAAAGAATTAATTCCTGGATTATCCCATCCTTCTGAACTGCAACCCCAGGCTCCTGCAGGGAACAGATGACATGACACCATCAACATACTGACGCACAGTGAGCAGGAGCACTTCTCACTGCATGGTCACCTTGCTGCCAGGGCAGTGGAGACAGACTGGAGCCAGCTGCCAGCTAGCAACTCCTACCAGTAAGCCTTGGCTACTGGGGGTTCAGTGTCAGGTTTTTCCCCAGCTTCTCAGCAAGTTTGCAGTTGGCGTGAAACATCACGCTGATCACAACATACTAGTTAACAGCCAAGCTGCCAGTGAAAACCATTTGAACCACTGTTACACCTGAGTTATAGAATCAGCTTTATTCCATAGGAAACACCCAGCTTGGACAGCTCAAGCATCTCTTCCTTCAAAATCTTCATCCATGTTTACATCGTGGACCTGTTTTGGCATTCAGACGAGACTGGTGCTCATCCATCCATGCAGTGATGCAAAGACGCACAGGAACCCCTACGCAATGACCTCTTGCTATAAGAGGCATCTTTAGCATTGCCTCTGTCCTACATACCCTAAGGAGAACATCCCTCCTGGATGGCTTAGCAAAACGTTTTGAGCTGGAGATGAAGAGGTGGCCTCTAAGCCTGTGCAGTTATTTGAGGACCTCTCTCTCATGCCCTTGCTTTGGGACGGAGGGAAGGCAGATCCTGTCGGCTGGAATGGCCAGCTCAGGATGAGGGATGGGCAGGCCTGACCCCGGCTCTGCAGCTCCGCCGGGCGAAGCTCAAGCTGAGCTCCAAGCCGGCAGGAGCGCTCTCCCCGTCCCTTTCCCCCCGAATCCCCTCGGTTCCCGCCCCTCGCCGCTCGCGGGAGCGCGCACGGCGGCGCACGAGGGCCCGCCCTCCCCGCCGTGCCCGCGGCGGCGGCGCCCCCTGGCGGCCGTGCCGGGTGCGGCGTCTCGGTGCCGCCGGCGCTGCGCGGGCCCGCCCGGGGCCCCCGCTCCAGTTGGGCCTCAGCTGCCCGGGGCCGAGGCACCCGCGGCAGGGACAAGTCTTGCGGATTTTTGGTTGTTGG
>VXAY01002317.1:582068-600552 GCA_013399855.1 Oxyruncus cristatus
CGCGCTCACGGCGCCTCGTCAGCGAGCGCGGGGCGGGCGCTGAGGGCGGCCCCCGGTGAGGGGCGGCGGCGCGGGAGGAGGTCCTGCTCTTCTGCCTCAACTGCTCCGCTGCTGGTTTTCTCCACTAGAAAGAGCAGCAAAGACTGAATGGAGTTGGGGCCCTACAGAGAAGATCAGATCGGAACGAGGATTGAGAGAGCAAAAACACAGCTTCACAGCTCTCTTCGTGATTTTTCTTGTGAAGGTGAATATCTACAGGATAGGCAAGGCTCTGGCCTACATGCTTCAGGAGGTGGCAGGTTTCAGGACTAGAGCAGCCATCAGTAGATTCCACCACAGCAAGTTCTGTGTTCCTTTGATTCAGAGATTGAGTGCAAAGGGCCAACCACCTCTCAGTTTTTGAGAAAGAAAACAGAAACAAAAAGCAATTGAAGCAATCTGTACCTTTTGAGGATAAAGGTGAGGTGGCACAAATATCATCCAGTTTTCTGAGCATCTCTGTATTGCCTGTGTTATGCTCATAGGTCAAAATACAGCGTGAAGACAATGAGAATATCCAGCTGGCTGTGCCAGAAAGACTGGCTGCTCCCTACTTTCTTAGAACTAAAAGAAAATTCAGTAAATTGTGGAGTTGAATGCTTCATCCTCCTCCCTCACAAGCTTGTGGAGGTGACAGATGTTTCCTCAGGGCCTGTTATTTTAGACACCTCCATGATTTATATATCTCTGGAAGCTTGGTGCGTGGAATTGGATGTCACAGACGAGCTGAAAATAACTTGTATGTGCTCGTATACAGACTCTGGTATCTATTGGCCCATGTGGAAAAATTCCAAATTGAATCATGTTATCTGTGCCTGGCAGATGCATTGAGATGTACAGATGGAGCAATGATGGGTTAAAGTGAAGTTGAAATGTTCCGTGGAGAGCACTGGCAAGAACTGCAGTAACACTGAGCACAGCAGAGACACCATGGCATAGCCCTCATGATTGTTTTGGTAAGATACGAACTAGCATACAGAGGAGAAGTTCGTATTTAGAACAATATGCAATTCCCTGTGGGATGATGACATAGAACTGGACAGACTACCTTTGGGCCTCTACATGAGTGGTTCAAGAAGATACCTGGACAGGTAGCTGTGGAGCTGCTCTCGGATGTGCCTGGACTAAGGTTCAGGGCCCTCAGACCTGCTTCAGGGTCCTTCTCGCTAGCAGCAGTACCTGATGGGGAAACTCTGCTGTGGGACCTTGGAGTCTCAATCTGTTAATGCCTGGTCAGATATTTTGGGATAGTCTGGTGGAAGAGGCAGACAAATAAATCCACTACATCCACACATGCCCAGCAGTCCAAAAATATGTCAGGCAACACTGTGTATGGCACATGGGCAGGTATTGGGCTGAAAGCACAGTATTAAGGCTAAGATGTAAGGGAATGTTCTCAGGTGAACTTCTCAAAAACTGAGTTCTCTGCTTCTTGCCTCTTTTTAAGTTTTCCCCAAGTGCAGCCTGGCTTCTTTGGGGTACAGCTCAGAACCGGCATTCTCTGGGAGATGATAATATTTTCCAAGGCTGAACCATTCATCCATGCCAGCCTCCAGAGGATATGGAGAAGCTGTGCAGAGAGGGCCTGGGCACACTCGTCCACACCCTGTAGCCCGCAGTAGGACATTCACAGCCTGCCAAGGTAAACTGCGTGAGCGGTGCGACTGATTCACAGCCAGGGCTCTGCTGCAAAAGCAGTGAGTGAAGAGTGGCAGAACTTTAACTCCTTATGAGGAGATGAAGACAGAATTTGCAGCAGAGGACCCAAACTCCTGGTAGGTATGTCCACCTCCAAGCAGCATGTATCTCACAGGGTTTCCTGCCAGCGTTTCTGCTGTACCACATGTCATGTCTGCATTTAAAGCCTTTTTTGTTTCGTTTTTTTGTTGTTGTTGGGGGGGTTGCCTTAAAAATCACCTTCAGGCATTTGTCTCCACTTACCTGATCACTTCCCAAACACTGGGCTTAACCTCACTGCTGTCTCTAATCCCCTTTGATCACTCATCTCCTGGATCCTGACCCAGTGCTTTCACCAGGAATCGTTCAACCTGCCAATTCGTCAGAGATTGTTTGGTATCAGCATGTGCTCCTTTCCCTTTTGTTAAGGCCTCATGACTTCTACTTTTCCCTTGCAACTTCCAACCTCGCTGTCCCCATGTTTTTTGCTGTTCCTTTTCCTTTTGAGTCTCTCTGCCATGAAGTGTCCCACAAAGTGATGCTTCTGGATGTATGGTGGAGGGGACATTAATTCTGCTCTCAGAGGCCTCTCTAGGAAAAACATATTCTTTAAACACCCAGAAGACAAAAGGGTTTCATTTTCAAGCTGAAGAACAAATAATTTGTCCACAGTCAAAATACTTGCGGTGATAATGGTGCTGTGCCTGAGGGAATTAAGTCAACTATCACTTTCCTGCTCAGGTACCTCAGTCCAGCGATGTCCCATGTTGTATCCCAGTCCAAAACTTTTGACCCTGCTTTTGCAGGAGGAAAATGCTGCATCTTTGGAAAATGTGGGTGAAATTTTAAGTGGCACGGTAGGCTTAGAACCCAAGGTGGTTCACTCTCACCTGGCATGTTTTGGACCTCTCTGCCCAAAACTTTGGATGATGTAAGTGGGATAAGTGGTATAAAATCGCCATTCTGTCTTGAAGGATGTTAGATCTGTTTGCTCTTGCAATGTCCTGATGTGTGTGTGGCTGTACAGGAGTGTGGCAGCAGCTCCCCTAATCTTCATCCTATCACAGTAGTGGAAAAAATAACATAGAAATACCATGTAATTGTTTATAAAGAAATTGTGGGTTTGTTGTTTTTTAAAAGGCCTCCCAGTTTTCTTATACTAGTTGCAGTCCAGGAAACTTTGTGTTTATTAAGCGCTGTGTAAATTTGCAGCTCTCTATAAATGTAAAATCAATAGCGATGATAACAGCAGCAAAGTGCTCAGTCCAGCCCTGGTAATAACCCAAGAGTGCTAATTTCTTGATAAGGTCACTTGCTTCTCACGGGCACCTCCTCTCCCATGTGAAAACACAGGGTGCAGCACAGAAGATATTTGTGTTCCCTGACAAGAAAGGAAACACTGAAAACATGTAATTTCCATCAGGTGATAATGGTGGGCAATGACCTGAAGAGCTCTTAAAATCTATTGTGAAGGCTTTAGCCCCTCCACTGAGCACTGCAAACACATGTTCTCTTCTAGGAAATCAAAATCTTAGCAGTCATCTCCTTGTTAAAGGTGTCCTTTTTAATCTCTTCTCACAAGCAGATGAGAAAGGAGAATCTGCAGTAACCTGATGGAGTGAGGTTTCTGGAGCATGAACAGAGCAACAAAACAATAGCTTTGTGTTGCTGACCCCTCTGAACTGTGGTCTCCATCAGTGATGCCGCCACTCATAGCCTGAGCAGTTTCCGGGGTTCACAGCAGGGGTCACTGAGTGTGTGTATGGACCACATTTCCATCTGTCCCCAGGTGTCCTGGAGCTCTAATGGCAGATCTGCCTGCTCTGACTACCCCATTCCTGTCCAAACAGGCAGCTGGAAGGGCTTTGGGCTTTTTACAGCTGAAGGTTTATCACCACTGGCAATAACTAGGTCTCTACCATTTAAAAACAGCTTGTATGCCCCAAATGGCTAATTGTCCCCTCTACCCTCCACTGTAGTGATTCCCGTAAGGGTGGAACTGCTGCAGGCAGCTCTGGCTGGCTCCATGCCGTCTGCTCCTCTTCCACCAGGTCCCCTTTAACCCTGGTTTAGGGTTCCCAGATGGCTTACTGCCATCAGATTGGCCTCTGTCAGGACCTCCCTAGGGAGTTCTGGTACACCTGAGACCTCAGGAGTAATCCCTTTCCTCTTCCTTGCCCACCTCTATCAGTGGGCCTGGCCTCATCTTGCTCTGTAGTGGATCCACAGTCACTTTTGGGCTTTTTCTTTGCCATGCTGCTGCAGTAGATCCAATCTGTCTGCACATCAATTCCCTTTTGTTTTCTTCTTCCCTGACCTCTGCCTGCTAACATGTTCTTAGGTCCAGTGACCTTCGGCACAGGAAGAAACCTCCTTAAGCCCCTATCCCAAAAGTGGCAACTCCTGCTATGAAATAATAATCATACAGTAATAATGACCAGAGTGTTGGCAGGGACTTCAGGAAGTCTCTGAAGCCATCCCCCCTCTCCGAGGTGGAGTCCTCCAGGAGCAGTGCCTGGCGTGGGTGTGAAATGCTTCTAGCGATCGGGATACCACAGCCTCCCCAGCAGCCCCCTGCGGCCCAGGAGACCTTACTGGGAAAAAAGCACTTTCTTGAGCAGAGCCCAAATCCTTCCTCCTGCAAATTGGGCTGATTATTACTTGTCCTTTTTCTGGAGGACCTGGAGAAGAAACGATCACTATCTGCTTTATAGAATCTTTTATATAATAACAAAACAGCTTTTAGAGTAACTGAGAAAGAGGCGTTTGCTCACTTGCAAAGTCAGGAAATTCCCTGCCAATGGACATTCTTTGTCGGGGATCCTTTGCCAGCATAGGCTGAGCACTAAGCTCCACAATCTGCATTTTCCTTTTGAATGACTCCCACAAAATAAACCAAATATCACATCCAAGGAGATTTATTACATCCCTTTCAAGGGTGAAGCATTCCTCAACTACATTCCACTTCTGTCTTTTGTACTTAGGAGAGGGGAAAAAAATTGCTGTGATGGCTCTGGATCCCACCCCTCCAGGGCTTCTGTCGTTAATAAAGCCAAGCAGCTGGAGCCAGATTTGTCAGACTAGTCCTGAATGGCTGGCTCACTCCTGCTGCAAGAGCAGCACCATCAGAGCAGCTCTAGAATTCCTGCCTCTGCTAGAAGACTAATAACTCGTGGCACCACGTTTCCTCAGTAAAAACACCTTTTGTTGTTCCCACTGACACCCTATCCCTGTGGCAGCAGCTTGCCAGAGTGGATCTTCTCACTTCCTAGCTGCTCTGGCTTCTCCTGCCTCTGCATGATGCAAGAGTTTGCAATGCTTTTTGGGAGCTCAGATGTGCTCTCAGAGACTCTGCTTGCAGCAATTGCTCTCTCCAGGCTTTGCAGTGAAGCTTTTATCCAGATGTGTAACAGAGGATGTATATAGAGGCAGAGCAAGGGGGGGGGAACTCTGTTGTGTTATCTGAGCTTAATTAAGCTTCTCCCTAGGCAGTTGCTAATTGATTGACCCCAGGACTATAAAAGGGAGCAAATTTACCAGAGCTCATTAAAATAGCAGAGTTCAGAATTTGAATTTTTTTATTATATAGGTGAATAACTTTAACTGATGTCTTGCTGACTGATACCAGGGAAACAAACTCTATTCAAATGTTGGTAGGTGGATTTAGCTTTTTAAACCCAAATGAGAGAAGTGGTGAGTACTCAGATGCCTGTTCGTCATCACTGTGTACCTTGACAGCATTTATAGGTATCACTTAACTGGAGCTCTGATACTGCTTTCTGCCCCAGCAATGGCTGTGCTAACCAGCCTGTCATCTCTTCCAGCAGGTATCAAGTCCGTCTCAGTTTCGCAGGCTTCAAAACATTTCACAAAATGTGAAAAAAAAAAAACCCTCATCAAACCAAGAATCAGTTCACCCACCATAAAATGCAACCACTACAGTCATGGGTGAGGCCAGCTGTGCAACAGCCCCAACATAAAGGTGTTGCAAGTGGAGAAGGGGAAAAGATGCTATGTCCAAGGGGAGCTGCAGGAAGAACAAAGGGAAGAGGACCATCCCCTCCCAAACATCTGGAAAATTGACTTTATAAAAAATGCTGAGGTCGTTTCTCATCTCATGGTCTTTAGATCTGTCTTAAGCAATCAAACTCGCTCAGAGCAGGGTCTCAGGCTCACTCACCTGAGTGACAGATGCCTTCTTCTCAAATACCTGCAGCTCGGGGCACCGTTTGCAAGCCTCCTCTGCAAGTACTACTCCTGCTGTTTTGTTGGTGAGATTTGCCATGATGGAAGCTCACTGTGTCAGGACTGAGACACAGCCAGTGTGCAGAAAAGGCTACAGAAGATAAGGTATGTGGAACAGTGTGGAAGTGATAGAAGGAGACCATTGTGAGCACAAGGTGGCTGGAGGAGCAGCCACTGCCCGGGTGGCAGCAGGCTATTAGAAGGTCAGCTTTCACAACCGTCTCAGCAAATGCTCCTTGTGTCCCTTGGAGCCAATTCACTGTGGCTCCAGTCAGCTTTAAAAACATTTCAGCTGGGCTTTAAAGCTATTTAGTATGTGGAGGGGAAGCCCTACTGTGTAGCAAACTGAAAAAGTAGTGTGCACACCCTGGGTGTGAGATGTTGCAGTAGATTTGAAGTTCCTCCTATCAGCCTGTGAGTTGCTTCCATTTTTTCCCTTGCAAGGACAGAGTGGTGTCCTATTTCCTCTCACTCTTCATCCTCAAAGAAGATGCTCATCTCTCCTGAAGAGGTTTCTGTGCATTGTATGAAGGTTTTCAGATGGAACTGTCAGCTGAGCAGCAATATGGACAGATGACACCTCTCCTATGTGCGTTTCATTGTGAACACATCTCTACAGTTGTGATTGCCTATCCGTGTTCTAGGTCTGTTCACATTTAGGCCCTTCAGAACCCTTCTGGGTAGCTTTTCTGTTCTCTTCTGTTTAGAAAATATTCAGCATCAGTGAGTGTTTACAGCAAAGTCCCAAGTTTCACACCAGGTTTGAAGGATACTGGTTTGTTGGGTCTCTGGGTTTAGGTAGTGGCTGCAAGAATAAGTCCCAAGGTGTAGCTACGAGGAAGAGGGACTGCCACTGTCTCTGTGGTGAAATGACATTTGTTGATAATGAGAACTGATCTTTCAGAAGAAGATGCTGCTGAGGAAAGAGAGGAAGCCAAGTGTCTCCTCCCCAGAGCACATGGTCTCCTTCCCTCTCCTGAGCACACTTGTGACCCTCACAACTGTCTCCCCTGCTGTTTGCTCTGTCTGCTTCTTTCTCTTTCTTCTTCTCTCTCCCCAACCACACCCACTATTTAACCATTTAGATATAAAAATAAAAAATAAGAAAACCACCCAACCCACTAGACAGAGGGTTTACTAAAGAAGGGTAATTTTAAAAGCAAGTCTCTGAGGTCAGCGTGTAATTGTACCATTGGGACTATGTGATCTGAGACAAAAATAATCCACTGGGTATCTGGTCAAGGAGAGGATGGCAGCCTGCAGTGAGGGAAGAGTGGCTTACATGAGATTGACCAGGCAGCAAAAGACCAGGCAAAACTCCTTGCTGTCACCAGGACTAATATTTCTGTAGGATACTACAAGATACTCTGTGATGGGATCATTAGAGCTGCTGTTCAGGTCACAGCCTCCCTTGGTCTGTGCCAGGCAGGCACTGGGTACTTCCTGGAAATTTAATGGTCTTCTGCAGAAGTACAGATAAGATTTGATGTATATTTATATATTAACCTGATCATGAGGAACATTTCTGGCTTGGTTTGGAGTTTAGGGTGCTGATGTTTTTTAACAGTTCTCCATTTCAAACCCCTGCTTCAGGTACTTTATGAAAACCTGTCTTCTCCAAAGGGTTCATGAGACTGTAAGTCATGCTCTTCCTTTGCATGGAATAACAGAGGATGTTTTCACCCCTATAAACATCAGTTCCTTTGTTTGCAGTTCCTTCTCAGTTAAAAATGACAGCAGTAAGTTATGTAGGCCATTCACATAATGTATTTTACCAGTATTTCCTCTAGTGTGTTTTAAATGAAGAAGTGAGCCTGGTAAGTGCCCGATTATCTCTGCTGTCTGCTAGCCTTAAGAGTACAGTACAGGGGCTAGGAGGACCACACCACAGTGGTTTGTTTTGTTTATCATTCTGGCAGAGACAGTGACAGCCTCCATCACTTGGAAATAATGATGCTAATTCTCATACTGGGGCAAAGCACCAACTGTTTATAGAGGACCATGATTTTCCTGGCTCCAGAGGTGGCTTGGTGACACCAAGCAGACTTTCATCTCTGTCATTCCTAAGACTGAGTTACTTTCGCAATATCCCAGATAAAAGCACCATAAAAATCAGTTTTACTGTGAAAGAAGTTTAGTGTAAGAGTAGGGAGGACTCCTGTACATTGATGCCAATGGCTGGGGATATAGAGCTGTACCTGAATTGATGCCACTTTTGTTTCCACTCCAAGGTTCCCCCAGCCATCAACTCTTCAACATTTTACCACAGTCCACTGTTTTCCCTTCTCAAACCGCTGTCTGTGCATGAAAGGATTTATTTTTAATCAGAGGCCAATGCTGGTTGCAGGGGTCTTTACTTTGTGACCTTCAATTCTGTTTCCAGGAGGAGATAGTGGGTTTCAGTACCTTCTTGCTGTGGCTGTCTCTGGGTCAGCCCTTCCCAGAACAGATGCCACTGATTCAGGAGGTCTTGCTGTCTCCCCTTTATTTAAGTGCTGGTTACACGGCTCTGCCAGGATCCATTGCAGTCGTTAACCACACTCAAGGGATGAGCAATTTAGGGTTTGGAGTCATGGTAAACCAGCCCTGGAGACCTCATGCAATTGTTTTTCATCCCTCTTACACCCACAGTTCTCCTAGATTAGAGTTACTACACAATCCAGAGACCTTCTGACTTGAATTTGAGTTGGGAAAGACACACAAAACAAAGGAATTTGTGTTGTAAATTAGATTTATCAGATTTCAGTGATTCGTCATGGAAATGTGGCTCAATAAATGCAGTCATAAAAACATTTCCCAAGTTCAAACTCTTCTGATGCTTTTAACTTCCTCCATGTGGCAGGGTACAGTGATTGTAGGAGGTAAGGTTAATTTTAAATCATCTGTGGTATGACATGGGACCCCACACAGGGAAACATTAAACCTGTGAAATGAGTATTAACCTAGAAATCATTCCCTGATCTTAGAGATTTATGTGAGAAGACTGTATTATAGGCTCAAATTGTTTTCTTTTCTGCCCCTTCATGCCCCAGCACAAGTCCAATAGTGTATATGCTGCCTCTTGGTGCAGTTCAGGTTAGTGGAACAGCACCCAAATACTTTTCCATGTCCCACAATCCAAACCAAACACTGTAATTCAGAGCTCAGTCAATGGGGGTGATCTAAAAATAACAGGGTTGAAACCAGTAAATGATGGTTTCTTAGGTTTGCCCGCCTGGAGCCAGGGGGTTGTATTTTCAGTCAGTTCCCTGCAACTGTCAGAAGTCACCTAAGAAAAGAGCAGGGGAGGTGAGGGTTCATTCACATTCCCAGGACTTCAGGTGCTCAAGCTTTGAGAAAACTGCTAAATGTCCTGAGATACCTGGAGAAAGAAAGATCTGGCAACACTGCTAGCCCTGTTTGCCACACAAACCAGAACCTCTCATTTCTCTTACACATCTTTTCCTAGAAAAACTGGCTGCTTGCGGCTTGGATAAATGGACTCTTTGATGGGTAAAAAACGGGATGAATGGCTGGGCCCAGAGAGTTGTGGTGAGTGGAGTCAAACTCAGTTATCAGCCGGTCACTAGCAGTGTTCCTCAGGACTCAGTTTTGGGACTGGTCCTGTTTGACACATTTATTGATGACCTGGATGTGGGGATCAAGTGCACCCCCAGTAAATTTGCAGATGACACTAGGTTGGGTGGGAGCGTTGATCTGCTCAAGGGTAAGAAGGCTCTACTGAGAGACCTGGACAATTTCAATCAATGGGTGAATGACAATTGCATGAGGTTCAGTAAGGCAAAGTTCCAGGTTCTGCACTTGGGTCACAACAACCCCAGGCAGCACTACAGGCTTGGGCAGGAGTGGCTGGAGAGCTGCCCAGCGGTAAAGGACTTGGGGGTACTGTTTGACAGGTGGCTAAATATGAGCCAGCAGTGTGCCCAGGTGGCCAGCAAGACCAATTGTATCTTGGCCTGTATCAGAAACAGTGTGGCCAGCAGGACTAGGGAAGTGGTCATCCCCCTATACTCAGCACTGGTGAAGCTGCACCTTGAGTACTGTGTCCAGTTCTGGGCCTCTCACTTTAAAAAGGATATTGAGGTGCTGGAGTGTGTCCAGCAAAGGGCAACAAGGCTCATGAAAGGTCTAGGAAACCTGTCTTATGAGGAACAGATGAGGGAGCTGGGTTTGTTTAGTCTCAGGAAGAGGAGGCTTAGGGGGGACCTCATCACTCTCTACAACTACCCGAAAGGAGGTTGTAGTGAGGTGGGGGCCTGTCTCATCTACTGTGCCCACAATGAGAGGACCAGAGGAAATGGCCTTAAGCTGAGACAGGGGACATTCAGATCAGATATTAGAAAAAAAAAAAAAATCACTTTTAGGAAGGTCAGGCATTCGAATAGGTTGCCCAGGGAGGTGGTGGAATCACCATCCCTGGAGGTATTGAAGAGATGTCTGGATCTGGCACTCGATGATGTTGTTTAGCAGTTTAAGATTACAGTGATAGTGCTGGGTTGGCAGTTGGAGTGGATGGTCTGAAAGGTCTCTTCCAACCTTAATGATTCTATGATTCTGTGATCAGTGAACATTAGAGATGCACAGGTGCAGTTTTGCAAGGCAGGGAGTTCTTGAGCACTTCAAAGAGCCTCTTTCTTAGTGCTGCTGCCTTTGGCCATGTTTCATGCTTCCCATTTTGGGCTGCTGCTATAATCAAGCTCTTAATCAAAAGCTGTACAGGATATGACAGCACCTGGTCAGCGTGCCAAGGAGACACAGGTACTCTGGGACAGAGGAGCCAGGGACTCTACTGCCTTGCCCTGCCTGTCTACCCCACAGTAGGCTGCAGAAACCACATCTCTCTCCATCTCTATTTCCTTGCTGGACATCTCTCTAGCAAGCATGAGGGATTTGCTCAGGGGGGCTTCCAGAAGGCAGCTCTTTATTTCACATCTTGATCTGTGCATGAAGCTCATGCCACACTTGGCAGCAGCGGTATGAGACTTGTTGATTCAGGAAGTCCTTCTCCTTTTTGCAGGCTGAAAAAGCCACATTAGGGGCTTTTTAGCCTGGAAATGCTGGTCAAGCAAGGAGCTCTGCAAAGTCCACTTACCAGGGTTTCCTCCAAAGTGGTTATTGATCAGTGAGAGGGGAGCTGGCTGGCTCAGGTGAGCTCCCCTGAGGCTGGGAGAGCAGCAAGGCCAGCTCCCAAGAGCAGCTCTGTGCCCAAGTGGTGTAGACAATGCCAGCCTCGCTCTGCCTCCCTGCAGCCAGTGCCAGCCCCAGCCCCAGCCCCACGCAGGTGAGTTTGCTGCTGAGAGTGACACCTCTGCATGTGCCCGACAGCATCTGTTGCCATGGCAATGCGTATTTGAGCCTGAGCCGAGCTGCATCTTTCCTGAAGTTGTGAATTGAGCGTAGCTTTATTTACTTAAAACCAACCATAACAAGTGATAGAAAGAGAAGAGACACATTACAAATCCCCTTGCGCAGGCCGTAGTTAAATGAGTCAGAGGCACTGCAGGCTTTAATCAGCCCACCTGACGTCAAACCTCTCCATCAGAGGAAAGTGCCGCCTGGAAATGTCAACATGCCCAAATGGAAAGGCCAGAAGGTAAATCTTTTCCTGTGCTCACTTGCCAAGTAGGAAAGAACAATTAAAATTCAGCCAGTTCCCTAGACACATCTTAATAGCAATCTGATTAAATGTTTTTCTCCTCCTGGTCCTTTCCCATCCCTGCCGGTAGCTGCCTGGGGTCAAGGCCTATTGGTTTGAAGGATCTTTCTAATGTGGCATCAAACCCCAGATCCTGCAAGAACAAGGTGCTACCACCAGCATCAAAAAAGGGCTCTGCGGGAAAACTTTGTCACTGAAATGAGCTCTCCCACAAACACTCAGCTAACCATGCAATGATAGTGGTTCCCAGTTTCACATATGTGAATGCCCAGGGGCAAAAAGAGCAACTTAGTTTGGATCTATGTAATTTGCCAACTGAACATTGGGATGAGGAAAAAAGCAGCAGAACTGAGACCATTTTTTTTGCCAGAGGTGTCAGCCACCTGTGGGCAGGTCATCACTAACTCTGATAGATGCACCGCAGCAACAGGAAACGGTCATGGCAGATGCACGACCTACTGGGAAGAAAAACCCTCCTGCATCTTTTCTAACAGAACTCAAACTTTGCACCCCTGTGACACAGACAAGGTGAGACGGAGCCCCCAGCTTTGAATACAAAAATCCTGTTCTTGAGTGTATATCTTAAGTTAGGTGTGCAAAGGGAAGAAGGGTCAGTCAGGGACACATACAGCTTTATCTGCCCCTTTGAGGAACATCAAGCTAGGAAGCCTAGGGAAACCATCCATTCCCAGCCCACTTGTGTCTGCCAGGGGTAACAAAAGGACACATGCAGACATCAGGGAAAACAAGCACACAGAGAAGAAGGAAGGAAGGAAGAATATAAATGCAAACCGCACTGCTTAAAAGCAGGGAGGCATTCCAGTTCCTCCAAAGTGCTCCCCACACCCAGCACTGTACACCAGCCAACCTGGTGGGCTTCTGATCTTCCCAAATCACTTAACACTTCTTCCCCTTTTATTTTTGTCCTAAATGTGTTTTGCTTTGGTGGCTGATCCTGGCAGGGTGCCCGAGACATTACACTGGGGTAGCTTTTCTCTAGGAGATGTCTATGATGAAGGTTTCCTCCACCATGTTTCCCTTTTCCCTGTAGTGAAAGTCTGTAATTACCACTGAGGGGTGAGGCAGACGGCGCTGAAACAATGTCATTTGAACGGGGGTGAGACATGCCTGAATTGCTGGGTTGTGCTTTTCTCATTGCAGGACTGCTTGTGGATCCAGACCTTGCTTTTAACCCTTGACAGTTCAGGGAATGTTGTTCCCTCACTCCCCTGACTGGCCTGGGTGCCCTGGATCTGCTTGGTTCTGACGAGGGCAGATTCGGTTGGATATAGCCAAGATGTGAGTGTCCAACTTCTCCACCATGCTTGAGGGGTCAAGTGGCACAAATCTGCAGAGAGTTCCCTCTAGTCATCATGTAGGTAACTGGGGGTTTGGAGTTGACTCCATATGGCACATACAGTGTGTCAAAGCAAAGCTGTTGCCATCTCCTTGCCCCAACTCATCCAGTTCTGTTCCTGCACCTCTTCAGCTTCCTCCTGTACCAAAGCCATCTGCTTCCCACTCCTTGATACAAGGTACTTTCTTGGGGTAAAATTCAGTCAAACAGTGTGCACTTCTACTTTTTGTCCTTCCTAGGGAAAGGTTTGAGTGGCAGAAAATGGTTAAGAGGAATGAGACAATACAGCCCCCTCAGAATGACAGTTTAGGTTGTCTCCAGCCCTATGAAGGCTGCCTAGTTCCCTTTTGCAAGTAGGCCTCACAACCATGCAGGCTAGAAGCCTCATAGAGTAAATAAAAAGTAGCTCATGGAAAGAAGAGGAAGCCACCCTCCTTTGCTGTCCTGCATCTTCCCATTCCTCTGAGTTTCCTGAAGGGGAGTAGTTTACCATGTCTTCAAATGCTACCAAACTGCTGAAGGAGGTGCCCTCATACTGAAGTTACTCTTCCCTCAGTCACCCTGAAAGGTGTTTGATTCTCCAGGGAGATTGCCAGGCTATGCTCTTTCTAAAGTGTAGAGCAGGGAGGGGAGACTGTGTGTGACAAGGCAAAGAAACAGTCTGCCATGAAGAAGTGAAGGAGTTAAAAAGAGATTTTTCCCCTGAATCAATTACTTTAAAAGTGGTGAGTTTTCAGGTCTCATCTTTTGTTATAGTATCCATTTACTATTTTGGGGCTTTGCTTTCTGACATAGCTAATCCTGGCAGAGGCAGCTCAGCCACATTCCCAGGAGACTAAAGGGGTTCCATGAAGGGATATTGGTGGGATCTGGTGTCTTGTATTCAAGGCTTTCCTTTCCCTAGGTCTTGCATTCCCCCCTTACTTGCCTGTCACTCACTGCTTGTTTGAAAGGCTGATTTATATCTATTCAAGGGCCCCAAGTTCACCCCAGAAAGAATAATAATTGCATTGCTGAGCTCTGTGGCTTCCCTTTCATTCCCCTCATAACATTAGGGTGTTCACTGAAACCACAGCATTCATTGGAGAAATGTGTCTGCTTGCAGGCAGACATTTAATTTGATGTTCTGTGTAGCTGCCCACAAAGCAACAATCAGAATACAATTCATTCCCTCTTTCAGCTGTGGCAGCAGACTTGTGAACACTCTGGTTTCACAGGTGTTGCCCCTTCTCTGGTTTTAGCAGGGAGCTGCAACAGGTGTGATCTCCATGCTGGATTCCCTCTCTGTCCCACTGCTGCTTACTGGTGGTGGGAGCAGGTGTGCTGGGTACCCGGCTGGGAAACACACAGGAGGAGGAAGGAAATGGAAAGCAGCTGAAGCTGGCTGGAGGGAGAAGTGTATGTGAGAGAGTTTAAACCAGCCACTGGAAGGAAATCAAAAGGGAGACATATCCTGGATGAGGTGGGGCTGTGGAGCAGAGGGCAGAGAATGGCTTCGGGGACTACAAGTCCTTCCTCAAAAGTTACCTTTGCTGGAGGATGTTTTGCTGTATCTCTCCCCCCATCTTGACTTCTTCCTGGGTTTTTAATAGTCCCCGTAAAAACCTAGAAGAGATCACAGCCGAAGGGCTGGATATGTAACTGCTTGTGTCATCCCACACAACCTGACTCCTAAGAGCCTGTCTGAGGACTGCAGTGCCACATCTTCACTCTAGGCTGAAAGTCCCATTTCCATTCTCACCTTGCTCTCAGTGGGCCTTCAGAAGCAGAGGGGACCTACAATGCAGCAGTTGCTCCCTCTGTCTGTGTTGCACAAAACAGAGAGGAAAACCACACCAAAGCAATACATGAAGAAATAATCAAATCCAGAGAAAAGACAGAGTGAAATAAAGGCAGGACTGTTCCAAAGAGCTGCTGAAGGGCCAAAGTATGGAACATGCATGGCTTCAGAAAGCCTTTGCAGCTAGGAAGATAGCTTGTGGGAGAAACCGGCTATTCCATCCATATGAACACCAACACCAGGAAAATAAACAGGACAAACGGTATCTTTCACCAGACTTGAAGTAGAAGCTTGGCACATAGTGGGAGTCCAAAGGAGCCAGCCTGATCCCCAAAGCAAGCAGTTCTAACAGCGTGAATCATTCCCATACCAGCTGTCCAGGCTACAATCACCAGGCAGATGAGCCCTCCTGTAACAACAGAGCTGCATGCAGCAGACCGAAAATCACCGACATCTCACCCTACATTCCTCAAGAAACACTCATCCTCAAGAATCTGTGAAACCTCCTGGCACAGTCTGGTGTGGGGAAGCCAAAAGCTTCAACTTGGCAGGCTGCAGAATGGCCTGGATTGCTGTCCGTGTGTTCAAGGCCAGGGACTGCTTACCTTGTCTTGCATGTCTTGCTCACAATGGTGCAGGGTGAAGGCAAAGCAAATGCAAAGTGGTATGATGAGAGACTTGCGGTTCTCTCTCCATGGGCATAAAGGCAGGCTGTGGAAGCAGGACCAGGCAGGACAGAGCAAGGAGAGTGGGATCCCTTTCTTATGATAACTGGGATGATGATTCACTTCTCAGCAGTGATAAAATGATCTTGGTCTTACATGTGCATTTGCAGTATCAAATGTTGTGAGGCTGGGAAGGCTTACCTATCATCAGTGTGACTTATTCAATCTAAACATACTTGGTTGCTGTTTCAACCTTCTGGTATAACCAGATTACAAATAAATCCAAGTACAAAATCAGAGAAAATGGAGCTGAAAAGGAATTTGAACAATAATGTCGTTCAGGCCCTGCACCAGGGTTGCTTCCTGATCTACCATACCTGTGTCCCAAGAGATGGCTGAAGAACCTGCTTTTAAAGATGTTCTGGTGAGGGTAACACTGCCACTTCCCAAACCTGTTACCGTTTGTCCCCTCCGGTGTGGTACTGGAGAGCATTTCTTGCCTTCCTATTTCCTGAAGATCTTTGAAGGCCTGAAGATCGTCTGTTTAGACCAAAGCAGCCCAATTCCCTCAGTCCTTTTTTAGGGTTCGCTTTTTCTCCCATCGATGCCACTGCCCTTCTCTGGACCCAGCCCTGTTAGGCCCCATCTTGCCGAGGAGTGGCACCTCAGAGAGACATGGTATCTTGGTTAACACCACATTCTGCACTGGTCTTTTGCAGAGCGGAAGGGGAAATTCATATCCTAAAGGTTTTGTAGGAGGATTCCTATATCTGTATCCACACATGGCATTTGCCTTCTTCACAGCCATGAGATACTGTTAACCCTGTTCAAGTGTCAAAGCGCTGCAGTTGCCAGGCCTCTGCTGCAGCAGTGCCACTCAGCCTGTCCTCTTCCCCCCTCACTGTGGACACTCACAGCCAGCTGCAGCAGCACATCTGAGTTTTTCTGAATTGTGATCACCTCCCCTCACCCATCAACAGTTTATCTGTCCCCAGGTCTCTTCTGGAGCACAAAACTGCTTGCCTGCAGAAATACCTCTCCTTTTTGGCTCCAGAGGGTCAGCAGCAACACTCTCTGACTACCGAGGTAACAAGAGCCTTTAATGAACTGCACTCGTGTCTGACATGGGCAAAGTGTCTGTTTCAAAGCCCTACACAAGTGCTAGGGATGGGGATCCCTATCACAGCTCTCCAAGACAGGACAGAGCACCTTTCCAGAGCAATACCAAAATGGGGGATTCATTATGATTCTTCCTTGCCTGCAGAGGTGCAGCAGTGATAGGCAGAGGAGCTGCATCTGGGCAGTTATGCTCAGTACTAAAAGTATTGAATAGAAGCAGGGTTTCATTTTAATCTTCAGAATGGATTTCACAATCCCTGTCTGAATGTGCCAAAGCATTTTCCCTTCAGAGCACAGACAAACAAGTGAGGTTTACTTTGCTTGACCTTTTCTGATGACACTGCCACCCATGCTGTGCAAACTCTCGCTAACATGATCTGAGCTTCCTCGGCCTGAGGATAAATACAGCGTGTGTCCTGAGAAGAGGCTTCCTTGTTTTAGCTTGGGCAAGGCACTGAACCAGAAACTCTTGGTTTCACCAGTGAGTCCTTGCAGGTCGGGAAGCAATACCCATGTTTGGTTAGTGGTGGGAGGTGAAGCTGCACCTTCTGTGGCTCTGCCCGTGCTCCATGACTGGGCTGTCACTCCATTGCTACAGCTGGGCTTTGTCTCTCAGCCCCTCGCAGCTGAGAACCCTGCTGTCTGGCATGTTAAAGGAAAGACATCATTCTGCTTCCTTGGAGATGGGTTTGGTTCTTGCTGAAGGGTCTGGACATATTTCTTCTCCTTATCCTACAGTGGCAAAGGTTTTTGTGTTCCTTTAAACTCACTGGCATCCATGCTGACAAAGAGGTTTCTTTACCATTAAGGAAGGAGGAACAGCATTATTTTCTCAGCACAACTTCATCCTGGCTGAATTTATGTCTCTGACCTTTTACCCAAAGGCTCTTTACACTTGACTGAAACATAAGGTAAAAGTAAATGTAACTGAAAGAGCCCATTGTGTGTGCAAGTATAAAGGCTTTTGTGTGCAGGATGTGGCTGCTTGTGCAATGAGTAGCCAAGGAGCACCTTGGGTTGTGCTGTTAGTTTTGACACCCACGGGGAATGTGGAGGAAGAGCCTAGATGGATGAAAATCCAGTTTCTGGTTCAAGCACAGGCTCCAGCCAGCCTCAGTTCAGCACTTCTCTACCAGAACCCTCACTGCTGGCAACTTTCAGACAGGTTTCCTCCAGGAAAGATGCACCAGTGTCTTTGGGTTTTTTCCTCCATATGACTGTGACCAAGAAAAACCCCTGCTGGGAGCTGGAGCTTCAGTTCGTTCTCTTTGGGGCCATGAACACAGGGAGAGATTAATAAAACATCAGGGCTTCCTCAAAAGGATTATTATAAGTGGTTTTCCTGAGTGTTGGTTGGAGTAATGATCAGAGAGGACAGGGATCCATAATCCTATTTATCTGAAACCATATAATCATCCTGAAGCTCTTTAATGGTGCCCAACTCTTTAATTACAGAGCAGCCACATGTGCTGCTACAGCCAGGACTACCTGCAAGCCCGCTGAGGGGAGCGGCGGCAAGGAGACCTCCCTGCCAGCTGCCTTTCATCCCCGACCCCGCGGAATGCCCATCTTTCCCGGCGCTGCTCCCCGAGGGATGCAGAGGAGCGGCCGGCTGGCTGCTGAAAGGAGGGTTTGTTCAGTTCGTCAGACTGACACGGCTCTACCAGCAGCGCCCTCGGGTCCCTCCGCCGTCCCAAGAGGGACGCGGGCGCTCCGGGGAGCTCCAGGAAGCCGCCGGCCTCGCCTCCCCCGGCGGTGCTGGGGCTGCCCGGGGAGGCGGGGGCGCTGCCTCGGGGGGTGTCTGCGAGGGAAGTCCCGCCCCAGCAGCTCCCGGAGCGCGGCAGGGGCGGGCCGCGGCCGGCCCCTCGGCAGCGGGGCACTGACAGCCGCCCCGAGCGGCACCGCTCGGCGCTCCGCTCCCGTCCCGGCCGGCGGGTCGCTGCCCC
>VXAY01002317.1:600672-617647 GCA_013399855.1 Oxyruncus cristatus
CGAGCCCCCGCGCCGCGGGCACCATGGACAGTATCCTGGAGCCCTTCCCCGCCGAGCGGCTCTTCCCTGCCGCCGGCACCGGCTTCCTCGACTTCAGCGACTTCAGCGAGGCGGACTTCCTCAGCAATGTGGCAAGGGACCGCCGGCCGCGCCCCCGCCCCGGAGGGCCGGCCCCGGCAGCGGGTCGGGACGTGCCGCCGGGCTCGCCCCGCCGGGCTTGCCCCGCCTGTCCCGCGGTCCCGGACCTGGGTGCGGGATGTCCGGGGCTGCAGGTACCCGGGTGCCTCTCTGGACCCCCCTCCCCCGGGGAGACCCTGCCGGGGAACCCCATCTTTTTTCTACACTGCGTTTTTTTGAACCTAATGGCTGGGGAAAAGCGTGCGGTGCCAGGCGGAGTGTGTACAACCTGCCGTGGGTCGGCTCGGGCAGCACCGGAGGCACGGCCGGGTGCCGTCGGGAGAGCTTTGGGCTCAGCGCCTCTGCTCTTCTTTGCCTGTAACTTTTCCTCAGTGACATTTGGGAGATGAAGCATCTCCCACTTGGCTTTAAGGCTGGGCTGATTTACTTTGGAGAGGAAGGTGAGGGGGAAGAGTGACTTGGGAGGAAAATGTGTTGCCAGTCTCAAGAAACCAAAGGGGCATTGTTCACCTCTAGGGAAACTGTCCAGCCTCTCCCAAGAGTCAGGCAAGTCCTCAGTCCAGCAGCTCTCCCTGAGCAGCACGCACAGGCTCTTTGCTGCACAGCCTGAGCTTTCTGTAGGAGTTTGTGCTGCGGATCCTGCAGCCCCTCTGCCAGGCAGCACCCAGCCCTGAGGCAGAAGGGGCAAGGACCCCACCCTAGAGGTGGTTTGGAGGGAAGGCATCATCCTGGGCATGCAGGGATTCCACTGGCCTCTGAGCGGCTGCAGCCGAGGGACTGTGTCTGCCCTGGACAGAGAGATCTGAGCTACGGCTTGTAACTCCCCTGTCATAATACTGGCACCTCCTGCGTTCCCGGTGTAGCACTGTGGGGACTATCCTCGCAATAGGAATAGAGGAAAGGGAGAGGATAAATCCACTGATGAATCTGCTCCTGCTTTGCTACGCAAAAAATATCCAAAACCTTTTATGCTGCCTCCTTTGTGAAGGAGACAGTAGAGATGCAGAATTTGCATAAATGTTAAATGCACTGCACTTGGCGCACAGAGGCACACTGGGTCTGGGAAAGAGATTATGCAGGCAGCTCCATCTCTCAGAAATCTCGCCAGCTCCTAATTTCCAAGATACCACTGTACCTCAAGGACTGACTCCACTGGGCTCTACGGGAGGCATCAGAGTCCTGGTGTGTTCAGGCAAACCATCCAATGGCACATCACCCCAAGACTGAGTGTTCGCTCGCACTGCGAGGCCTCGCCTTCTTATATCTGAGATCCCTATTATTAGGAGTCTTGTGCTTTCTCTAATTCCATCTACATCAGGTGTGGATGGAGCTATGCTGATAAGAAGTGCTTTATGCCAAGACCATTTATTCCGTTACTGAAATGAAAATAGTATGTATTGGCACCAGCCCTTTTACCCAGGCGCAACATGGGCTGCAGTCAGAAGTCAGGGAACTCCTAACCGATATAGGTGGTACCTCTTTATAGTTAAACACAACTTCTGCCTGCAAGCAGACCCTGTGAAAAAGAAGCTTTTGTGTAAGAGTGCCATCTGGTGCCACCTGCCAGGACAGTGTGTTTAAAGTGTGTGGAGGCTGGGTCTGTCCTGCCTCATTTAAATGGCCTTTCTGCTTGGAGACCTGCTTCTGGTAGAGGCTTGCACTTGTCTTCTCCTTAAGTAGGTTGCAGTGACTCAGGCATCATTGTGCTCAGCTGACAGTAGAAAGGATTTTTTAAAAATCTGTGTGTGTGTGTGTGGATATTTTTTTTTTTCCCAACTGCCAGCACCACAAACTTCTCCTGGAGTGCGAGAGTCAAGATGAAACTTCTCTTCCTGCAGATGATAAATATAAGAGATTCTGTAGCCACTTCTTGTCTACCAAATCTGTTGGTGATACAAGAGCCAGAACATAATACATCACCCTCTTTGTTCTCACTCTGCATGGCAACGGGGTGGGAGTGGGGGAAGGAATACACTTTGATTTTCTTACTAAATCCAGAAAACCTCCTGGGATCTTGAGATGTGTGGAGAAGTTCTTTTTACATAGAACTGTGCAAAGCATCACTGTGCACAATAGCCCACAAAGTTGCCAGTGCCTTTGCTTCAACGACAGGCAAACTTTTCTATATATTGTTCAGCAGGCATTTCTCTTAGAGCAGGCCAGGAATTTTGGCCATAAAATGCCACTGTGAAACTTTTCCTGAGGATGATTTCCTCTGTTCAGAAAGGAAGCAGAAAGAAAAGATGGGTTAATATTACTGCAGAGGCTGTGCTCCTTTGCAGAAAGAATTACATGTCTCTAAACTACTCTTCTTTCATCAGTCTTGGCACTCCTAATGAGTCATCTTGGTCTTTAAAAAATGGTTCTCTGTATTGTTCATCTAAATTTGTGACAAAGAATTAATGAAGGCACATCTGTACACGTATCTTCAAAAAGGTCTGTGTGCTTGCAACAGAAAAAAAAAATGAATAAGTGTGGGGGCTGCTTCAGAGAGACCTATCCAAGTTGTAGGAATAGGTTGGCAGAAACCTCATGAAATTCAGCAAGGACAAATCCCAACTCCTGCCCTTGGAATGCATGGGTGTACTGACCCACCAGCGGTCACTGGGCACTGCTGTGCCAGGGTAGCAGAGGCAGCTGGGAGCAGGAGGGCAGTGGTAGATAGACAGAGGGAAATGATTATCCCTCTTTTCTTGACAATCATAAAACTGTATCTGAAGTACAGTGTCCAGTTTTGGACTGCGTGGTACCAGAAAGACATTGAGAAAGCTAAGTGCATCAGGGGGTTTGTCACAAAGATAACTGGGGGCTGGAGAACTTCTCCTGTGAGGAGTGGCTGAGGGAGTTGGACTTGTTCAGATGGAGGAGAGGCAGCTCCAGGAGGGCCTAGCAGAAGCCTACCTGCACTGGTGAGGAGGTTACTGAGAAGATGGAGCTGGGCTCTTTGCACAAGTCCATGATAGGAGGATGAGTGATCATAAATTGGAAAAAGGAAGCTTTAGACTGGGTATAAGAAAACAATTTCTTACTGTGAAGAGAATTAGGAGAAGATAAGGCTGCCCAGAGACACTTTAGAAGCTCCTTTCTTGGAGGTTTCTGAGGCCTATCTGGACAAAGCCTTCAGCAAACTTTTTTTACTGTTGTCTTTGAGCAGGATTAGAGATCTCCTGAGCTCCCACCCAACCTGCATGAGGTTATGATTATATGATGGGGTTTGTTTTTTTTTTTTTTTGAAATCTTAAGGAAAGTGGTATCTGCTTGGTAATTGGAAGGGAAGTCTCCAAGGGACACAAAATGTCTTTCTTCACTTAGCTTCTGCTAGCCAGACTTCCATAGGATGGCTAATAGCACTGTCAGTCTCCTTTTGCTCAGGAGGCCACATACTGCTTTTGAACTTAGGCAGTTTTGTTCATCTTTTTCTGCCAGAAGGACCTACTGTATATGAAGCTAATCCTTCATGCAGTGCCTGTTTATCAATTTCACCTGTTTCTGTCCTGCCCAGTCCAGCATTTCTGATAATTTCTGAGAGCGCCCATCTATTTGCTTACTGTCTATTACAGCTGCACTCAGAGAGCTCTTACTTTCTCTTACAGCTCTTATCAGTGCTGTGAAACTCTTCAAAAGACTTAATCTTTTGAGTCAAATTCACCACTGTGCTTCACTAGGTTTGTGACACTGGTGTGAGAATGAAGCCAGAATAAAGCAACCAAACAGGAGTCACGTGTTTCTTTTTAACCCAGTACCCCAGCAGGTTTGTTTCTTCCCTCTGTTTCTGTGGTTTATAGTACAAAAAACACCTTCAAAGATGACTTTAGATATTTATGTAAACACAGCTTTATTTTGACTCTATGCTTTTCAAAGCATATACTTTACCTCCTTCTAAAAGAAAGACATCAAGACAGGAAAATAGCCTACATGCTAGCTGAGGTCTCCACTGTTAGAAGCTGCAGAATGGCAGTTCAGGCTGTCTCAGGAGTGCTGGCCCACCGCCTCTGGGGAATGCACAGTAACACACGCTCTTTCACTGCGTTATCCTATATGACCAGGCAATGTTTCAAGTGACATTTTCTGGAGCCTATGAGGGGACTGCAGAATGGGAGAACTGCTTGTTTATGTGGGTTTGCTCCTTGAGTGCAAACTGAGTGTTGTGCTTACTGTATGCTCTTGCCTTTAATATTATCCCAGCCCACAGAAAGGAAAGTGGCAGGACTGTACATAGTGAGCAGGCTGAGAGCGGTGCTGGTGCAACTTGTAAGGGGAACTTCCCCTGAAGATGAAGAGAGGCTATTTACCATGGATGACTGTCACTCTTACGAGAAGCCTGTACACACTTCTATTCCTCTTATGCCTACTACAGGGACATAAATAGCACTTAAGTGGTGCTTAGGTCTTGGACTGACCTTTGGTCTGAGTGAGTTTCATGCTCTGTATACTCCCTCTCACCATCTCAGTGCACATGGAGGACGAAGAACTCGGGCAGATTTGATCACCCACTTCTTAGCCCTTACAGTTGCTAGACAGGGTAGCTCTGCTGTAAAGGGAGGCTGGGTCTCTGGAACTGATGGTAGTCTCTCATGGGGACACGTGCAGCAAGCATTTTGGCCCTCTATTCCTATGTGTCATAAAATTTATTCAGTAAGAGACTTATGGTTAGTTAGCCAAGTACTGGGAATGGAAAGGCTGTTTTCTTTAAATTTTACTTGGAACCTGTCAGTTAGATTCCTGGAGGATCTGGAGCATAGATACAGAGAGACTTGGTGGGGCCATTTGACCTGGCCTGATGGAGATGAATCCTAAAATAATAGTTCCCAGATCTTCTATTTCATTAGTCTCTTTGGATCCATCTCGTGGTTCCTCCACTTCATGTCCCTGCTGCTCCTTACTGTCTCATGGCAGGACTTACACCTGCAGAATTGCTAGCAGCAGGATGAAACCAGAGCTGAACACAGAAGTCCATGGTTCTCTGAGCATCTTCACCACAGGGTCATCACCAGTAAACATTACCATTGTGGTAATGAAGAGAGGGAGAGACTTGAGCTTAATTTGGAAGACTAGGTCAATACTTTCTCCAGAGACCGTGGATCATTCATGTGTCATATCTGCCAGGAAAATTATAAATATTTGGGATAGTCTTTCTAAAAAAACACATTCATCTGTTGGACAACTGCCTGCATGTGCTGGAATCCACTGTCCTACACGCTCAGCCAAAGTGGGAGAACCCTTTGACTGTGATGGTAGGCCAGAGCCAGGAGGTTGCAACTCAGAGCAGGATTGCAGGAAGGCATGTGTCCAAAACAGGGTTAAACAATGGAGACAGAGCCATCATCTTGGTGGGGAGAAACAGGAAGGACTTTGGTGAAGTGCTTGGAGAGTAAACAAAGAGAGCATTTGGCAGAAGGTGGAAGTACATCTGTGCGTACAGTCCATTCCCACTGAGGAAGGGTGTCAGCAGCACCAGCTGGGAGATGCTATATTGCTCAGACCATGTCTGCCAGGTGATCCCCATCCCCTGGCAGCCATTCAATGCCACTACCCCTTTCAGAGAGGAGGAAACCTGAGGTCTCATTTGTACAGATGAGACTGCAGAAAACCTCTGAGAAAACCCATTGGACCTCCTCCTGTACCAGTACAAATGCCGAAGCATGGTGGGTGTGGTTGCTTCTGAATCCCGTGAGCTGTGTTGGGTTTATCAATGCAAAGTGTCTTCTGCTGCCCAGGAGCTCATCTGGTGCTGCACTGGTCCCATCCCATGCTGTGCTGGTCTCATCTGGTGCTGCACTGGTCTTGCTGTTGCTGGAGTGGAGCTGTCTCTGCTAGAGAAGGAAACTGGGAAAGAAGAGTGTTTTTCTGAAGCAGCCCCTTGAAGGGGAATTTAGAAGTAGGGATTTCATAGCCACAGGAGTAGCTGCACGGTTCAAAATAAAGCCAGGCTGACACCTCTGTGACCCATTTCTATGTTTCCTCTGAGAAAGACCTACTCCTGTGGTTGCTCCTTTTTTTGTCAGTACTTCACTGTAGGTTTTAAGACTGTAGAATTTAATTAGTATTTGGTGATTACTTGTTTACTATTTAAAGAATTCTCAGTGTTAAAGAAATCAAAGAAAGAGGCTTAACTCTTTGGAGTAGTCTTTGTGATGGCCACAAGGCAGGTCCTCTTCTCACAACCACACGCAGGGTTGTGCTTGACACAAAGATTTGATTCTCAAGACTGACTTGTACCAGTGCATTGCAAGGAAGGGATGAGTCAACCACCTAAAGCCTGTGTGTCCTGGTGCTCTTGTGCAGTCCAGTGCAAGAAACCAGATGGTTCACAAAAGCCAGTTGGTGACTCTCCTTGCTGCAGAGCTACAGGGAAGCAGGTAGGGCACCAGCAATGAAGCTGTGCCTAAGAAAGGGCTAAAAGCTGTCACTTTGACTGGAAGATTTCCCAGGGAAAATCCAGGTCTGTGTTGCTAGGTCAAGTGCAGTCACCTACACTTCACAGGCAACCTTGTGGCCAGCATTGTTCTTCAGAAGTGTCTGTTGGAGGAGCCAAGTGTGTTAGTTCTCACTTCCAAGCCAATCTCAGTTCTGGGATTAATAACCCCACCGATCCCAGTTTTCTTTTGGGGACTGTATTCTCCTTTACACATCTGAAGTGCTGGGGCTTCATGTTTCCACATGGGAGATGAGGACAAAGGTGGAACCAAAGCCATGTTTCTCGGCTGAGCCCTGTTCTGGCACTGTCTCTGTCCCGCTGCAGCAGGTGACTTCTGTGCTTGCAGTGTTTGGTATCCTCTGACTGAAATTAGGAATCCTGTTTTCAAACTGGCATTAGGACAGGGTGGGTGCTTGCATGGAGCCCTTCTCTTACTTTTCCTGTCTTTGGAACTCAACTTTTATTGTAAGTTGTTAGGTGTTTTCTTGGGTTGGTGCCTGAATATTTTGCAACGTTCTTCAGAGCAGAAATAGCTGAAAGGTTGTGAAGAGCCAAGGGCATGACCAGAGTGGCAGGGGACTGCAGGTATCATACTGAAAGGCAGGCTGTGTCTTTCAACCCAGTTGCTCCCCATGTCTGCCATGCAGTGTTTACATCTATCTAACTTCCCAGCTGCTCAAGAAAACAATTTCTTCTGCTTTCCTGTAGGGTCACACCATTTAAAGTTTTTATTTCCTGTAGTTCCTTGAACTGACCTGAGCACTCCAGCCTTATCCCCTCACCCACCCCCTTTCTGACTTCTTTACCCATCTTCTTTTCTCTTTCTTTGCGTTTCTCCTGTTACTCTTCTTTTCTTAAATCCTTCCAGGGCTATCTGCCTTTGAAATCATGTGGAGCTGCTCTGGTTTGGTCAGTGTCCAAGTGACAGATGCTTGACACTGATCTTGACATGTCGTTTAGCCAGAACTGCACTTATCCACACACTGTTTCACTCCTATATTTCTTGTCCTATTTTATCTTATCACTTTCTAAGAATGCAAAAATTCCCTGTACAGTACAGTGCAAGGCTCTTCTCCCTGAAAATAGTATTTAATTTAAACCAGTACTGGGGTAATTAGTACCACTGCTAGCACTCAAAGGTGATGGCTTATGTGAGGTCATTCGTTATGATCATGGTCCATCCTGTTTCAGAGGAAACTCACCCCTGACTACCTCAGAAAAGTTGCTTTTGGCTTCTTTACACTGTGACTTTGTCTTGATTAGGAAAAATGTTTGCTTCGGTCAGTCTGGCTGACCCGATTAGCAAAGCGTGCTCAAAATGCAGTTAGCATTTTTCCTAGAATAGATGCAAAACATAACATCTTCAGCTCAACAATCTGTGTCAGGAGTTCCCCTGCAACAGGAATGTCAGGGCTCCCTTGGGAGGCTGGAGGAGAACTACAACTTGGGCCTGACATCAAGCATTTTACAGAGAAGGGAGCTGTATACTACTTTGTTTTTGGACAGTCACATTGGATTGTCAGCATCCCTCTTGCAGGTGAGCTTTCTTTGATGTCCAAACAACGTCCCCAGTGCTGAGCTCCCCACCAGTGTCGTGGGGGCACTGGCTTCTCCTCTTGACGGCAGGGCACATCCGGAAGGAAGCACTGCAGATCAAGAGTAACACATTCTCTGCTGTTTGAGGTGCAGGGAGTCTACCATGAAAACCTGCTCCTGTGTCTGCAATATTTGTAGTCCTCTCGCTCCTATGAGAAGAGCTTTCCCCTCCAGAAGAGGTAGCTGAGGCAGAAGGAGACAAGGATGAAGAAGAGGACCCAGGTCCAGAGCCTCAGTAGTTAATTTTGGCATGTCATAACACCTTAATGTTAAATTTGTCCAGTAAACTCATGACAGTTGAAGGAAGGATCTGGGCAGGTGCTTTTGGCTGAGCTCGCTGCTGCCCTGGGGGAAGAGCTGCAAGCCAGGCAGCTCAGGGAGGAAGAAACCAGCTCTGACATTTGTAAAGACTGTTGATGGAAGGTTTCTTTCAAAGACTTTTCAGTCTCTCGATCTGGGAACTCTTTGCGCAAGGAGTGCTGGAAATCTGGCTCTTCTTTCCAAGCAAATGTGGCAAACTCTGAGAGTTGATGAGGTGCTGTTCAGCCACAAATACTGAATTGCCAGTTGAATAATGCTGGGTTTGTTTTTGTTGTTTTGTTTTCTCTCTTTATGATCAGTAGTGCAGTGAGGTTGCTGGGAATAGGAGAACTGTATCTTAGTCCCGGCTCTGCCAGTTACTTTGTGTGTGATCCTCAGGGTGTCACTTGCAGCGATAGAGCTTTTGCTTGCTATAAAAAACTACACATGTTCTTACCGACACGGGGCAGTCTCATCAATGGGTGAAACAGATCAATGAAAAGTTAGACTGAGGTGGGGTTTTGCTAGTTAATATCTGCCAGGAAAGGTCCATAGGAAGTATTACCTTACTTCCCTTGTTGGAGTCTCTTTGAATGTCTTTGCAGCTATACATAATAGCAACATTTCCAGTTTGTCTCATGTATTCTCCACTGATCTCCTAGCAATCCTTCACCCCTCTCCTGCTCCTTATCCCTGTGGACTGCATGTGTCTGATTCTGACCTCAGACACTTCAAGCTCATCCAGGTTAATCTTTCTGTGTCAGTCTGAGTGACTGTGTTGGTCAGCATCGGGATTTAAACTAAAGTACTTGGCCCATTCTGTTGCTGGCTTGACCTCTTTGGGCCTTAACGAAAACCAAACAGTTTGTGCTTTATAAATCCAGTGAATGGGCTGTACTCATACCTCATCCTCCACTGCACAACCAGATCCTGGCTCAGTCACAAAACCTAACTTCTCCCTGGGTTTGATGCAACTTGCTGAGAGCACCCTCTTACATTTCTGCCCAAAACTGCTGCGTGGTCAGGCCTGGCCTGAGTTCCCAGGCTCCCAGACTATGTCCCCACTGGTTTGTAAATGAGAAGGAGGTAACAAGCTAAAACTACCAGAGTGTCATGGATTTATCAGTCTCCTAGCAGGGCATTCAAGACCCATGTCATCCCTCCTGCTTCTCAGCGCATCATTTTGCACTTTCCCTTTCTTTGGAGGTGCCTTTTCCTCACAGTAAGTCTGCCAGACTTCTTGTAAGGTTAGGATCACCATCATCCATTGGGGAGAGTGATACAGAGGTTGCTTTTCCATTCTCTGATGCTTCTGCTCTTCAGGTTTTGTCAAATATAGTTGGCAGTAGTCCAGCAGCTGGATTAGAAGTAAGTAATGAGTAAATGGCCTGCAGCCCTTTTTCAGACCTGGCAAAGCGCACACTTTTCACTCCTTTCTTACATGTCTTTGAGCCTTGTTTTTATCATCCTGGGAGAGAGCTGAGTAGCAGCACATGCTGCTCTGGTCAATGCTGGGGACAGAACAGAGGGTACTGCGCTCCTTTCTTTGTCACTAATCTACCTACCAGGGTGGTAGGTAGAGGCTGCTAGCGAGGACAGCAGAACTCCGCTTGTAACTGCAGCCACAACGAGCAGTCAGTGGCAGCTGTAAGCAGCTGGGGTGAGCTGCAGCAGAGCAGGAGGAATGCTGGTTTCTTAATTTTCCTTCATGCTTCAGGCTCCAGGGGAGCAGCCCTGGCAGCCTCCTCCTTTGTGGCCAGCAGCTGAAGTCCCAGGTGAGATGAAGGCACACATTACTGTGTCAAGCCCAGCAGCTACACAGTGTGGTGAGGTCACCCAGCAGCCTCAATACCTACAAGTAAGTGCCAGAGACCTGTGTCCAGACCAGTTACCCGTCCACTGGTCTCAGATGCCTTTCTGACATTTGATGAAACTGAAGTACATAGAGTTGTCAGAGGATTTATTTTTTTATTTTGGGAAAGGGAAGAGGGAAGGAGGCCAGAAGGGATGGAGAATAGGGAAAGAAAGAGGAAAGAAAAAGCAAAGACAAGAGAGAGGTAGCTATGCAGTTAGCATTTCTGAGCCATCTGGACCTGTTGGCATGGCCCCAGCTGGACAGGCTCGCAGGTTTATCCACAGAGCATGATGTAATCTCCATTGTCCAGCATTTGATTTCTCTCCTTGTGCTGGATGGCCTCGTATCTAGTGCATGTCTGGAGCGGGCATTTTGATTTCCTGTTACTATTTGTGGACTTTTCCTGGCCAGTCCTCAAGAGCACTCGGGCGGTTTGCATTCCTCAAGCAGAAGCAGCAATGCCACTCTGCTGGCGGGAGCAGAGGCCAGCTGCAGCCAGCCTGCCAGCCAGGGAGAAGCAGCTCTGCACGGGCAACCAGCTGTGCTTTGCACTGTGCTGCAGCTGGAGAGAGGGTGACACCGCTGCCTACTGCTCGGGCCGCTGCAGCTGGGCTCAGGAGTCTGCTCAGCCTTCAACGCCAGCACAGAGAGGGCTGGCAGGACTGCCATTCCGGGATGCTTGTGGGCTTCCCTGTCATGCTGGGTCTTGCAGCAGAACAGGAGGAAAGAGAATTTTATTTGACCCAAGACCTATCCCTCCCGTTGGCAGATGTGAGTAAACAGCAACAGATAATCTCAGTCTCTTTCCCTTGCAATTGCCAGCACTAGAGAGCCCTGTGAAGCAGGTGGGCTTCCCAGCACGTGGGAAGGATGTGATCTGACACTGCCATATGCTCACTTTTGGTAGTGGAAGGCCTGTGGTCTCCTTCCCTCCACCACAATGTAGCACTTCCAGGAGGTATTGCCGTCTAGTGGGAAGGATTCAGACTTGGGTTCTCTCTACGGTCTGTGGGAGACAGCCATGCCTCACCAAGACCAGCCATCTCTTTTTTTCTTGAGTCCCTCCCAGCACATGAAATGAAGGTTTGCATGTCCACCTCCATAGGAGTACACTGTTTGAAGGTCTTTAAGTTACAGGAGCTACACAGTAGTAAAGCAGCCTTCTTCACTACATAAACTCAATGTGTGGAGGGACAAACAGTTGAGCCATAGGTCCCCTCCTGCCTTTAGAATCAGAGCACTTCCCAAGCTCCTGCATGGCTGGGAAAAACTGAGATGCTTGGAGGATGAAGATGGGGTTTCTCTACAGCATACCACTGCTGCAAGCAAATCTCAAACCCAGCAATACGAGGGGACTGCTTCAGACTATGCCATTCTTCACTCTGCCTCAAGAGATGTGGGTAGCTGTGTGTAATGTGTGATGATACATTAGACAAGAGTTTGACACGAGCACACAGTCCTCCCTCCCTCACATCCTGCCCACATGCCTCCCTTAGCTTTGTTTCCTTCACGGGCTTGGGAATGGGGAAGTTGAGTGCAGTGACCCCCAGGGAGCAAAATTATTTTCAGCGGAGAATCCTACTGCCTGGCTCAGAAGTTGTCCTGGTTGCACCCAAAGGGAGCAGGGCTCTGCTTTCATAATACCTCAGGGACTGCCTGTCCACCGGCAATGGACTCCCTGGAACCACAGAGCTGAGCTTTTCCACCCAACTCAGCTCTGCTGAGTGCAAGAGTAGCTCTGGAAAACGATGGCCTCATTTTAAACCAATTGGCAAAACTTCTGCATCTCTCCTGGGAGCGGGCCAGGGATTCTGAGTCACTGCTTGAGTGGGTTGTGGCCAAGGTAGTCTTACCCAAGATATTAAGTGAGAGAGGAGAGATACACCCAGATTTGCCAGCAGAAGGAGAAATAGTCATGACCACAATTAATAATAATATAATGATGAAAAGATTCAGAAATGCACTGCCCACTCCAAAAATGAAGTTTGAGGACAATTCAAATGCTGTAAAGAAAAGAGAAGAGAGGAAAGAGTCGAGAAAGACCGCCAAAGCCTGCATGTCAGCTGCAACGCGAGGAGTCCCATCCAGCTGGCCAGGGTTCAAAGAGCTCCTATTGTCCAACAGCATTTCCAAGACACCATTCAAAACTTTCAGAAAATGAACCCAAGATGCAGGGTGAGATTTATCACACAATGAAGGCAAGCCAAATGTGTGCACCATTTCGGAGAGAGGAGACAAGAAGGCAGTGAAAGAGGAGGCAGCAGGGGAGAATCAGGCAGCAGAGGCATGAGGGAAGAGGTTGGCATGAGAATGCCTGGTGCTGTAAGCATCCAGGCAGGAACAGAGGGCTGGCTGCATTTGTGCTGGGACACACACTGGGCGCTTGTGAAGGGTTTCCTCTATATGGAAAACACCATGCTTGGGAAAGAAAGGGATGTTTTCACTGATGCTTATTCTCTTTTGCTGCACATAAAACCACGATGGATACTGTTATGTTATCCACATGATGGTTATTGTTGCTTTTGGTCCTGGATTATATACCTACAAAATAAGGCCATGTCTGAAAGGATGTCCAGAAGCCAAACCACTGTAGATTTTTTCTTGATTTTCTAAGGCTTGCACTTTGCAGTGGCCACCACGGTAGGGCTGTAACTTCTTTTGCCACAGAAAGCACTCACTTCCCCCTGTGAATTGATTATGTTAAAATCTAGCAACTAATTACACAGAAAGATAATTTAATCTTTGAATGTGGGGTTACGTGGCGTTACGTGGCTACCACTTGCCATCATTAAATAAGTCCTCAAGTTTCCCTGCCTGCAATGTGACCAATGCTGTTTCTGCTGTCTGCAGAATAACCCGTCCGGGTCACCATGCCATACCACACTCCGCAGATTAAAAGGTGCCTTGGATTTGTTCTCAGGAAGATCTCTGGTAGTAAGGACTTTTTTATCTAAGAGCAAAAAGCCTGAGAAAACACTTTGGATACTTAAGCTAGAGAGTCCCTCTTTGCCATGACTCATATGTTTGGTGACTGTATTTAGCTTCTACAACAGTTGGTTTGGTTTTTTTTTTTAAGGGGTAGATTTATCTGGAGGCATTAAACTGAGATCAGTTGCAGATGACGAGTTTGAAGCAGGAGACATGAATATAGCTCCTGCACTCAGCTCTGTAAGGAACGATATTTGATTACCAGACTGGTTCCTCTAGGCCCTAAAACCCATGAAACCATACATCATGTCCTTGTACTACTCCAGGGAAATCCAGAAAATGGATTCACAAATCCACCAGCTTCTGCAGACACCACTCCAATGCTGGGGTGCGGATATCTGCATGATCTCAGACACAGGAGCTTTCACGGCAGGAATTCAGGGCATAATAGCTTTCCTGTCTTCAAAAGAACATGGAATCTTTACAGACTTCCTTTCTCCTTCAGCAATGATTTTCATCCAGTTGAAGTGACTGCCTGACCTCTGACCAGTCAGATATCCATCCTAATCTTTGGAAATAAAGGGTTTGGACCCCCTGGTTCACCAACATCAAACCTTCGTGCTATCCCAGGATGGTGTTAATCCAGGATGTCCCAGTAGTGACGAATGGTCTTAGAGGTGCTACTGCCCTTTGTTGGCTAGGAAGGATTTCCCTATTCTCCAAAGACTCTGGTTTCTGCAGCTCCACTGCTATGGTGAAAATGATACCCTCAGCATTGAAGCTGAAGTTTAATTTCCTATCTACTGCTCAGGGCACAGATTTTCCACTGGGATATTGGCAGCAGGTCAGAAATCTGCATTCCAAGTTGAATTGCTTTGAAAATTGTCCTGGGGCGGGACCCCATTCAGTCTGCTGCTTGCAAAACCCAGCCTGGCCACTGAAGAGAGTCCCAGCTCTTGCCCTCTCAAGATTTTGCGTGAAAATCCCTCACATCCTTGAGTCACAGATCAGCTAGTCCATACTTAGTTGCTCTGTAATTGCCCTTTACAAAGGCCCAAGGAATGAAAGCCACCAGCAATGTTTGGTATTAGCTGCATGCCTCAGCTTTTGGACTTGAACAAAGTACAACTATCTTCCTCTTCCAGGGCCTGCTTTTCTTTATGAGTCCTCAGGGACCCGCCAGGGGACAAAATGTGAATTATCTCTGATTTTGCTCTCTGAGCACTAAAGAGAAATAGTTTCAAGTAGACAAATGAAGATGATTGTAAAGATAAGACAGACCTTTCCTCCTTTTCTGGTTATCTCCCAAAGCAGATTTCCTCTGTCTCCCAGTGTGCCTTTCTTGTTGATTTCTTGCAAGATGCAGAAAAAAGGCCCATAATGGTATGGGGCTGACAGGCTGTGTAAGAGCAGAGATCTGCCAAGTCTGGCAACTTCAACTCCATACTGGGCAGGGCTAGAAGCTTCCAAGAAAGATGGAGGCAATGGTAGAGTGGCATTTATTCTAATTTATTTTGGTTATTGAATATAAATGCTCCCATCCCACTGACTAGTGCCCAGCTTGAGCAGTTGTACCTCTCTGTTTTTAATTGTATTGAACGTTCATGCTGCCTTTCATGTATTTTGGTGATACTATGACCCAGCTTCACATCAGCATGGCAGGATTGTTCACAGAGAGTCATGCAGAGTAAACCAGTATTTTCTTTTATTTGCCCTGCCTGCTGCCTTTTGTTGCACCACACATCCCTCACCATTAAGCAGAATTGTTCCGTAAACTGCCCAAGCAGACATGCCACACACAATTAAATCCATGTAGGCTTTTCCGGGGTAGATTTGCCTCTAGATTTGCAGAGCTGGGCCAGAGATGCAGGGTTGTGCAGGGGGACTGCATGCCTACAGGCATGGCTGTGAACACGTAGTTGTGTTCTTGCTGCTGTGCCTCTGTGGGGACTGAGAAGGGGTGGATGTGTTTGGGCTCTGCAAAGGGCACGCCTGGATGAAGGTGGATCGGGATAACATAGCAGATAGGGCCTTCCCAAAAATGATGGATTGTATTTTCACACATACAGACATAAAGTTCACATGAACTCCCTCCCCAAGACACTACAGCAGGTGAAAGCCCCCCATCACGGTGTGGAGTTAGGGTGTCACTGGGAGCCTGCTGCAAACGCTGCTACGGCTGCCATGTTAACACAAAGCACCAATTCAGCCAAGAGAGCAGAGATGACAATACAACTTCTCTCTCCAAGAGCTACTGCTCATGTGAAGTCTCTGCCTGGAGACTGTACTGACCTTGGCTTGGGAAGGAGCAAAGGAGAGGAAGAGACCCCTGCCAGCTTGCCCAGGGGCACCTGCATTCCCACGGACAACAGCTCCTACGCATCTCTGTTTGAACACAGCCCAGCTGCCACCATGATGGCTCAGAAATAAAGGCGACTTTGTTTTGTAACAAGCAGGTGTCTTCAGTTCTCCAAGTTTAAGAAAAGCCTTGAAGGACAAACTTTTTGTTTACATTTCACAGACTCCTAGAAATACACCCCAAATCTTCTGCCAAATGAGGGCTAAGAGCAGCTGATCTAAATGTTTCATACCGAGAGGGTTGTGTCCACTTCTGCGCATGGTTTAAGTCCTGCTCTAATTTTTTTTTTATCAGAGTCAGCTGCAAGGCCGTTGTAAGCCAAAGGAAATTTGGGATGTTCATTTCATATGTAGCATACAGACAGTAAAATCACTCTGAAAAGCAGAGGCATTCCTCATTATCCTCCGGGGTGCTGCTGCTCTGGGAGGAGGGGTGCTCCTGTCTCTGCAGATTCAGCAAGTCTCATACAATAGGCAAACTATGTACTGTAACTGCTTTCCACCCCAGGCCAGTGGAGCCTGTTTTGCCAGGAGGCAGCTGCCATTTCCCCCTCCTCCCTAGCACGTGCATACCTGCCCTGCACTGTGGCACCCACAGGTGGTTGGAGGGCACACGCATGCCACCACTGTGGCCACAGTGCATGCCACTTGCCTTTTGATTCACCTTGGCCTGAGTTCTGCCTTGCTCCAGTCATTCCTCTCGCAGGGCGCTTCCAATCTCTCCCACATCACCACTGCCCATGCCGGCTGCTAATCCTGTTTATGCTGAACACACTAGAACCAGATGTGGGGACACCAGTGTCCGTGACTGCAGCAGCACTCAAAGTGCATCCATTGGTGCTGCTGGGAAAGCCAGTCACAGGCTAGCAGATTTCAACTTCCCACATACCTTTTTCTCCCTTCTTTTTATTCTTTCAGGAGCAAAAACATTGAAGTGAAATACTTAACTCGTCCTCTCTGCCTGAGCTGGTACCTCCCAGGATTCCTTCCCAATGAACTGCAGGCTTGTAAACTCTGAGCTGAGTATTACACAGCTGCAATCTCGGCCACGGAATTTCGAAGGGGTCTGTGTTGTGTACATGCTTTTAACAACATCACCCACTCCGCCAGCTGATGGCTTTGTCCCCACGCCAGGTTTCTTGGGGACGAGTGGGAAAAACCAGGAAACCTTCCTGCTTGCCAAGAAGGTTACAGCAAACCGTGGGAGCCGTATGTGCCGGAGGGTGCCTGCAGAAGGGCCGGGACGGCGTTCCCTGGGGCGCTCCCCAAGGATCCCGGCATGAGAAGGAGCGGCCCGCGCCGCTCCGTCCTAACCCTGCACTCCTCGCGCCCGCCGCGCGCCGCTGGCAGCCGCCTCCCATTGGCCGCCGCTCGGCGGCGCC
>VXAY01002317.1:617738-658464 GCA_013399855.1 Oxyruncus cristatus
TGGAAGCGCGCCGCGGCGACCGTTACCCGCCGGCGGCGGCCCCGCGCGAGGGGGGGACGGGCCGGACCGCCCGGACCGCGAGGGGCTGTGGCACCCGGGCCCTGCGCGCCGCACCCGCAGTCGCCCTCCCCTGATTGTGCCTTGGGCCGCAGTCGGTCCCTCCTAGGGCCTGTGGCGCCTAGCGCTGGAAATTGTAAATCCAGGCCCTTGGCAAGGATGCGCGGTGGAAGGAGGTTTCCACAGCGAGCTGTGCCTGAGCCTTGCAAGGAGGAGAGGAGGCTCCGGGGAGAGCTTATCGCTCCCTACAATTACCTGAAAGGGGGTTGTAGCTGGATGGGGGTCGGCCTCTTCTCCCAGGCAACTTGTGAGAGGACATAGTCTTATCCTGCAGGTTTAGGTTGGACATTAGAAAGAATTTATTCAGAGAAAGGGTGATTAGACATTGGAATGGACTGCCCAGGGAGGTGGTGGAATCACTGTCCCTGGAGATATTTAAAGAAGGACTGGATGTGGCACTTGGTGGTGAGATTATATGTGCACGCATGATGGTGTTTGGTCATAGGTTGGACTTGATGATCTTGGAGGTCTTTTCCAACCTAACCGATTCTGTGACTCTGTGATTCTACAGACAGCAGCAAACTTTGGGCCTGGTTCTAAATCAGGTTCAGTTTGGTCCACCACGCAGTCCAAAGTTGGGATTCTGAAAGCAATCACTGGTGACTTGGGCATTGCCATAGTCTCTAGGAAAGACTGAGGGGTGCTGTGGGTCCGGGTGTTGTCCTGCTGCTGGAGGGAAATGGCAATGGTGTCCACAAACAGTTTGGCCTTTGGTGCTTCAGCCGTGGCATCCAGAGAAGCAGGAACAGCAAGGGGGTAGCAGGTCAATAGCAAGTTGTCCAGGCAGATCGGGGGCCTGGGCAGACCAGGCATGGAACAGCAGGCAGCAGAAGTACATGAGGGGAGAGACCAAGAGCAATACAGATCAGAATAGAGGGGTACCAGAGGGGTCTGAGAGAGCCAAGAGGATGATCACTTGAGCCCCTCAGGGTGCGCATACACCGACTGGACTGTGTGGAGAAGTGAGCGCAGCATCTGTCCATCCTGCCTGAATCTTGTTAACATTGTTGAGAACTTCACTTTCATAAGGTCTAAAATTCTCTGCATTTTAAAGAGAGCAGAAGGACTGTCTGGAGTGTATGGGCTTTTCTTTCCTGGAATGTAAAGAAAACCTCGGCTCTGCAGCTGGAGTGCAGGGGGCTTCATTCCTTAGTGAAAGCAGAGAAGGGAAATGCAGATGTCACAGCTGGGACAGGAGATTTATCTTGGCAAGCAAAGAGGAAAAATACTTTCAAAAAGAAAAGAGAAAACTCAGAAGAATCCACTCCCCATCTTCACTGCCTGCCAGCACGAGCAAAACCTCCAACCTGCAAAGGCCTTTCGTCTCCTGGGCCTGGGCTGCTGCCCAGCTGGATTAGCTCCTCGCTGCTTTCTCTTTGGAGTGAGACCGTTGTGGTGGGACCAGAGAGGCTGTGAGAACCAGGCTGATCCTGAAGAGAGACTGTCTCCAAACAACTCAGCTGGAGGTGGGAAAGGAAAAGTCACAGTCAAAGGATGGAAGCATGAAAAGGAAAAGGAGGGACAGATGCAGCCAGGATGACTACAGAGAACTGGATCGAGGGAGAGGAAATCATCCCCTCCTCAGCCATGCACTGTGCCCCTGGGCTACAAGAGTGACACCTTAAGGCATCCAATGCGCAACCAGGCAGGGGAAAAGGCTTAGTGCCTCAGTCTCTGCTTGGGGCCTCCAGAGGTCTAACACCAGCTCTGGGTGGGGAGAAATGTAGAGCTTGCATTTGGATGTCTGGATGCCTTACATTAGCTCCCAAGATAACTGTTGTACAACAGGAAAGGGTGTTCGAATGAGAAGTGCACGCACGCACATACAGTGTGCTATTTAGACAACCCTAAGCATGAGGTCAGGATGAAAACATGTGGTGGAAATATGTTTGGAAGAGTCAGTGCCTATGTCGATCACCCAGAGTGGGAGGGAGCAGGAGCCAGCAGCTGACAAATTCTTACTCTCTCCCCATAACTGAGGTGGCCTCAGCTTGAGCAGATTCTCCTGTGGCACCAGAACAGCTTAAGGCTCTCTGTTGGGCCTAGAGATGTGATGGTCATTGCCTCTCCATACCTGTGCACACTAGCTAATCCTCTTTGGGTGCTGCATCCCCGTCCTCCTAGAACTGTGGCGGCGGGGGGGGGGGCACAGGCAGCCAGAAATCAGGCTTGGATCAGGAAATCCAGCACATCCTCACCATTGCATTTCTGTCCCTTGGCTGCCCCCGCCCTGACCGCTCACTGGTAATACGGCTTTGGAAACACATCTCGTGCTATTTCTTGGCTTTGGAGCATAGTTAGAAGAAGAAGGAAGGAGGGTGTGAAAGGGAGGGGGAGATAACAGGAGCGAATAATGCAAAATGAGACTATGCTATGAGCTTCGTATCCCATCTGGAAGCTGTTTTCCCCCAGTACACTGCACACCCACTCCCTCCGGGCTAGGATGGTAAGGGTCAAGTTTCCCAGTTGACTGGTCCTCTTTACTAAAGCCAGACCCATCTGCGCAAAATCTACTTGAGAGAATCTCAATAGAGTTGCAGAGTCCTTCATTGTCACAAGTGTCTTGGCCAGTCCTCTGAGGAGTGGGAGCTGGCTGGAAGGCGCTCTCAAAGAGTTTAGGTCTTGAAGAGGCTGTGAGAGGATTAGCCTGCTCTGCTCCTATATGTCTGTCTATCCCACCTTCCTTCACATCTGAGTTTTGGGGACTCTTTCTTGCACCTTCCCTGGTCTGCTGAGATCATTGTTGCCGTTGTGTCAGCAAAGGTGTCCCCAAAGCCTAGCATGGTCATGTCATTTTGTGGCAGCAAATGAAGGCCTTTAGCTGTGCTGATACCACTCTGAGTGGGAAGGGAGTGCTAGTGGCCACCCAGCACCTTCTTTGGCATGTGACCTTCCAGCCAGGATGAAGCTACTATCCATTTGATCAGGTGATAAACCATGCTCTCCTGCGATCTGCACAGTTGTGAGACACCATACCCTGGGACATGCAGTTTCCTGAAGCCTTCTCTCTCACACGTGCAAAGGAGTATGGCTGAAGCCTCTGAGTTTTGCCAGATAAGTGCAGCTCCCAAAATGAGGCTGGGTGGGACAGAGTTTGCCTGTTCTGGGTTAGCAGGCTCAAACTGAGCTAATTAGCAGTGATTTTGATGGCATCTATCCAAAATAAACTCTGGGCTGCTCCTCACTGTGCCCATCACAGTTGAATCTGGACAAGAGGACTCTTTTTCCTCTTACCATGTGGTTGCATGCATAGCTGCCTTATACTAATAAGAAATCTAAAATTAACAATACCTGTTGGATTCAGGAGAGAATGGAGCCAACCCAGAGACCCAGCAGTCTTCCTGGGATGTGGTGACAACTTCCTGCTGGTCCTGTAGTTTCCATTGTGGATTTAGCCAACTACAAATCCATGTCATTATATTTCTTTGCTTTACCCTTCCTGCTTCTGCTTTCCTCTGCTTCTTGCCACCTTCTTTGAGTAAAATAGCAATCTCCAGCTCTGTATCAGCTCTAGGTGCCTTCGCTCCTTGAAGGTGTTGGTTCCTTGGTGCCTCCTTTGATAATAACCATAGTTATTCCCAGTCTCATAGGCTGTCATCCTTCTCTCCACCATCTGTGTTTGGAGATGTTGGATTGGTATATGTGTGAGTGAGGAGAACTGAAATGGGGCTGCATTGGTCAGAAAGCTTTGCCAGTATTTAATTGTGATGGAGGATAAGACCCAGGAGCCCAGAGAGAGGTAGGTGCCCCAACATTTCTGGATTCCCAGGGAAGGTGCAGGTTTTATTCTTTGCTTATCACCTATGTTTTCCCCGTTCTCTGCAGTAGGTCTCTGTCTCTTGGGAGAGAATGGTCTCTTGGGGATCTAACTCCAGTGCCTCTCGGAGAACGGTGTTGCCTTCATCCTCGCTTCCAAGCAGTGAGGTCCTCCAACAAACCTGCTGTGATATCTAAAAGAACCAAAAACCTGTAATTACTCCTGCCAATGTTGGTGCCTGTGTTAAGGCTTGGTCCCTTGCAGTCCTTACTCATCTCTCACCCCTCAGCAGCTGCTGGGGTGATTTTTTTTGTTTAGGAATATAGCCAGAGGCACATCTCCGCCTCTTCCCTCCAGGTAGGTTTGTCCTACAATGGAAAGATTGTTGACTGACCAAGAGAGTTCGTTGTTCTAAGTGTGGGTGGGATGCCACTAAAAGATAATCTGTGGAACTACTGCATAAATGCATTCTCTTGACTCTCTTCACTCCCACCTCTGCCTTTGTTATAATGCACAGTTGTGAAAGAAATTTGAAGCACGTGGCAGAGTTGCAGACAGCTCTCCCCACAGCTGTCCATCCAGCTCTGGTCTCCTTCAGGGCTACACAGCGGTTCTAGTTTTGATGGTCACAACGGTATATATATGATTCGAATGCCTCTTGTTGTATCGTGGCTCTGCTATGCCGTGGTGTGCCAGAACTCTGAATCCCTTCACTTCTCTGTGGTTGTGTTCTCGCCCTCACTGTAAGGCTATCGTGTTCACATCCTGTGTTTGCTTGTGTTGTTTAGAGAACACAAGACAAAGAACAGCTGTTACATGAGCAGGCACTCTCTGGGGTTAATGCTCAGGACCCCGAAGTATTTATCCCTCTATGCTGTAGGATAGGACAAAACCTGTTTTTCTAGTGGTTTTAGATAACTGTCTAACCCAGCTAATCTGCTGACTCAGCTCTCTTTGAAGAAGTTATGCTCTGCACAGATGGAAGGTGTTTTCTGTCACTTGATTCAAGTGCAGAAATGCTTCTAGGCAACTTGGAAATGGATGGTTAGATTTTACCAAGCTACCCCGCCAACACTGCGTCTGCTATGGGAACAAGTGGAGAAAACTTCAGCCCAGACATCCAGGGAAGGCCTCAACACTGGGATTTAGCATGAGCATGCCTCTTCTGCCTTACTTTCACGTGCAGTGTCTGACCTCCAGGGAAGCCTTGGATGGTGGTGTCACTCCAGCCAGTCAGAGGACAAGTGGGAAGGAAGCAAAGAGAGAGAAACTTTGTGTCAGGCAGAATGCAGGTGTCAGGGATTCCACCCCCACTTCCAGCATGCTCTGTGAGCATCTGACGTTTTAAATTGAGCAGCTGAGGGATGATGTTGGAGGGTGAAAGGCAATGACATATTCAAGATTGCTGCAGCTCACCATCTCCCTCCCCCACTTGTTGGAAGCATGGGTCTGTTCAGCTAAAGCCTACTTCACTCCCCAGCCTCACCCCAACCCTCTGACAGCCAGCGGAATGTTGACAGAGCTACTGTGCTCTGGTAAAACAAATATACCTTCCTGTAGGAGCAGGAACCTACAGGCTCCGGCATCCGGGGTCCTCTAGCCACCTCCTCCCTCAGTCCTAGCACTGGGAAAAGAAAGGACTGCATGCACCGCATGCTTCTCTAGGAGCCAGGCTCTTTCGTGAACTCAGGTCTCACACTGGAATTCATTGGCATTCATGTCTCCACTCTAGGATCTGTGTGCTCTTTCCCACTTTCATCCATACCCTGTTGCTCTTGGTATTTCAATATACTGCTTTCAATGCCTTTCTGCCCACCCAGATGCTTTTCCAGGCAGGGGGTGGGGGGACAGACCCAGTCTGACTCTGCTGAGCTCTCTCCAGTTCATTTAAGTTACACAGATCCGTCTGTGTAATACAGTCACTTGAATCTATCTGTCTTTTCTTTCCTCTCCCTGAGCCAGAAGCCTCAATCTGCCAACAAATGGGATAATTTTTCAGCTGGTGTTTGGCAGCCATAATTTTTCTCCCTGCCCAACCAATGCTTTGTTGTAGCAAATGGAAAAGTTAGTGATTTGACTTCTGAAAAGGAGGATATGCCTCAAAGGAAGCAGGTTCACTGTAGCATCAGGAGCCCAGCTCTGCAGCGGAATTGGCCAGATTTACTGACTGTTACTGGAATGATTAGTGGAATGATTGTTTGTTGTTAACAGCCCATCTGTAGTGTTTAAACTTCATCGGGGAGCCGAATTTCACAGGCATTATCTGGCTGGAGTACAACCTCATATGGTCCACAGAGGGGCTGTTAAATCCCAAAGGAAATTAAATACAACAGGGGGCCTTCCTGTTATGTTGATCCAACTGATCTTTTTTTCTCTGATAGAAATCAGCAGCTGGGTTGATGTTCTCTGGGGCATCAGTGTGCCTATTGCTGCTGGCAGAGAACATGAGAAAGTGTCTGTCACCAAGAACAGGCACTGAAGACCATGATTTTCTGCCACACTTGCATTTTGTCATCACAGGAATTTCTTGCCTTGTGCTCTATTCAGTTTATTGTCACAGCAAGATGGTGCTAGGAAGATGCAGATAGGTACTCACAGGGAAAGGGGGAGATGAGAGAATATACAAGTTTCATGAGTTTTTGTGGCATAGATAAACAAGCACTGAGGTACAGCATCATGTCCCTTTCTATCTTAATTAAAGGTGTTTTTGTCAACCTGATGCAGGCAAGGAATAGGAACTGCTTTTTCGCATCCAAAAAGGTTGTTACTAAGGTTTGGCTCTCAGTGCAAAGGAAGGCTCTCAGATCCCCCTTGGAGTTGACACTAATGCTCTCTCTCCCTTTGTCTGTTCTCAGCATTTCTCAGACAACCTGGATCACTTCTCTGACAACATGGAGGATTTCTCCAATGACCTCTTCAGCAGTTTCTTCGATGACCCAGTACTGGCTGAGAAGAACCCACTGCTGGACATGGATCTGGATCCACCCACTCCAGGCATCCAGGCAGAGCACAGCTATTCCCTCAGTGGAGACTCTGCTCCCCAGAGCCCCCTTGTGCCTGTCAAGACTGAAGATAATACTAATGGTGAGCATGAGATGTGCACACTGCACAACTTTGGGCACATCTGTTAGCAGAGGCTCTGGCTGGCTTCCCTGTTTAAGGACAAACTGGCTATTCCTTGGGCTTGCACGTGGCTAATCCAGGGAAGAATGTGATCTGCAGTTGTCAAATACAGCCTATGTTTTTTTCCTTCCATTTGTGCTCTGACAGTCACATTGCTCCTTTGCTGGGCTTTCTGTTACTTATGAGGATAATCGGCTGTGGTTTGGTGTGCTGCCAGCTTCTGACAAGCAATAGACAATGTCTTTTTAGGATCCTACAAACTTGGGTGTGGAAGCCCTAGATCCAGCTCCATTTGGGCATCAGGCAGCAGGGTTTTGGATTGCACATAGGAAGCATGAGTGCTGGTACATGTGGAAGGCTAAGTGGCTTCTTTACTGGCAGATCTTTTAGCAGGAGACAGAGAGGGACAGTAATTTCAAGACTTATTTTTAAAACAATTCATTTCAACATAATTTATGACGGCTGGATATTTTTAGAGCCGTCCTTGCAGAGAGTCCTGTAATTTGTGGGACTGTGTGGGTGTCCCAACAGCTGATGGATACCACGCTCCCTGAAAAAGCAGTGGCAGAGGCTCAGTATACACAGAAAAAAGCCATTCCTGTGAGCAAGAGTGAGACCTGGGGCAGAGGCTTCCCTCTAATGGCCAGGAATGATCCCAGCTCTCTGGTACGAATGCCAAGGCAGGAGAAGCAGAGGCTGGCCTCCGCTGCCCCTTTGGTCCTTTCAAAGGGCGCACCTATCTGCCACGTTCCTTAGGAGCAGCTCAGAAAGGTGCTGGGGGAGAGGCTTATGGGAGGCCAAGCAGCTCAGCTTTCCACTTACATTTCTTCTTCCTTAGCTTTAACCCCAGTACAGTCTTGGAGGGGGCAACTAAAAAAAAAACCAAACCAGTATGAACAAATAAACACATACTTATTTTGCCCCTGAAAATAATTAGGAGGAGACGAGGCTTGGGAATGACAGAAGGAAAAAAGATGATTTTGTAGAAAGCTGTGAAATTAAGACTGCCTGCATGAAGCTACCTCAGGGACTCCTCTCTGAGACACTTATTACCACTTCTGCTCCTCTCCACTGTGTTTGGACATGCCTCTCCTTCAGCTGCCGTGTCTCAAAGGCAAGACTATGACTCTTGTGAATGGAGTGTGACACTGATACCCTTGGGCAAAGGCCAGCACAGAGTGTACAGCACTCAACTCAGGAGAGCTTGAGATACACCTGGCACTTGCTCTCTTGAGAATGCAGATCATCTTTATACAGGAAGTAAGACCTAATATTAATATGGCAGGTATAGGAGTGTCTGTGCACCCAGTCCTGCAGCTCAATAATTCAGCTCATCTTTCTAGGGCTTTCTTGGCTCATAATTGTATGTGAGTCATATTCTAGTGAAGCCCTGAGTCAAATCCAGTATTTGCAACACTGTGCAGTCCTTTTGGCACAGTTCCATCCAGTCTCAGCCCTTTTAGACATTCATTTAAAATTAATTGTCCAGGAATGGCTTTTCTTTAACATTAAGCAAGCTCTGCTTGGTCTGCAGAGCTCCTCAGGAATGCCCCCGCTCTGTCTAGGCTTGGAGCTGGCTGAGACTTGCTATTAATCAGCTTTCTCCCAGCTTTTCTGCAGATCTCCAAAACTCTTCCAAATCCTGCCGCTTCCCACATGGTTCCCACTAACACAGGTCAGCTAGAGCAAGCCACTGGGTGCATTGTGACCCCGCTTATCAGCAGTCTGCTTTCCAGATGGTTTGTGCATACGGACTGGCTGCTTCAGTTGTCAGTACCAGCCCTCAGTTTTGCAGGGTGTGATTTGATGCCAGGAGCAGGGGGAACCAAGGTTGTGCAGAACAGAGGGAGCTGGACCAGCCTCGGGCTAGTGCCAGCCCTCCTGTTCAAGGCCTGCTCCTCATTGCTCTTTGCCTAACCTCCTCAACCCAGAGCAGCTACAGATATCTCTCAGCCATACTTCTTCCCAATATGTACAGAGTATCTAGAGTAGAGGAGGAGCTTCCTGGCATGCTTCATGCACCAGCATATAGTGAAATCTGCAGTGGTTACAGACTGGCCAGACCTTTGAAACATCCTCTCAGGCAGCAGAACACAGATATGTCCACACAAGATGCCTCCTTCTCAGTCCCTTATTGACCCTCTGATGGCCAATGTGTTTCTGATTCTCTCCCATTATCACTCCCCAGATAAATCTTGGAGGGTGGGAAAGAGAGCAGGGTCAGAACGTAGACAGGAAATGGGAGGACAGTGCATACTTATTTGGGTGTCTGTTCCTTGGCCTGTCTGGACTGACAGCACTGGGGGCTGCTCTCTCACTGAGTCAAGTCTCATCAGGGAGAGCTCTTGGTGGTCTGCTCTCCCTTGCTTCAGCAGCAGCTCTCACTGAGGATGCCCCACACTTCTGAGAAAAAGAGGAATGCAGAGCTTCGCAACAGAAAGGGAGGATGAGGAAGACGAGGCTTCAAATCATAGTAAGGCAAAATGTTCCCATACTGGGCATAGTGAAACCATAGAAGAGTTTAAATGGGGGAAGCTGTGGATGCTTCATGGCTTTTCAGAGCAGTAAGATCAAGTCAGACAACCATCTGTCAGTACTGACACAGATGTAGTTGAACTTGCCTAGAGCAGTGGGATAGACTGGAAGATCTCTCAAGGTCCCTTATCTCTGTGACAGGCAGAAGTCAGTCCATGCTTTCTGGACGCAAACACTCGAGGCTGTGTACCACCTTGCCTCCTTCCATCAGAAAGGGCTTGTCTGCATACCAGGGCTATGCAGGGGGGTTTGTCTGCATACTAGGGGACTTCACTACCAGTTGTAGTTTTGGTGTCCTTTGCAGGACAGAGAAAACACAGTCTACTCTGTGTCTGCTCAGAAGCCTCTCCATTGTTATGCCTGTGCAGTGTAGCCCTGCCTGAGACGCTGCCTGATGACATTGGCCCTGCTGCATTGTGGGAAGCTCTAGGAAGTGATCCAGCAGCACTGAAAGCAGCACTCACAGCTGATACACACACAGAGCAGCCACAGGAGCTGTGTCTGTGCTTGAAGATGTCCAGTCAAGAGGCAGTTGGAAGGAATGAGCATGTGCTAGAGATACTTGTCTAGGCAGAAAATAAGAGGTGCGAGACCAAAGACAGGAAGATAACATATTCCATTGGCAAGGGCAGCACTGTGTTAACTGATATAATTCTTGCCCAGGCTTTAACACCACTCTGTCCAAGCAAAAGCCAGAGGCAGAATTCTGCCCTGGCATCTCCAAAAGGCAACAGGGGCTGAGTTAAGATACCTTTAAGTTTAGATCAAATGGCAGCTCCAAATGAACAGCTGTTTGCTTGTACTCTTCTTTGTGCAGGCTTTTCTGGGCCTGAGAAGGACCTTTCTCCCCCTATCCTCTTGCCAGGACATCTTCTGCTCTGCGGCCTGCACTTCAGAGCTGCTGTGGGCAGCAGATAGCTAGGCAATATCCCTGGGTCTGACAGAGAGTGCTGCATTCAGAGAGCACTGCAGAGGGATCAGAGAGTGAGTTGGACTATGGCCTCATGTGGAGGGATCTGGGGCATTATCTGGTGACACGATTAGCAATAGTCTGTCCTGTGTCAAGCCAAATGTATTTCTGGTTGTCAGATAAAAAGGGAAGGGAAGGGATGGGGATTAAGAAGGAGGGTGCAGGCTATAGGCCAGCCAGGAGTAGCTTTTTGGCAGGCTGAACTGTTTGAAGAGCAAAGACCAAAACTTCAGAGCAGAGTCCAGGCAGCTTTCCTGCCTAGCAGTCTTTGTTCCCATCTGAGCTGCAGTTTATCCAGTGCTGCCTGAATCCCAGTTTCTGTGATGTCTACTTCCAGTGACAAGCCAGGCTCCTGTCCCAAATGTGCACAGGACAAAGCAGGCAGCGGGCAAGTTCTCTTTAGACACTTCATTTCTCTCACTGCTGCTTCTTGTCCCTGCCAGCAATGGCAGCAGGGCATGGCTGCAGGCAGCAGTTGTGCTGAGCAGCACAGGGGGAAGGAGGAAGTCTCAGAGGTGACACTGAGGGGAACAGCTGTGGAAGCAGCCTCACAAGCAGGTGCCACATTGGGCTTCCTTCCACAGAAATGGACCTTCCTCCTTTCTGTCAGGCAACAAAGCCCTTATACTTGGCACAACATCATCTGGAGGCCAAAGCAGCACTGTCAGCCTTTTACTGTCACCGTGCTTGCCTTCTCACCAGCTTTCTAACACAGAGATGGTGCTATTGGTAACACACCTGGCAGCTCTGTGATGCTGGCCATGCTGCCTCAGGAGTAACAGCCCAGCATCCTCCTCTCACTGAGCCCTAAATATAAATAAGCTCCAGAGGATGAAACATAGACATTACTGGGGGAAGAAACCCTGCAGCTGTTCTCCAGAGTTCGGGCCGCACAGTCAGAGCACAGCAGAGATACAATTCCTCTAGCTCTGTGCTGTCTGCTCCCCACACACTGGGGGTTTACTCCCTTTTGTACTCTGTGTTGTGGGCCTGCACATGCTTGTGTGTGACAGTGCTAAACTTGGAAAGACAGCCTCCTCAGTCAGGGGGAAGCTGTCTGCATGGCTTTTTTTTTTTTTTCCTTGCCCTGTTCTTGCTAGAGTTTGACTCTCACATTGTGCATGTTTCAGAGCTGGAGAATGGAGTGTGGTCGCTGGGGCCCAAGCTCTGCTCCATCATGGTGAAACAGGAACAGAACCTGGCTCTAGACCTGCCTGAGTCCCAGCTAGCTGCCAGCTCCATACCAGTGCTGAACCTCAACCCTCTGCAGAGACTGCCAGTCCCCGAGGAGGTGAGCCCATCTAAGATCCATCGGGAACCTGGGCTCTCACACAGCGGCACCCTTGGTGATACAGACCCAGCCATGTGACTGCAGGGTCCTGCAAGGTGATTTAGCTGGTGGACAGAGAGGAGAAGGTGATACAAAGCCCAGATACTGCATCATTTGTCATTCTTCTCTTGAAATGGCAGTCAGAGGAGCAGCATTCCTGATGTTGGCTAGAATTGTGTTCTTGATTTCTGCAGTGAAGCTAGAAGACAGCTTATCCTTCCAGAGAAAATAGTGAGAGGAGGATTTTCTCCAGCACAGGAGGCTTTGCAATCTTGGTTAAATATAAGCCTAGTTCTTTTGCACAAAAGCCAAAGGCTTTAAGCTTGTGCCTGATGGAGATCTGTCCCCTCCAATCTGCCAGTATATCTATAGCCACTCTTGGCTTATTTTCATTTTTCAGAAAACAGTGTAAATTAATGTGGTGCCAGTGACCCCGCTATTCCTGAGTATAGACCCCTCCTCTGCCACTGTCTTTTTCATGGCTTTGGACTTGTTACTTGGCCTTTCACTTTTTGTAACGGCTCACTGGAAGTGGAGGTCCAACTCCAGGTCCTGCTTGCTTTTTCCTATGAAGCAGCAGGAGCTATTGTATCTTTGAAACAAGGGGCCAACTCTTTTTGTCATATCTAGGTTCTTAAGAAGTCTGTTTGTCTGAAGGAGGTACAGTTATGCCACTGGCATCTGGGTGTAAGTCAAGGGCTCAGTTCAGCTGGCCTAGAGTCCAGACGTGTTGGATGGGAAGGTCTGACCAGTCTCACACAGACCTTGCCTATCTCGTAGCAGCTCAGCAGATAACAGTAGAGCATCTCTGGGGTTCACTTCCTTTTTTCACTCATGCTGATATCTTCCCATTTAAACAGCCATCCAAAACAAATGGGTTCTTCCAGCCAAAACTGTGCACAAACTTCCTCTATTATTTACACAGCTTGAACTTGCTGTGCCCTCAAAGCTCTGCTGTGTGCTTAGCAGCCATTCCATGGTGCTCTCTCAGCTGTGTTTACAGTCTGGAGAAGTTTGAAATGTGTCTGTTTAGTGTAAAAACTCCAGCCTGTGGTGGGCAGGGGGCTGGCAAGCCAGGGAGCTGAGGGGCAGCATAACCCAGATGGCAATAAATCTACTCTTTATTCAGCTCTCAGTCCCCTCCGATTGGAAACACTTGACCAGTGGCCCTGGGGAAAATCATGTGAGCAGGACAGGGTGGTTGTTCCGTTTCTGTTCTGTATAACCTCTATACTCCCATTTATAATGAAGGCAGATCAAAGAGGGACTTTGCATGGTAACGCATGGGTTGGTTTAAATTACGCTGTCTGGGTCTATCAAAATAATTGCCAAGGATAAAAGTCATCTCCCTTTTGGAGGTACTCAGCTCAGTGCATTGCTTGGCAGCACATCCATCTGCCTCTGCCTCTTCCTCTGCAAACGTATTTGCAGTCTGTGTGCCCAGATGTGTGCCCTGAGACTTCAGGGGCTTATGTTTGAACTCTTGGTTTCCTTTGTGTGTGGTAAGAGGCTGCTTTGGAGCAGAGTTGTGAGGTGGGGCAGGACAGGCAGCAGGGGAGCAGCGACTGTGAACAGAACTGGTGGGAGCCTTTTGGGCAGGGGAGGTGGCAGTGCCCAAAAGCTCTTTCTGCTTCTTTTCCACAGATTCCCATAGAAATGACTCCAGCACCTGTGATCAAAGCTGAACCCAAAGAGGTGAACCAGTTTCTAAATGTACCTACAGGTAAGAAGATAGAATTTCCTGGTCAGCTATATTACTCAGATATAGGTGGTTATTATACAGGGAGAAAAGACAACACCTGAGGTCAGAGCCATGCATACAAGGTAGCATTGGGGCACAGAATAATAGAGGAGTGAGCATTGCACTGTTCCAATGCAGATCAGTGTCTGGACCAGCAGCCACACACAGAATTGTTCAGACAGGGACTCCCAGGCAAAACAGGCTACTTTAGAGTTGGAAATATGCAAGAGTGCCTTTAAAATCCTCAGAGAGACTGTGGAGTTATCCAAAAATAACCATCTGAAAGTCAGGAAATTCAGGATCCAGTTTAATTTGAAAGAAACCCAAGCATCTGAAAATCTGCCGATGCACAAATGAAAGCACTATAGGAACTCCCACTACCGCAGAGAGACATTCCTTAGGCATATTCCCACTTCCACTAAGGCCCCCAGGGCTCTCCAGTACAAAGTGGGGACAGTTTTCAAGTTCTTGGAAATGAACTGAGTGACCGGAGGCCCTTTGGATCAAGTGTGCTGGCAAGTGTGTGAGCCCAGCAGTGCTTTTGGAAGAGCTTTTCTCTCACAGAGCTTCCTGTACTTGTGAACATCATGGGCTTTGTACTTCATTTTGGTTAAACTGGAGTACCTTATTGTTTTGTAAATACCTTCAGTGTCTTGACAAAGCCCCTGCCAGCTCTCCTGCAGTTCCTACTTTAGCACATTTGAGGTCAGTCTCACCTCTGTCTTGGGCAGTGCTCAGTCCAGCCTGGTTCTCAGACCCACCCCATCTTGTGAAACTCATCACCCTCTCCTTTAAGGCCTCTGTTATGGCAGGGCCCTATGCCTCTACCAGCAGGCTGGTATGAGAGCCATTGACTTGATCTCCTTATTTCTCAATAGATGACCTGGTGCAGATGCCCCCAACTCCACCCAGCAGCCATGGCAGCGACAGCGATGGATCTCAGAGCCCTCGGTCCCTGCCTCCCTCCAGCCCAGCCCGGCCTGCTGCTCGCCCTTCTACTGCCATCTCCTCCTCACCTCTCCTCACAGCACCACACGTAAGGAGGCAGCAGGACATCACTGGGACACAGGGCTCCTTGGTGCTCAGAGGGGTTTGGAGGCTTTCCAAAGCTCACATAGGGAATCCTGCCCTTGTTGTGGTCTCCAAGCTGCAATGCTCTGGCAAAGCAATGTGATGTCTTAGCACAGGGATGTGGGGACAGGATGGTGAGTAGTGAGGAGAGGCACAATGAGTCTTGCATAATACCTACCATCAGCTACCTTGTTTTAGCAGGTACTGTCTTTCACCCCAGACCTTGGGAAGTGGCCTATGCACTAGAGGACTTTCTGAGGAGGTTAATGGGAGAGAAAGGAATTATTGAGAATTCGCATAACCAGACCATTTTAACCATTGCCCAGAAGTTGTTTGGCAGGGTCCTGCAGTATTGTATAACCAGCCTCACCATGAAAAAGCAGATCCCCTCCCAGGTAAAAGAGCAAAGGAGCTGCTGAGCTGTGCCCCCACAATCAGGTTGAGAGCAGAAGAAAACAGTGCCCTGCACCTATTTGGTATCAGTGGGAAGCAGTGTATTCTATTCTGATGTATAGAGCCTCTGGATGCTCTTCAAAGCTTTAAGAAGGATCATTTGGATAGAACTCCTTGCTGGCACTGATGGATGCCCTGTGTGTGTTTCAGAAGTTACAAGGAACCTCTGGCCCGCTGCTCTTGACTGAAGAGGAGAAACGCACCTTGATTGCTGAAGGTTACCCCATTCCTACCAAGCTGCCTCTCACCAAAGCAGAGGAGAAAGCACTGAAGAGAGTCAGGAGGAAAATCAAGAACAAGGTGACTACGAAAAATATAATCCTGCAGTTCCCATGATTCCAGAGCATCCTCAGTTGACCAGTTACCCTCACCTCCTCAGCTGCACTGCAGCTCAGAAAAAGTGGGATCCTGCCTTTGGTACACTAGCACGAGCCTCCCAACCCATAAAAATGGTGCCATGCATCATCGTTGCATGCTTGCTCTGCATACAGCCGTATCTGGGAAGTGTGGCTTCCAGCCCAGCTCCTGGAAGTGTGTGGCCTTGATAGGGCCCACAAAACAAGGCAACACAGATCAGACAAAATGGGCTGGTCAGGCCTTGCTGGTGGGGGGCAGGGAAACCAGAGCCCTTGCATGGTGCAGGATGGGTGATGCACAGGGCTCATGAGCCAGGCAGAGGCTGTGAGACTTTATACTGATATGGGAAAGCATCCTGTGGGAGAAATGGTGAGAGCCTGAATTAATCACCAGGTGACTCATAAGCAATCTGGGGCAGAATCAGCCCAGATGGCCACAGCACATACCCATGTGAGTCAGAGGAGTTCAAAGCAACCCTAAAGATGCTCTCAGCAGTGAGTGACATACTGCAACAAATGGTTGTGGCCTGTAGGCCAAGGAAGGCAGCACACCTACAGCATCCATTCCTCCCAGTTTTGGCTTGGAGACCAGTAGGAATGACAGACTGAAAGGCAACTTCCCCATTTAGAGTGCTGTATGTGCAGGGAACAGACGAGATGCATGAGCCACAAAATGTCCAATGCTTATTATGCTGACTCCTCTCTGATGGCTTGCCTCCCTCCCAGATCTCTGCTCAGGAGAGTCGCAGGAAGAAGAAAGAGTATGTGGAGTGTCTAGAGAAAAAGTAAGTTTCTTCTTCTCAGTCTTATCTTTAAAAAAGGAATCCTGTCCATGCACAGACTTCCTTTCTAGTGTTTTGTGAATTGCTAAAAAAGTATGATTCCTTGCAAAGCTGGCTGCCCAGGAGTTTGGTTTGGGATCCTGCCCCTACTCCCCTCCTTCCTAGAAATCCTCTTGTGGGATAAAGATTGCTCAAGAAATTTTGTGTTTCCAACTGCTTAGTTTGACTGGTCCCCTGCAAAACACAGGCCATTTTGGCTTCCAACAAGGTGGATTTTGGATGAGAGTCCTGTTTCCCCCCTAGAAGTTGCTTCTATTTTGTTTGTCCCACAAGCAGTGGACTCTCTGAGAGCGCTGCTCGTGGCTTTTCCCCTTCTCTTCCCATGAAAGTGGACACACAAGCACTTAACATCAAGAAAAACCTTGCACTAAAGTTATTACCCACACTCCCTCCCCTTCCACTCTCTGCATTAGCTTTGTTTTTCTCCTTGCAACCCTGAGGTCCTGCATGTATAGCAGGCATAAGCCTATAGTGGCATCACATAACACTGACAGGGTAGAAAATAACTTCTGTGCTAGCAACCCCTAATGGGCATTCCCGTAATGGGCAAAGAAGAATGCTAGGATCCAGGAGCAAATTCATGTTTCTATATAAATACTTTCTTCTTCTCAGTTCCTAACACTATCTGAGATCAGCAAATGGAAACAAACAACCCTCAAACCCAACCTTAATTAACTCTTCTTCCTGATGCTATTTGTTTATCTTCTCTAGTTGCACAGAAATGCTGAATTAAAACAGAAGACTTGAGGCACCTTCAGGTTTTCACGGAACACCTCAACATGCTCATAATCTCCAGCTAGTGTCCCATTGACACCCAGATCCTTCAAGCTGGGGCTGGGGAGTTGGTTGGCCTTGCTCAAGGGGCAGGTCCAAGGCGTTTGGTGCTGGGGCCTCTTTCCCAGCTGTGGCCATGTGTGGTGCCTGTATGTACTCAGCAGTTTATTACACTGGAGCATTGCTATGACAGATGGCTTTCAAACAATGCCAGGTTTAAATGTGAACCAAAAGCAGCATTCAGTGATTTTTTTTTTAATGGAACATTTCTTTGGTCAGTTTGGCTTTCTGTGAAAGCTGGTTAGTCAAAACCTGTAATTGGGATCTTCACCATTCTGTTTGACACTTTTGCTGCAAGCCCAGTTTTTGCACGCCTAGTTCAGAGGCTGTCCTGGAAGCCTCCATCAGGATCAGGCTGTGTCCCTGGCCTGCCTTCCTCCGGGCGTGGAGGCATTCCCCTTTCCTTGTCCCAACTGCAGCTGAGAAGCCGTAGGAGGGAGCCTGCAGGTTCTCTGCTGCCCTCAAGTGCCCGCAGTCGGAACTGGCTCAGCGTTTGCACGGAGCGGTCTGGATTTCACAGCCAGGGCGCACAGCCAGGAGTGGGTTCTCAGTCTGAGTGGGAGAGGTTCTACTTTGTCCCCCTCCTCCATTTTCATGCTCTTTAGGGGGAGGGCGGTTTGAAAGTGATGGAAATGTCTGCGTAACTTTGGGTCTATTCTGACTTGACCTGCCTGTAACCAAGTGTTACTGTCTCACCCAAACCTCGGGAAACCCTGAACTGTCACATTTAGCTGTTCACCTGCAGTGTCATCCCTGCTCCGTCGGGGCTGGCAGTGGGCCAGTAACATTTGACTGCAGGACCATATCTACAGGTGATGGATGAGGCTACTGAGCCTCCACACCCCAAGAGAGACAAGCGCTACATTCTTTATCGTCTGGCCTTTGTAACTAACTGGCTTATGGGGTTTATTCCCATAGGGTCGAGACATACACAACAGAAAACAATGAACTCTGGAAAAAAGTGGAGACCTTAGAAAATGCAAACAGGTAAGAAGGGCTAGACCTGACCCTCTGTGCATAGGGCAGGGTGAGCAGGAAGGGAAGTCAGGGAGTGCTGGGGCAGGGGGGCGAGAAGAGAAAGGCAGGCTTCCCCAGCTCCTGGTGGATAGGTGCTGCTTGGCAAGGCACTGGTTTTCAGCCTGTGACAGCAATGAGGCAGCTGGGTTTGGTTAGCAAGCCTGGAATGTTTGTGTTGGGACAACCAGGCCACTGCAGCGAGGGGAGGGAGGGAGGCCGTTTCCCATATCCCTTATATTTTCCTCCTTCTCCCTGCAGCCCTTTGGGCTCCATTGCCCTCTAGGTCTCTGGCTTGTCTCCACGACAGATGCATCAAGGGAGGCCTCTCACAAAAGCCTCTCAGACCCATTATTTCTGCTTTGGGGCTGTTTGGAGGAATACAAGGCCCTGGGCATATTGTGGCTGTTTCAGGTTTCTCTTGAGAAAGCTGAACAGACTTGGTGAATATAGGGATAGCCCCTTCATCTAATAAAGATAGCTCCCATCAAATCTAGGGTAATTCCTTGTGCACGTGGTGTTCCAGCCCTTTCTCAGCCTCTTCTGGGCAAAACAAGCCCAGAGAATCTCTGTCACTGCTGCTGCTGCTGCTCACCTGAAAGAAGCAAACTGCTCCCACAGGCCCAAAGGTCCCTCACCTGAGGCTCTGGTGAGCACCTGGCCAACCGATCACCAGGGGAATTTGCTTCCTTGGAAGCAAATACGAAGATTCCCCCCCTGCAGTGGAGATGGGCAGCAGGAGCTGGAGAAGGGCCCAATATGCCCCCCTTACTGGGCACAGCAGGTGTGAGCAAGGGCAGGGTCAACTGCAGGGCTGGTGAAGGGGCTGCTTGTTTTTGTAGCCCCGTTTATATTAGCTAGAATTGAAGGGGAGAACCACAGCCAGAGAGCCAGTTCCTCAGCCACTCCTCTGCTGCCACTGCAGGTCATGGAGAACTCCTGGAGGCTCTACTGCATTCCTTCCTCCCATCCATGACATGAGTGCTGTGGCATCAGCTTCCTGGCCTGCCACTGGTGGCAGGCCTGGGGGCTGTCAGGTGTGGTCTGGCAGAGGTGTGCAAGAGCCAGAGGTCTCCCATCTGCCAGAGATACAGCAGCCCAGCTGCTCTCATGCATGAGACACAGCTTGCCTCCTGGCCTCTCTGGGAGTGTGGGCAGCCCTGCTGCTGAAAAAGCATTAGCCCCACCCTGAAAAATCAGGAGATTGGCCGAAAAACCAGGAGATTTTTTTTCCAAAATACACATTGTGTTCCTTCTAATTGGATTTGGTTTTTGAGCACTGCCAGTGGGACGCTGTGTGCTTCTCTCCACGTGTACAAGGAGCAGAAGAGGATTTGGAAAGAGATAAAGTTGGGATTCTCCTGCAATCACCTGGCCCTAGGGCCTGGCATTTCATAAAAGCTCAAACATACTTGTGTAAAACAGTCAGTTCTCCCCCGGGGAAACTCAGCAGTAGTCTGTATTTCAGTAATTTGCAGCCATTGGGAACTGTGTGCTCTGTAGTCTCCCTCATTCCAGATTCCTTCACCAGCTCAGTGAAGGGTTCAGTAGCTCCTGGTAACACTTACCACTGTTTTGTGTTTATGCATGTGGATACCCATGAACAGTTAAATGGGGCAGAGAGACCGTAGCACATGTTCCAACCAGGGCAGCCAGAGAATGATTAATTGCTGAACTCAAGATTTGGCTTTGCCCATATTCCTCTGCAGAGTTTGCCAAGACTGAATAAATTGGAGAGGATCACAACAGTTTCTTATTTCTCTCTCCGCCTCATGGTTTGGAGCTTCAGAGTGTGTCAGTGAGTGAAGTGGGAGCAGGCAACTCTGTGCTGAAGGTCTGACCTGTCTACAAAATTCAGCCACCCTCACAGAGCTTGGTTTTCATGGTACCCTGGCTCTCCACTGCTCTGGGAGTTGACAGGCTGGGCTTTGAGGCACCCAGGAGTCCTAAATGAATGAAATATTCATGACAGTGGGTAGGTGCAGTGAAGGTGGTGGTGGATCTGCTGGTGAGATCTTTTTCTGTCTCTCACTTCCCAAGTCTATGTGGTCAGAGAACTTGGGCAAGATACAGCAAAGGGGAGACACTTGTTTTCAGAAGGAGGAAAAATCAAGATAAAATACGAAAAGAGTAGTGATCTTCTTGCCTTGCTTACTGGGCTGCTACCTCTTTATCAAGTTTTGATATGCATTGTTTCCTATCACAGGACTCTGCTCCAGCAGTTACAGAAGCTGCAGGCTCTGGTAGCTGGGAAAGTCTCCAGACCTTATAAAATGGCTTCCACGCAGACTGGGACCTGTCTAATGGTATAAGCTTCATTTCCATATTCCTTATTGGCCATGCTTCTCCAGAGAGCTTTGTAGATTGCCTATCTCTGCCCTCTTCCCTGCTGCCCTGCTGTGTTGCCAGTTACATCTGCTCTCTCCTTTTGTGTTACAGTCACCAGAGCTGGGCCCTGCGTCAAACATACATTGGTATTGTCAGTTGTTTATGCAGCAACATTAGAATAATTCCTGCATTTTCACTGTCTTGTTCTTTGGGCAAAATGGCACTTTGTTTGCCCTTCATTAGCTATCAGCCATTCAGAAAAAATCTTCAATGAGCTTCCATCATAGTGGGTAGTTTTCTTTTGCTGAGTTGATAATGCTTAATGTTTAACTCAGCAGGGCGAACAAACAGTCGAAGTATTCCTCCCAGTGGGCATTACCTTGTGTTTATCATCAAGAAATGGCATCTGTTCTTGCTGTGCCTGCACATCAGGCTTTGTTAAATCCAGCTGGAATTCACTTTGTTTGCCCTTTTGACTAACCAAAATTAATCAGGATTGTCTGTTATTTTGGTAATTCCTGTTTACCTCTTATTTCTCCTAGTGGAGGATCATGGTTAAATAATACTGGCTTCACTGAGGAGTTTTAGGACGTGCCAATTTGTAGCCATAAATAGAGTCAATTGCTTATTCTTCATCTCATTTTTAGCTGGGCGAAAGTTTCTGATCCATGGTAAAAATATAACCTTCACCCCTGTGATGTCTTTGCAGGATGATGTGATGTCACAGTAGCTGGTCATGACAAATTTGTCAGAGTTAGTTATCTATATCTGGTTATTGCTTCTGTACTGTTAACAGTCACAAAATGCAGACAGATGGTGAGAAGCTTGCCCCATTTTCTCAGCATCCTCAGTGTCCTGAGGGATTGTTTTTTGCTCTAGGTTCAGTTTCCATAGTTCCAGAGCCCTGCACTGTAATTTCCAGCATTTTCAAAATCTGCTCAGGCTTTTGGTACTCTTTGGTGCCCCCATGTCAGACCAGATTTTAATGACTGTCTTTTCTTTTCTCTGGTCTATGTCTTCATTCTCGAGTTCTTTGCACATTTTCAAGTGTGACCTACCTGAGCTCATTGGCTTATTGCTCCTTAATGCAGCACCTCATCAGAATACCCCCGGCTCCAGCAAATCTTCAATGCTACTACCTGGAATAAGCAAGTCCAGAAGAGGTGCCAGATATCCCCTGTGCTACAGACTGATAAAATACCTAATTTAGCATCGCAACAATGTCTTATCTCTCCTTGCTGCTCCCTTCATTCCAGGCATCCCAGCCCACACACCAACTCTCTCAGGCTTCCTAGCTTCCAGGCATTTCAAGAATTTGTAATTTGCTTTTCTATCTTTGGCCAGTTCCTCTCTTAAGCTTCCTAGTTCCCATTTTCCATTTTCAAATACAGCACTTCTTATCACAAAAGATATGTAGAATCATCATGCCTTGCAGCATGGGAGTGGAGCAGACTACCCTTCTTCTTTAGCTCTGTGTCATTCCTGCTGGATATTTGTACAGCTAGTTCTTGAAGGCCTACAGTGGTGAGCAGTGCTCAGCCTCCTAGGGCAAACCATTTCAGTGCTGTGTTATCTTTCCCACATAAAGCTTTCTTGCTGTCTTATCTCGATCTCCCTTGCAACAGCTTAAGCCTATTAGGCCTTCTGCCCAAGCAAGATCTGTTTACTCCCCCCTTTGTGCAGCTGCATTCTACATATTGGAAAACTCTTGTTTTCGAGCAACTCCCTTCAGTCTGCTCTGCTAAATCACCATGATTTCTTCAGTCTTCCCTTGTAGGCTGAATTACTGAATCACTGCTTGTTCCCAGAGCTCTATTCCAGACTTTGTCCAATGGCCCTGCATCTTTTTGGAAGTATGGGGCCCAAAGCTGGACACAAGTGTTCCATCTGAAGGCCATTACAGATCCAGCCAGAAAGCCTGTTCATTCTGCTTGGCCTGAGATTTGCCTTCTGCAAAGTGACACTGATTTGGGCCTGTTTTGTGCTCCATTTTAACTCCCAGATCCTCTTCTGTAGAACAGAAGTGACATGTAGTCACTGGTGTGTTTCCTCTATTAATCAGTCCGGTCACCTTGGAGGTCTCAGAAGGTCTCCACATTTGTCTGTATAGATCTTCCCACTGTTCTCTTGGACCACTTCTTCTCATGATCAAGATCATTCTGAATTTGAATATTGACCAAAAGCCAGTCTGCTTGTAGTCTCTCCCATCTGCAGACTTCATACAGTCCATCATTCAAGTCAAGCTTAAAAATGCTGAATCTTGCCAGATCCATAACAGATCTCTCTGCTACTCCATCTGCTACTTCCTCACAGTTTGACAGTGAACCATTTGATAAATACACTCTCAGTATGTCTTTTTTTGATTAATTTTTCCTCCACCTTTCCAACTGGTTTTGACGTAGTTTTCTCTAGCTTAATTTCCCTCACTTTTAAGAGGTCAAATAATGAGATGGTCAAAAGCTGTGAGATGCATTGTACTCAGAGTCAAAACATGAGTTATTGTTATGAAGTGTTGTAAAGTTTGAACTAGAACTGAATCAGAGCATCAGAGTTAACCTGAAACAAAATAGAGCAAAAACAATGCTGTTTCGCAAAGCCCCAGTTGAAAGCCATGTTAAAGCAAGATGTTAAGTATACTGCTCTTTCCCAGCCCAAAAACCTGTTTTGTTTTAGAAGGGAAGAACAGACTTCACAGGGCTGGCTCCCTTTTCTGCAAGTTGTGTGTTTGCCTGGGATAATTCCAAGCAACATTTATTCATAATTTATTTTTTCCTCTGTTTTTGTGGAATAAGGATTCTAAATGCCTTGTGTGCCTGATATGACATACTTAGACAGCATCTGTGCTGTCCGTGTTTAATGTCCTTACTTTAAAACCAGACATGAAGAGTCTGGACAATTAAAATCCCTCTTTATATAGTGTAGTATCTCCATGTTATTATTCTGTCTTCCACATTTCCTGGGATCCGCTGGTGGTCAAAGTTACCTTGATGTACCAGCTTGTGTGCATTACTTAGGCGCAGCAATTCTGTAATAGGTGAACTTCTGAAAAGTAGCCAAGCAATTGCTGGCTGTCCCCACAGGTGTCCCCCCAGATCAAACTTAGCTAGTTTATACATAAGTAGTAGAAATTACCAACAGATGCATTGCCTCTTTGGCTGCTAAGTCTGAGCACTGAGCTGGCAGCATGGGTGTTCAGGTAATAAGCATTTGGCTCTGTACCATTTTCTATGTGTCCCTTCTTGCTCTCTACTGACAGTTCCCTAAGTTCTATAGAGTCTTTTAAAATCAGCACTGGCATCTCACTCTGAAGCTTTACAGTTACAAGAGAATTTCCAGACAGGTCCAGACCTACCTGAGGGGCATTTCCAGGGAGATTTCATGTGCCTTTCTCCTGTTTTCACTGCTAGTAGCTCTGACTGGTCTGCCTGACAGCAGAAGGTCCTGCACACATGGTCCTGCATACCTACATGTCAAGCATAAGTTTAACCCTTTCATTGGACTCTGCATCTTTAATATCAGGTATTAGGCAACTGTAGTTATGCTGTCATTTCTGTCCTCACGTGGATAGTAGCTTCACCTTGCTATGTCCTGTGGTACCTCACAGAGTTCTCCCAGTGAGCTTGTTTTCTTTATAGCCCACAATAGCTCCTGCTGAGCCAATGGTCAGGTTCCCTTTGGTCAAGGCAGAGTTCATCCCTTCTGTTGAGTCTCCTTCTTTCTCATCTTGTTTCTCAGCTATGCCTTCCACTATATCTTCTCAACTGGATGGACAAGTTCTCACTAGTGAACCAGAATACTCCAAATAAAGGAACAAGAGGAAGTTTCTGACTTCCTTCCTTAGATTTGCAGCAGAGATTAGAACAGCAAGTCCCTTCCCGTCCTGGGGGACCACAGGTACCTAATTGTCAGCCTGACCAGATCTTCTTACACAGCCTCATGTTTGTGTGCTGTGGGGGGGAATGGTTCTTCATGGCATTTCTGCAGCAGCACTGACTCTGCTCATCTCCTCTCTAGGTGCTGGCACTCTGCTTCGTTCTGATCCTGGGATCCCTGATGCCCTGTCTCCCTGAGTTCTCCTCAGCATCACAGACAGTGAAAGCAACACCAGCACCAGACATTTACACAGCTAGTAAGAGTGAGTCTAATGTGGTTCCTCCATTTCAACTTGCCAAACCATTTCTGGCTCTTCCCCTGACAGTCCCTGCTCAGGCATAGCATCCTCTCCTCTGTGCCTATCCCATATGCTGGGGCTGTGGTGAGGGAAGATTACTAATCTGTCAGTGGTAAAAACTCTGGTAACAGCTCCTTGTTGGGGCCTGTTGTCATTTCATGCTAACTGCTGTCCTAAAGCATGGGAAGGAACATGAGAGAAGAGTCCCAGGGCAAACTGGTTGTCTTCTGAAGAGGCTATGTATACTTGGGGGCATTTGCCTCCTGAAGCTGGGGGGAAGAGGGTAGCCTGCACAGTTACACGTGGACAAGGCTGGGTGACATGTGCTGAAACCACTGTCATGACCCATACCCATTGCAAGAGACCTTATCCTCATTGTTACCCAATGCTCTCCTTTTTTCCAGTTCAGTCACGGAGCCTTCTTTTCTATGATGAGGGTGCTGGCTCCTTAGAAGAGAGCTATAGCTCCTTCCTAACCATGGACCATCCTGAGGGATGGGAGGCTGAAAAAAGGCAGTCTGAGGAGGGAAGGCCTCATCTGGCCAGGACACATGAGACAGCCAAATATCTGAGCAAAACCCAGCTGGAGAGTCCTGATCAGAACCGGACTGACACTCCTCTCACCCACCTCAAAGAGCAATTCCATGAGAGGTAAGCAGGTGGGGCCACCTTCTGAGCCCAAAATACAGCATGGTGTCTGGGAGTAAGCAGCAGGAATGTCTGTCCCCTCTGCTGCAAGCTAAGGACAGCTGAGCCACCTGGGGCAGGCAATCAGCTAAAGCAGTGGCTGGAGGAGGCCAGTGCTGGCAGGGATCATAAGAACAAGTTTATCTTCTACAGCAAAAGTTTGAGACTCCATAAAGCAGTGTTCCACTGGCATAGAGCTGCAGAGGGCTGGATGACTCAGGTGGTCCCAGGTTTGAATTCCATTCTGTGCCCTGGGGAAGGAGCTCATACTGGTCAGAGCAAACTATTTGGTCACATAGAAAGGTGAATTTGCATAGGAGGCTGCAATGAACCTTGACTGATGCTTTGTCTTTTCTTTTCCTCAGAGAGACAAGCTCCAGTGAGACAACTGAATTCTTGTAGCAGCTGCTGGACCTCAAGGCCTCATTTGTCAGATTGCAGGATTCCCTCCTCACCAAGCAACTGAGGGGACTTGGCAGGAAAGGACACTGCATTCAGACACTCGTAAACTGGCCTTGGGTTCAGCTCCTCCCCTTCTCCATTCTCCCCATTAGTAATGATCTCCTTAAGGGGAGTCACAGGACTGCCAGAACCAGCAATAGATGTCTGGAGAAGGCCTGGACACCCTCTTCTTCTGGCCTTACCTCCTGCTTAAGTGAGCACTACCCTATGGATGTGGGCTCACCTGGAAGTGGAGGGAGATCAGGGGAAGCCCCCAAACTACTCAGCTCACTCCCCAAAGCCTCTAGACCAAGGGGGCTGTCCCCTGCTGTGTACCCCTTGGCTACATCAGATGCACCTGAAGATGAGAGAGAAAGAGTGTTGGATTTACTTGCCTGCCTGGGGGACTTAGGAGTGGGTGATGCTGGTGCTGGAGAGATGGCTCTGGAGAGTTTGAGCTCATATCTTGCCCTCATCAGTTAGTATATTTCTGCTTCCATTGAGAGAAAACCTAGTTCTTGCTTGCTCTAGTTTTCTCTTGATGGACATGCCTACATAACTTCAACACCAACTATCTGCAAAAATCTGCACACAAACGGAGTGGGGAAGAGAGATCCCAGACAGATAAATCACCATAAAAATTAGCCAGCAGCTTCTAGACAACCAGAGCTCTGAAATAGAGAACAATTTCCCCCCACAATCCACTTCTCCCCACCCTCAGCATCCCTGCTTTGGCAGGGGTGATATTTCTCCATCTGTTCCCAGCTTGGGCCCTACAGTGCAGTGCTAACCAGGTCAGTGGTCTTCTTACTTTCCATTCTGCAGGCATTTCCTTTGAGAGTGAGTGAAACACATTCCCATAACCTGACCCCCATCCCTGCTCTCCATCCCCAGTTTAGCTTCATGCCAAATGGGGTCTTTCTAGGAACCACGAAGGAACACTCTGCAACCCACTGGACATCTGTCAGATTAGCCATTGTTCCCCTCACATCCTCCATATGCACACAACATATAGTGTTGTGAAAATCACTGAGGACATACTGGCATTTCTGGAGACAGGTACATCTGTCAGGAAAGAGGTGGCATGTTGGAATTGGCCAGGGTAATGAAAGGCAGTTTTAGACCTCTTCTTTCTAAGTACTGACACCAAAGGTAGCAAACTCTTGCCATACCATCCCTCAGGCCAGACTTGCCAATTTTGGTGTTGAAGTGACCTCATCTCAAGCCTATGCCATCCTTTTTAGCACCCAGACACCCATTTCTCATCCTTCTTCCCCCCAGCAAAAACCCTGTAGAAAGGCTCAAGTGTCTCCTCGCTCCATTCCCTCAGCTGCCATTTGATGGAAGGACAACGCGGGACATGAGTGTTGGAGATCTGGGATGTCACAGGTTGCCCCACGTTTTAACACGGGAGTCCCTGTGCATTCCGCCAGGTCTCACAGCAAGCTCCTCTTCCACTTGTTTCTCATCAAGCACCCTGGACTCACTCTGCACTGCCCCAGCCTCTCCTCTTCCTTCAGTCTGGGAGTGGTGAAGGCCTTCTGGAGAGGAAGGACGGGATGGCTCTTGCTCAATGAATAGGAGAAGTGAGGGAAGTGCCCTCATATCCCTCTTTTCTCCCTTTTGAAAATTGGCTTTGCCCCCCAAAGCCATTTAGGAAAAATTTGGGCACAGCTAGCTGCAGCCATACCTGTGTGGCCAGTGGGTTGAGGAAGAGGAAGGCTTTCAACATAGCTCTCCTCAAGGTCACCAGATACCACTGCATTTCCCATCCTCCACCCCAGCGCAAAGAACCACTGCCGGGTCCAAGCACGCCCTCCTCCACCCCAACATTTCCACTGAGCATGTCCCCGTGCCTCTCACTCCCACCGTTGTACAGAGACCAAGAGCAGAACTCGTTTGTACATAATGAACCTTATTTTGTATTATTGCCGATCCCTTAAGATATTGTATTTTGGAGACTCTCAGATCCTATTTTCAGTATTGTATTTTATTAAGAATTAGTGCGGGCTTGGCATCTATGAACTTCTTTCCTGTAGCAGCTCACTTTCTACTTATACTCCAGCAGCTGCCTCTTCCCTCCTCTTTGGTTGGTTTGTTTTTGTTTGGGTTTTTTGTTTGTTTTTGGTTTTTTTGTTTGTTTTGTGGGGGTTTTTTGTTTGTTTTTTTTTTGTTTGGGGGAGGGGTTTTTTGGGTTTTAGTTTTTTTTTGTTTGGTTCATTGGTTTTTTCAAGCCACCTTTTCTCCTTCTCTTATCACTTGCTCTGCATTTGCTTTGTGAAGCAAAATAAAAATAAAATAAAAAGTTGCAGCATCAATCCTGGGTTCACAGGTCCTTTCATTGAGGCATGGTCACGCCAGCTCAGCTCCTCACCTCCTGCTCCCTGTTCCATTCCCAGGCCACATGCAGAATTGCTTCAGTACTGGACTCCATGCTCAGTGTTGGGGGTTAGAAGCAAACTTGAATGTTTTATTTCCAGCAGCACTGCCATTTCTTCTGAACAAGTCAGAACTGTTCTGTCTCAGTTCCTTTTTCCCCTCCCAAATACCACTATCATCCTCTTGGAAGGAGGGAGATCATGGAAGAAAGTCTGTGAGGTGCAATGAGCTCCTCGAGTGCAGGGACTGTGAAGGGATCTGTACAACACAGAGATAGCACTGTGCCTCTGGTCCCATCCTGTGTGAAAAAATACTTAAATCCTTCCATTAACTGTAAAAGCGGAGTAGCTGCGCTCAGACTGGCAATGACCTGGGTCCTGGCTGGCTGGCTGGCTGTACCTCTGACAGTCCATTGGCATCTGTGAAAACTGGTGGGTTTTGTCCTGATTTTGTGTGAAACACAAGGAAAGGGGGTCTAGAAAACAAATCTTCATTTTCTAGAAAGTTCCAAGTGGGTAATTAGAATTTGGCTATTGAAACAACTCTTTCTCACAGTCAGGCCCTCCACATCTGGAAGGCAGCCCAAGCAGTAGCCCCTTTCAGGGATGCTACAAGGTGGCTCTGTCTCTCACCTCTGGCTGGGATGGTACCACAGGACACTCTTTGCCACAGCAGAAGGATGAGAGGCTCAGGGCTTGCAAAGGTCTCTTTCTGTGGATTATAATTTCTTTGTGGAGAGGAGTAAAGTTAATGCCACGCTGTTGTGACAGGGGTGGCCATTGAGGAGTGGCTGGGAGAGAGAGCAGCTCTCTTTTCTCGGCCAGGCTCTGTACTGTCAAGAGGGGCTTTGATGTGGGATCCACGGCAGGTTAGACTGCTGTAGGTTTTGCAGACCCCTGTAGAGCTCCCTTCCCCTGCACACCCAGAGGTAAGGAAATGCCTGGCTTTGCCCTGCAGTTTGCGTCCCGGGCCAGAACTAGTTTTGGTGTTTTCCCTGTGACACCCTGTCCAAAAGCAGCCTCCTATCCCTGGGGTGCAGCCCCACCTTTCCCCACTGTAGGGTGGGGCTGCTCTCTGCACTCACCAGGTTTCGTCCGAGGGAGGGGCTACTGCTTTGCTCACCCCTGTGAAACTTCACACAGCTCTGTAGGAATTACCTTCCAGGGAGATTCTGGCATGCACCTTTCATGCACACTGGAAAACTGGTGCAAGAGAGAAGTTCCTAAAAGGATGAGTTCTCACGCCTTGGCACCTTATCACTGATGCAGCCAGAGTTACCAGAACACCCTTCCATCAGGAGAAAATTTCCCTTCATCTTGACAAATCCTCCTAATTTTGCAGTCTACTAGATAACTCTGAGCTGCTCAAAGCAGGCACATTAGGATCTTTTGATCCCTGCTATGCCTCTTGAAATGCAGCCAGCCAATCACACCTACCAATTTGGCTACAGCAGCTAATTAGAGCAGAACGAGAGAAAGCAAAGCCAGAGTCACCTTCTTTACAAGTCACCTTCAGCCTCATTCAGTTGCACTTGGTCTGCTCCAAGGGCCCCCAGTCAAGCTTTGCCACACCAAGATGGGCTTTTACCCATTTAGGGTCACATTTCTAGGAAGCCTCTGCACTCTCAACACTTACAAGCCCTAAGCAAAGGAACACTAAGGGAAAACAGACTTCGTTTTTCAGAGACAAATTATTCCTGACTGTTCTCTGTTACCAGGCCAATTGAAAAAAGAAAAAGAAAAAAAAAAAAAGAGAAAATAATTGGTTTTTGAGGATCACCGCTGCCAAGCGGGTCACTGGCAGTGCATAGCAGCAGCCTGATGGGTATGTTTTGTTCATTACAGAAGGACACGTCCTGTTAGGTGTCTCAGGAGAGAATCCCTGCTCTCCAAGCCTGGCACAGTCCCTCTTGCTGTTCCCATTTGGGAGTGTGCTAGCACTCACATGGATCCATCATGTGATCAGCAGGCTTTGGTCCCGCTGCCTGGCAAGGAGCCTAGGCTTTGGACACCTTCTAGGGAGAATGGGGTGGTCACACCTCCTCATACCCCAAAGGTACTGAGGGCTTGTTAACAGCAATTGCACCTGGATGGACACTGACCCAGCCTGCTGCAACAAATCTGTGTTGATTTTCTAACCTGGTGGCTGAAATGGGGCTTAGAGGTGAGCAGGGGGGAGGTTCCTCTTCTTCTGCCCAAGGGAGGAGACTGTACCTTCCCAGAGCGGCACTCACTATAAATGCTGCTTCCTAGAATGCTCATGCCCTGCCCATGTCTGCACAAACAAGAATGGGGTCTGTATGGTAATACTGATTGTACCGTAATACACTTGCACTGTTCTGTGTGCCAAAACAGAAGAAAACCCCTAACCAGGGCACAGGAGCGGCACCCTCCTGCCTGTGCCCCAGGTAAGCAGGTGAGTGCCATGTAAACAGGTGACCTGGCTCAGCTGAAGGGCGCCTTGGGTGCCAGAAGGACAGGACTGACCCAACACAAATGCCCAGCCACATCATCCCCAGGCAGCACCTGCCTGCTCTTCCCCAGTCTTCAGGGAGCTCCAAGTGAAGGGTGACCCCACTTGTGACAGACATGTGAAACATCCTGCTGAGACAGGTGGGCAGAGAAAGATGCAGAAGCCTGAGCAATCCTTTATATCCCCTCATGCAGGCATATCCTGTGATGTCTCCTCCAGACACACAAAATCTGCCCTGCCCTACCTGTGTGACAGCTGTACAGTTTAGCATATGGGTAGAAAGGGGCAGCTCCTCCCTGCAGAGAAGGTTTCTGTAGCGAAGGATTAGCCCCCCTAGGAAGGCAGGAGGTACGCACTGTCCAGCCCCTCTCTCTGCCTTGACCAAAGGCACTGTGACTCCAGAGCTCTGCTGTGCCTGGCTCTTGGGACATTTCCTGCAATAAGGGCCTCTACTTCTCACCCTGAATCTCCTTTCCTATGGCACCAACACATCCACCAGTTAGAGATGCTCTCCATTCCTTCCCACCTGGAAGTCTGGACCCTGCTCTCACCCAGCTTTCAACTTGCATCCATCCCTGACTGGCCATCCCTTTCCTCAACTTGGTGGCCTTTAACCATAAGGGACAAGACAGATGTTAGCCAAGATCTGTTGAGCAGAGGAGTGGACCTGCATCCCTAGTAGCTCCTCTGGGCAGCCCAGCTCTGACCTGCTCTGGCAGCCGGGCCAGAACAGGAGAAGGTGGCTTTCATAAGTCTGTGGCAACAGGGGCACCCCCAGGCCAGAGACAGCCTCAGGGCAGGCAAGGAGGCATTGCCCTGTGGGTGGTGAGAAGAACCGAGGTGCCACAGGTGGTCCCTCTGCACCACCTGGGCACCTGCTGCTTCTCCCCTTCCACAGCCTGCTCCCAGCCTCTGCAGTGCCCGTGGGCAGCAAAAGGACATGGAGCAGGGCCATGCATCCATGCAGGGAGCACTGGCAAGCTTCAGGGCAGGTCTCTATCCCAGTAAGCGAGGGTGAAGCTGCTTCCCCAGGGCCAGCTGTGCTCATTAGGAAGGGTTCAGCCAGCAGCACTCCAGCTTTAATGGGGAACAAAAGCTCTGTGGGGGCTGCAGGGGCTGAGTCACGCAGCAAGGATGGTGCGGGGCTCCCTGCCAGTCACGGTTCTGTGGAGGAGTGGGCTCGAGGGCGGCCGTGCCCACAAATCCCCCAGCAGGAATAGAGAGGGGGAGATGTCATAGTTACATTTAGGACCAAACAAAGGTTAGGTAACTTGAACTGAAGGTGCCAATGGGCTGTGGTTCCCAGGGAAAGCCACAGCCCTTCTCCAGCCTCTGCTGCTTCCAAGGTTGGGGTCAGGAATGGCAGGGGAATGTGCTATGCCATAGCACCCTGCAGCAGAGATGCCACAGGGCCGCATGGAGGTGATGAGGAGTGCTGGCAAGATGAATGAGCTGCTCCTGACAACTCCCAAGGTAATACAATAGAGCATGTTGAGGACAAGTTCCAGCTCCAGTTGTGCCAGACCTTCATGGGATGACACTGGAATTCGGGGTGATAGCAATGCGTTCTTGATGTAATACATGACTGTCAGGCTGTCTCATGACACAGGGGCTAGCTTTTATAGACCTGAAGTACAAATTTTCCAGTGCCTAGCTGGTAAAGCCTCAGCATGTGAATCCAGGGCAGAACAAATCAGGCACATATGAGAACTCTGTGGGGATTTCTCACCCCAGCCAGCATCCACAGCACCAGGGTGGGCAAGGCTGAGGCAGGCCATAGCTGGGACTGCGGTTACAAAGTCCAGTCCCAACTCAGGACAAACAGACGATGCAACTTTTCTGATGGATGTGGCCAGAGAACAGAAGGGCCTTTCTACTTCTGGATGCCAAGACTGGAGAAAAAAATGTCCTGAATTATGAAATACCAGGGATAATGTGGCCTCCTAAGTGGCAAGGAGCTGAGCCACCCGGGAGGAGGGAGGCCATGTTACAGCCATACCTCTGCTTAGTTGAGCACCACTGCCCAGAGCCAGGGACCCTGTCCCCAGACAGATCTCATCCATGTTGGATAATTGGACACAACAACAGGTACTTTGCTCTGCTGGGGCTGCCGTCATGCAGTTTTCCAGGCTGCCTGACTTCACCTGATGGCAGGTCCAGTTAAGACAAGTCGCTGAGACCCAGCTCCCTGAGCAGCCCTTGCAGGCAGGCAGATGCCATCTGGACTGTGAGCAGAGAGGGGTGGCTGTGTGGTCACCCTCCTCTGCCTCCCCAGACTCCAAAGGGTTAAGTGCCAGTTTCGAGTGTCTCTAAGGTGACACCAGGCTGCCTGCTCCTTGCAGCTCCCCGCAGCCCCCTCCCCACGCACGCGGCACACACTCACGCTCACTTTCTGCTTTGTCTTTCTTGAGCTGCTGCAGTGCACAGGCACCTTCCTCGCTGTCTACCTCTGCCTGCTGCTCCTGCTCGGCTGCTGCTGCTGGGGACACCGAGGGACGTGCCTGGCAAGGGACCCTCGCAGAAGGCAACCCAAGCTCTCTTTCGCTTGCTGCAAGCACCGCCATCCCTGGACTGTGCTCTCTCCTAAGACCCCTTCTCTGGCGAGCGCTGTGTTTCCCACTCCCTCCCTGCTGCCCTCAGTGCCGGCACCTCCGAGGAGCAGCATCAGCGTCTCCGTGTTTCTCTCAGATATTCCTCCGCTTCGGGGTGTCAGGGCAGCAGAGACAGTGTGAGGCTGAACTGCCGTGCCTGAGCTGCCCAGGCTACAATCAAGAGGCCGATAAATACCACTGCAAAAAGTTGGACGCTGCTTTTTCTCGTGCTTGTGCTTCCTCAGGGAGTTAAGCAAGCTGCGCTGCGATTGTCCCACGGCCCTGGGGAGGCAAAGCGGAGCAGCACCGTGGGACTCTGTGGGGCAAGACCAGGCTGCCCAAGAAGTTCTCAAGGACTCCTCGCCTAGAGAGACACCACTCAGCATGGCTGAAGGTCCCGGGAGCTGGAGAGACTTCTCCCCTGCCAGGAACGATGCTGAGATGGCCAGGGGGGCCACAGCAAGCCTTCAAGGAGCAGCAGATGCAGAGAGCACTGGGCGAGCACAGCGCTTGGGCCTCCGCAGCATGGATCCAGCTTGGGAGGAGATGAGAGGGCCAGTGGCTGTGGCAGAGGTGGAGGAGCAGTTCCTGCACTTGGCCATCAGAAAGCAAGTCTCTTACAGGTAAGAACACCTGGGCCCCCCAGTGTCAGGGCTGGGCTGGGGCAGAGGAGTGCTCTGTCCCTGGTGCATCTCCCTCCTATGGGGTCAGGGTTGGCTCTTCCCACTGACAACCAGCACCTTCCCACCAGAAACCATCTCAGCACAAAGACAAGGGAAGCAGTTAGTCCCTTCTCTCCCCACCCATGCAACAACCCCCTCTGCAGTGGCAGTCCCATTGTCACTTTTGCAGGTCCCCTTTTTTGCCTTCTACCCGACTCCCCCTGCCCATCCTGGGGCTGTGATGCCTCTCAGGAGCAGTCTGTGCCCAAGAGTCTCCCATGAGCTCTGTCATGAGGCCATGGGCTGGAAGTTTTCCTCTTTCTCTGCAGCACCGGCTTTTTGTTGTTCAGTGCACTGAATAAAAGGGACTTCTCATAGCACCTGTTCTCCTTTTCCTCCTCTTCCCCAGGCAAATGTCCCCTTACTTGATTCCCAGGTCCAGAAACCTTGACCCCACGTGGGGAAACTGAGTAGTGATACAAAGATGAAGGGCCTGAGATGAGGGCTTAGGCTATAAATGTGCTGTTCGGGGGTGCCTTGCAGCAAGAGATCTGTCCTGCCTTTCGATGTGACTCTTCTGCCAGGACTGCTCTGCTTACCCAACTCTGCTATAGCCAAGCAAAGCTGGTGGAGGCAAAGAGTGGGTTTCATAGCTCTCAGAGAGCTTATAGCTTGTGGCAGCCACTGCCTGGTGACACTCAGGTGAGCTCCTATTCCCAATTCCATAGTGTCATAAATTCCAACCATAATGTCATAAATCCTGCTTGGTCAGCATCCCCAGGACCTCAGGTCTACTCTTTCTGTCACAGTGAGAAAGGTCCAGGCTCCAACCCTCCCCTTTTTCTCACTAGAAGGGCGTTTGAGCCCCTTTACTATTTACTACCCCCAATCTTAGCAGAATGGCTTTCAGGTGTAATTGAGGAGAAATCCTTCAATCCTGTACCTGCCCAGAGTAAATGTGAGCACTTGCAGGACTGACCCTGGGTTGCTGTAAGGATCTGGGACTGAGTAGTGGGGAGAGGCAGGAGCTGCCTCCTTACCATTCTCCTGAGGCGACTTGGCCCAGGGATGTCCCTGTGTCCTTCTGAGCTCCATGTCACCATGTCATGCCATGCTTAGCAAGTGCCACGTAGTTTACAAGCAGGTGGAAAACTGACATGCAGGATCTTGGTGCCATGTTCACTCCCATGGCGGACAGAAGCTGGATGGGCTCTCCTGCCTCTAGTCTGGGACTTGGGGACCCCAGGGCACAGAGTTCCTGCGGGCAGGAAGATTTTGGGCAGGAGCTGTCGGTCACTCCCATCCGCGCTCCCATGTGTACAGCAGCCCTTTTTCCCCCTTGCAAGGCCTGTGGTGCAAGCTGTGAGGAAATTGCTCTCTAATACTGCAGTAATGGGAACTAATAGGAAACTGTATTAGTGCCTGCAGAGCAGGAGGGGCCCCTGAGCTGACTCATCTCCAGCACTTGTTATTCCTGCTGTGGGTAACGAGCAGGAGTCGGGGTGGCAGAGACCTCCCTGAGGGTGTCCTGCCTCCCTGAGCCTTGCCATGAGCTGGGGCAACACACAGCTCTCCTGGTCCTCATTCTGCACCCAGAGCTGCTCCCTGAGTCTCTGCCCTGATGCCACTGAGGATGAGGAATTACCGTGCCAAGCAGGGGGGGCAGAGCAGGCTTTTCTTCTCTTAGCTGTCTTTCTCCAGTTGTGCACAGTTTTGAGAATGGATTAGCCAGCTGCAATTTTCCAGCCCCCCCAGGGGAGGAAGGAACCCTATTGCAACCTAATTTAATCAGCCTGAATTTGCTCCAGAATTGTCTAAGGTTGCTGGGGATTGTTTACATTCTACCCATCCCACCCCAGCCGCCCAAAGCAGGTGGCTCTGTTGACATGCTCCATCCTGTGCTGCCCTTCCACAAAGCACCTCTGTTCTACTCAACCCTCACCAGGAATGTCTTTGCAAGAGACTTTGCTCCACTCAGTGCAGGCTTTGCAGAAGAGAGGATTCTGGGGGGTTGGAGGGAATGCTGCAGCTATCTGCAGGGTAGCAGCGAAGGAGGAGATGGTGCTTGGGATGAGCTGCTTCCTCCACCCTGTGTTTTGGGCAGCCAAGCAAAGGGAAGGAGAAATGGGAGAGGGAGAGGAAGAGTCGGGGCGGGGGGGGGAAGATCTGCTTGTGCTGTCCTGTGAAACCCATGGAGGTTTGAGTCTGGCCAACTTTCCATCAGGTGCCCCTCCTGCAGCATGAGAAGCCCTAGGGGGCTGACAGAAACCCCTTTGCTGTGCTGTCTGGATCTGGAGACACTTACTGAACGCTGGTACAGAGTTTGGAGGAGCTCCTCTGTGGGCCACGGGCATTACAGGTGTCCTCAATGTCAAGAGAAGGTTGGACGCCCCAGTCCTCTTGCTGCCAACCTGCCTGCTCCTGCTGGGACCCATTAGTCATCACAAGGGGCAGGCGGCATAAACTGCTATATAAAGGTTTTGAAATGAGCAGAAATTATATTAATCCCATGGAAATAAAGTTCCTTCCATAAATAGCTGCCACGGTGTATGGAGGCGCCTTGGGCTGATGGAAGAGAGCTCAGCACTCAGGTTATATTTAGGGCTTTGAGTAGCAGTTTCGTGCCAAACTTATTAATGATGCTGGCTTGTGCACCAGATTTGCACATTCTGGGACAATTTTCCCAGTAGGGAGGTGGCTCTGCAATGCCAGAAGGACCCAATGCCCTCTGTCACTGCAGCAAACCCAGAGCAAGCACCATGGCTTTGTGCCTCCCTCCCTGGAGAGTCACTTCTGCCAAGGGGGGTCCAAAGTCAGCTCCTCCTTCCCTTCAGTGTCTCCACCAAGGTTTTGTGGTGAGGCAGGATCATCTCTAGCTTGAGAGTGAAGCAGGTCAGGTGGCAATAAGGCGAGTTAGAGGCTGGAAGAATTTTGCTGTAGGGGAAACCCTGTGACCTGGGTCCAGGGAGGCCCAGGACAGGAGCTGGTGGGACAGCAGCACCCTCCAACCTCTCCTGAGCAGTTCTGAGCTTGCTTTCAATTTCCTCACTTTCTCAGCTGCTTTCAGTGTGATGCTTGCAGCAGTATCCTTTGTCACTCCCACTGCTCCCAGCAACCCAGGCCAGAGGGGTGTTTACCCAGAAAGGAAACCACAAGCACACAAAAGCTCCTGCATGAGCTCCCCACAGGCTACACTGCACATCCCCTGCTCCATAGAAGTGCAGGGTGTCAGACAAGTGCCCTTCTGCTCTCAGCCATCTCCAGAGGTAGAACCTGGACCAGCCCATGCCATACAGGGCTCCTCATGGCGTGGGCTGGGCATCTCTGGCAGCAGGAAGAGGGTGTCGGTCCCGTGTCCCTCTGTGCCCCCCAGCCGAGCGTTAGTCCCTGCAGAGCAAAGAGGGGTGTCAACTTGCCAGCTCCCATCCCTACTAGGGAGATGTGGGGCACCTTGGCTGCTCGGCGCAACCCCCAGGCTGGCAGATAGGACACATCTCACAAGCTGTTCTGTGCCAGGGAGCTAAATATAACCTATGGAGAGCAGAGCAGAGGGGGCTACTTTGTAATGTAAATAGCAAGGGATCTTGGTCAGAGGGCAGGCAGGACAGAGGGGAGAGCTGGCAGGGGCTACTGGAGAGAAGGAGGTAGGAGAGCTGAGGGGCCGGGGGAAAGCTGGTTGCAATGCTCTGCTGTCTTCTCTTCCGTCTGCCTTCAGATCTGCCTGGACTCTGGGTGTTTGTGAAGCCCCAGAACAGCCTGGGCAGGGCAGGGGCTGGGGAGGAAGGAAAGGAGAGCCTTCTCCTTCTGCAGGGAGAAAGGGACAGAGAGGGGATCTCCTTCTTCTAAGTCCTGCCTGCTGGCCTTTTAATCACGTTAGCCTGGCTCTGCAGAGCAGCTTAATCAAATTCCCATTCATTTCCAGCAAGCCAAGCCTGTTCCACTCTGAGAGAGGCATCTGTCTCTGCATCCCTCTATGCAGTTGGGGGAAGGAGGTGGCTGGCACGGTCAGAAGGAAGTGCTATTAAGACCAGACACACTCCCTGATTTAAGCTGACCAAAGACCCTGCTGCTGCCAGAGGGGATGCTTCTGTCCTCTCTTCTGCTGTGGTTTTTCCACATCAGGCAAGCCAGGTTAGCTTCCTGAGGCAGAAGATGACACCAAGTTAGCCTCCCCTGGTTGTCCCCATAGCCACAACTGCAGCTCTCCATGCAGTGGGGGTGTGCAGAGGGGCTGAGGGTTGGGACTCCCCAAGAGCAGGCCAGCCAGGAGGTTACATCAGGGGCAATGCCAGAATGCATGCAAACACTCCTACATGGGGAGAGCTGGGATTCCTGAACCAAGGGACACCCCTTCCCTTGGCCACCCCTTGATCTCAGTTCACAATAAATCCCACAGGCAGGTATCCTGCTGAGTTTGGGTGAAGCAGGCAGCTTAATCTTTTCTGTACCAGGGGCTGCACAACTAGTGCAGAGACAAGGGTGCTGGTTCACAAAATCACCCAGCACAGCGACCACCCTCCCAAGAACAGCCAGAACTGGGATTTTTAGAGGATCCTCCACAGTTTTTCACCAAGCCCAAGGGACAGAACTGTGGAAGGACACAGACATAGCACAGAGAGGATGGTGCAAGTCCCAGGGCAGGGCGTGTTACTTCTCTGACAGCCTCACCAAGCCCTGCTGCTCCTGGGTAAGAGGACTAGACGTCAATGCCATGAGAGAGCTCAGAACACAAAGGGGAAAAGTCTGCAGGCAGGGAGCAAATGCACCTAACCTATCACAGCATGCAAAGCAGTGGGGATTATGAACCCTTTCCATGATAACACCTCTCCCCTCCCTGATCTCTGAGCTGGAGTTAGGCATCCAGGACCTGCCTTTTCCTCTCTCTGCACACTAATTAGTACAGATTGTGTTCAGTTTCAGAGCTTGCCTAGTGAGATCAAGGTCTGACGATGTTTCTTTTTTTTTCTTTTGATGATGGTGGTTAAAGCAAGACCATGTACCCCTTTAGAAATGCCATTTGTGTAGGCTGCCAGAACCAGCTTTGCTTGCATGCTTTTCTCTGGCCCACCAAAGCTGTTCACAGACCCCCTTGATGATCTGAAGCTGTCCTGTAGCCAGCGTAGACCAAGTAGCAGCTGATTGTGAAGAACTGAAGTTTTTGGAGGTGGGGACAGGCTGGGCCTGCAGGCTCATGCTGTGTCCCCTCAGACTGGGGGATGGATGATGAGTATCAGGTCATCTCTTCCCTCTCTGAAGGCTAGCTGGGAGCCTCCTGGATGGTTCTGCTTTCCACAGTGCCCATCCCTGGTTTACCCAGGTGTTTTTTCAACAAACTCCAGTGCAAAGCGAGCAGATGCTCATGGCTGGAGGGTGCTTTCAGACCCACCGCACGGAGAGGATGCACACACCCAGGGGTTGTGAGCGCTGTGGTGCCGTGCAGGGTTGTGCATGGCACAGGGTGGGTGGCTGGAGGACTTCCCACTGCCATGGCCCAGTTTGCATGGTGGTGTTGGGGCAGCTTTGGGAGAGTGGGCTGTCTCAAGTCTGGGGGCTTTCAAAGAGCCACCCAGCAGGAGAGGTGCGGCTCCTCGGCGCGCAGCCTGGCGTGCCAGGGCGTGCTGCTGCTTGCTGAGGGTGCGCGTAAGGCTTCACTGGAGAGGACCCAGCAGAGGAGGTGGCCGGCGCCGTGGGAAGAGTGCAGCTCAGTCGGCTGCGATGACAGCCGCCCTCACACTTCCAGGAAGTGCAGAGAGAGGAACCAGGTGGAGGGTGCAAACAAAGCCGAGGCCCCAGGCAAGCGGCCGGGTGGCGGAGCACTGCCAGGGACCTGCCCTCGGGATGACTCCGGAAAGCAGCTGCCGGGGGAGGAAGAGCGAGAGTGAACCCCGGGCTGTCTGAGTGCATCAGCTCGTGGTGCGGCAGATGTGGCGGCATCGCTCCTGGGACGTTCCCCAGAGCCCTCCGGGGGACGTAGATACGAGGTACCCACCCGAGCTGGGCTCTACCGCCTTCTTCTTACTCTTGGGGGACTGAGGTGCTGTGGCTGGTGCTGACAGCCCGTGCTTCGGGGTTGGGGGAAAGGCTTCCTGTGCTTGCCCCGTGCCTCGCCAGCAATCCCCTCCTCCTCTCCTGGTGCCAGCGCTGGGCTTGCGCAGCGCAACCTCCCAGCCAGGATGTCAGAGAGCCGTGCGGGTGCTTTCGACGCCCAGTCTGTGAGCACACGGGGCCAGTGGGACTTTGCCTGGGCCGTCAGGCTCCTGGGGAGCTGGAAAGTGTGTCCCCATCCCCACCAGCCGTTCCCAGGACGGCTAGTGCTCGAAGTTGCCAGCAGGACCTGCCCCAGGGTATTAAGGGTCAGCAGAAGCATCATGGGCCAGGCAGACAGGGCCCTGCCCAGGCAGCTCCTGCAGTCCTGGCTCTCAGTCTGGCTCCACACCCCTGGGAAGCGGTGAAGCTGCCATTGCGGCCGGCATATTTTCCATGCAAAGGAGGGCTGGGAGAGCTGCTCCTTGCCTAGACTTGGCAGCCATGCCGAGCAGGCCAGCCCCTGCCCACCGAGCCGGCGGCCGGATGGCCAATGGGCTCAGGGAGAAACGGGACAGGCGATCGCCGGGCTGAGTAAGAGCAAGGCCGGCGGTGGCTCCCGGTCCCCGGAGAGGGCGGTGGCGGGGCTGTTGTCTCCGTCCCCCCGTCCGGTGGTGAACAATGGGAGGCGGAGACAGAGGGAGGCTCCGCTTCTGCCGCCAAGCCTTTTCCCGAGCGCGGGGCGACGGCGGGGCCGACACGCGGTTTCCTGAGCTGACGGCGCCGGGCGCGGAGCCACGGGCACGGGCCCCGCCGCCAGCCCCGCTC
>VXAY01002317.1:658889-712030 GCA_013399855.1 Oxyruncus cristatus
CTGGCTCGGGGTGGCGCCTACCCCGCACTCTGGCTACCTGGCGGCGGAGCGGGGCCGGAGGGGGCCAAGCTCCCGGGCAAGGGCTGGCTGCGGGCGGCTGGAGCATCCGGAACGGAGGCAGCGGAGCACCGGCTCCCGGCGAGCCTCCCGCCGCCGGACTGCCGTGAGCAGCCGTCGCACCAGGCCCGGCCGAGCGCCCACCGCGGATGCGGCGCACGGTGTGGGGATGGAGCCGGACGAGGTTGCGTTTTCCTCCTTTGGAGCTCTTGGCACGAACAATGAGAAGTTGGGGAGCATCGCCCTCGCTCGCGGGGTGATTCGGAAGCGAATCTCCGGGTGATTCGCTTCCCCTCGCCCAGACCCGTCTGTCTCCATCCTTGCGCGCCCGTCCCGCTTTTCGCCTGACTGGCAGTCCCGCCGCGCCGGGCGACGGCTGTGCTGGTCCCGTGCTGCCGGCTGGATCCCGGCTACGCACCCTTCCTTCCCAGAGCCAGCTGGGCTCCTTGCGCCTCCCTCAGCCTCACTGTTGGCCTCGTGGGATTTAGGGGTGTCATGTGTTCGGGTGGCTGGGTTTTTGGTAGTGGGGGGCCCATAGAGTTAGACCCTGGCCAGGGTCAAAAGCACTACAAGGGGATTCTTGAACTGTGTAAGCAAAGGGGTGCCCCTGCCAATCTGTGAAAACACTGAATAACTGAGGTCTGAAGGGACCTCTGGAGATTGCCTGGTCTACCCTGCTGCCTCGAAGCAGGGTCAAATTTGATCAGGCTGCTGATCTTGAGTTTTGAATGTCACCAGCATGGAGAGAGCACAGCGTCTGTGGATACCTGCTCCCATAGTTCAGCTCCTTGGGAATTTTTTCCCTCTGGTTGCTGTTCAGTTTCCCTTGTTACAGCCTGTGTCTCTTCTCTCTCAGGTTGTCACTGCACCTCTGGGCAGCATCTGGCTCAGTCTTCTCTGTACCTTCCCATCAGGTTGCTGAAAATGGTATTAATATTCCCTCTTGAACTTCTCTTCTGCAGGCCAAGCCACCCCCATTATTTCATCTTCTTCTTGTATCTGATAACTCCTGCCCCGAGCCACCTTGGTGGCTCTGTGACAAACTTGCAGAATGCAGTGCACCTGGGTGTTGTCACAGGTGCTGAATGGAGGGGGAAAGCCCCAATTTCAACCTCCACAGCCAAGCTGGAACTGGGAGTAGATGGCTTGCAAGGTCATTCCACCACAGAGCAATGTTCTCCTCTGAACAGAGGTTTCAGAGCTGTTGGCAGTGGCTTCCTTGAGCTCTTGGCAGTCTCTGGCCTGTCCCCAGTACTGCATGGCATCTCTTTCTAACTCCCAGGGGTTCAGAGCTGAGGGGAAGCTCTCCACATGTGGACAGCCTTTGGCAGCGTGGACACATGGGGGAGAAGCAAAGTGGGACAGGCAGGAGGTGCTGAGCTGGAGGAGGCAGCAGGCCCTCCAGGATGGCTGGAAGTGCCCGTTGGGTTGTTTGGTGCGTGGATACTTCTCTTGCTCTTCTGCTGCTGACAGAGGGACCCAGTTCCTTCTGGCTCAGAGTGATGAATGCAGCACCCAGAGCTGCAGGGTAGTGAGGAGAGATTCTCACGGACCTCTGAGATTGAAGGGGCTCCCACACATGCCTGTGGCAGGTAGACTCGATGAGAAGTCATGCAGGATAATTGGCTGCACACCACTGAATTCATGCCCACCTGAGCGTTGGATCAGAGGATAGCTTGAAGTTTCTTCACCTCCTCTGAGGGGGGAAGGCTGTGCTGCACTTTCTTTTGTCAAGAAGTACAACCAGCCCCTAACCCCCAAATGTTTTCCAACAACCATCAGTGAAAAATGTTGCACCCCTTTCTATTCTGAGCTTTACCTAGAGCATATGTAACTGGGTCTAGAGGAAGCTTTGGCAATGGGCAGGAGCTTGCTGCCTGGCAGCGGTGGGTCTCTGGAGAGCCCTGGCTTCAAGGAGGGAAGTTTCCTGAGGTGGGCATGCACTGCTGGGCTCTGCCTGCAGCAACACTGGGAGGCATGGCCAGGAGAGGCAGAGGTCCACAAAATGGCAAGAGAGCCTGTCTCGTCCCCAGGGCAGATGAGCCCTGAGGGGATTTGAAGCAACAGAGGAGTGAGCCCCCAGGCTCTGGCCCCTGGTGGTACGTTAGTCTCATGTTTTGCAAGCAGGCTTATTTCTGTACCTTGTAATTGCCTTACAGGAGGGTGGAGTAATTGGCTCTAGAGCCGACAGAGACAAGTGCACAATACATGCATCCGGGCCATGGATGGGTAATTCTTTTAATTGGGCTGATAAAGCGATTGGGGTTGATCAGATAATAGGTGGTTAGGATTAAATTGCCTCTCTGGGTGCCCCATTTCTTGTGCTGTGAGTGAACAGCACAGTTTACCCTTTCCAGGGAAGAACTGGGGAAGGAGTGTGGGTGCTGGGAACAAAGCCTGTTTATTGCTCTCCCCCATCCCGGAGAGGTGGGATGCTGACATGGGTCTTTCCTGTGGCTTCAGGGTCTGTAACACTTTCCCCTTCAAAGGAGGTATGTGTAATGGCTAGGTCTGGTGTGACAGCATAAGCAGGGAGCGTAGCCACCAGTGGGGCAGACTGGCAGATGGGTGTTCCAGCAGAGAGCATGGGACCGAGATTTTGGCTGTGGCCCTTTGGCAGTCTTGGTGCTGGAGCCTGCACGTGAGCCTGGGGGTGCCTGCCATTGCCCCAGGGAAGGTTTGTGGGTGGCACAGCCTGTGGGTAAACGGCACTCAAGAAACTGAGCCGAGCACCCACCTACGTGTTTTTGGGGCGTTGCTTGTCACTGTCTTTCTCGCAGCTTGATGCTTGCGCCTTTGTGAAAGCTGGGGATGATGTGCCACTAGGACAGCAGTGCAGCCTTCCCCATCCCTGCCGTGTGGGGGTACCCTCAAACTTGCTGGCCTGTGGGTCTGCTTTCCCCTGTGCAGGTGCAGTAGAGGGACTGTGCAGTGGCATAAGCACCAGGCACCCTGGGGGAAGACCAGACATGGTGATGAGCCTGAAGTTTGTGCTCTGCATGCTGGCAGGCTGAGAGCAGTGCTTCCCTCAGGATAGGTTTTTTCACAACTTACCTTGCTGCCAGCTAGCTGTTGAGCAATCATCTTCCTACTCCTCCTCCATGCATGCAGATTTTGTCTCTAGTTCTGAAACCCTCCAGCCTCTACTACCTGTCCTGCTCACGGGTGATGGGTAGAATTTAGTTGGGCCCAGGCCAGTGTCACCTGTGGGAATCCCCAGCTGTCTCCTGCAGTGACACGTGGGCTTGTTTGCAGGGCAGATGGGATGTACTGGGAGAGTTGTTTCCACTGCCGTGTTTGCTCTGTGATCTCTGCTCAGGGCCTGACCTCCTGTGGGGCAACTCAGAAACATTTTTCTCCAGGGGGGGAAAAAAGTACCCTGAGCAGTTGTGCCTGTTGGCAGCCAATGCAGCTTCCCAGCAGAGTCAGGCTGGGGCGGTTGCCAGCTCGTGGTGGGGCTGTGGGATAGGGCAGGGAAGGATCAGAGCGTGGTGGGTCTGGCTGCTTCCAGAGGCTCGGATCCTCCCTGCTGTGGGAGGATCCCTGCCTGCCACCTGCCTTGTCTTGCCAGTTTCTGGCACCCACTGGCAGCTCTGCTGCCCTCCCAAGATCAGAGCAGGGGCTGCCACAGTGACACGTACCTGTGCTGGAGAAGGTGTCAGGACCTTTAATCATAGAGTCATAGAACGGTTTAGGTTGCAAGGGACTTTTAAGATCATCCAGTTCCAACCCCCCCACCACCATAGGCAGGGACACCTTCCACTAATCTTCTTAGGAGCTGGACCATCCTTTCCAGGAAACCCTGTAATCTCCTCAAGGGGCTGAGAGGAGGCAGGATGACTGACCTCTTTCCTACTTTGAGCGAAAACAATGGGAAGAGAGTCGGGCACTGGGAAGCAGGCACAGGTCTTAGCAAGGAGACAGTGTTGAGAGAGGAGAGGCAAGAGCCATGAGTAGTGCAATCAGGGAGAATCTGGGAGCTGTTTCCTTGTGTGGATCCCCTTGGAGATTAAAGAGATGCTTGAAAGGAGAGGCCAGCCCACTGCTATGGGGGTGATACTGTCATGAAAGGCAGCCTGAGCTCTGGCAGGTGGTGGGAGATAGAGTGTAGGATTTCTTTCACTCCTCATCGTGCTGTGCCTGGGGAGCAGACAGTCTCCCCAGAGACTTGGCAAAGCCCTTAAATTGAACTTACAGCTCTGCTCTTGGTGGACCTCAGGTGAGTCCGTGAGCTGAAGTTCCCGAGTTATCTCTCAGCCACTCATTCGCTTGCTTGCTGGTTCTTTAAACCAGTGCTGACTTTGAGATGCAGAGCTCTAGGGCTGCGGGCTGAGGATCCTTGACCCTTGGGTCCATAAACAGTCTTTTCTGGAAGAGATGGGGGCTGGCAGAAGGTGAATGGCTTCTGCTGGAGACTTTCAGAGGTAGGTGCAGGTCTGACTCTGGGTCATGAAGAAGATGTGGAAATAGGGGAAACCTGTCCTGCTGGTTCTTGAGCTGGCACCAGGCTCCAGAGGAATAAGTGGCTCTGTCTTTGCGATCCTGAATTTGAGAGCTTTCCCTGGACCAGCTCTCCAGTATTAGAAAAGTAATAGCCTGTGTTTCTGGTGCAACTTGCAGACCTGGCAGCAGCTGCAGTCTCTCTGAGAATTGGGAGGCTTTCTTCTCCTCCACATCAGGACACCAAGTGGAGGGTGAAACTGCCAGGGCAAGCAAGGAGGCTGCGCTGGCCAGGCCAGTGCCCAGCGGGGATGGAGTCCTCCTGTCCGCACTGGATGTGTTAGACCTGGTACTGTTCTCGTGCTGCCTTCAGTTTAGGGGTTGATGCCTGAGGGTGTTAGTTTTGTAGTTAACTGTGAGGTCTTCCCCCAGAAGAAACTCTTCCTTATTGTGCCAGGATGAGGAACTGAGAGGATCTCTTCCCAGTCCTTGCTGTCCCAGACGGTAAGAATTAATGGGCCTCTTGTCTCAGCCCTGCCTGCCAGGCAGGTTGTGCTGTCTGGGTTAGACTGCCACTTCCAGTTTCTACCTGTGACCATTGCTCCCACACCTGGAAACAACCTGCCTGAGCTTTGCCCATCTCATGGCTGTCAGCCCTTCCCAGTGGTTCAGGGCCTGGGGAAACGAGCTAAGCATGCCCCATCTTGGAGAAGCCCTGCCCAGCTGTGAGAGCTGGGGACATGTCTCTGGGGAGATTGGGGGTTGCTGCCCAAGATGTGGGTGCAGGGTGGTAGGTATGTGACACTGGTGTGGGAAGCCCTGCTCTGGGAGGGCTGCCCTGGCAGTGCTGCAGGATGCCAGCTCGTGGCAGGCTGCAGTCCCAGCCCCATGGGGGTGCACCCAGCCAGAGAGGCGTGCACCCAGCCAGCACCAACAGGCAAGAGCTTGGTGTTCACGCTTTCCATCACTCTGTTCACACCATCTCCCTTTCCCTGTTTGCCAGCTGCATCTTGGCTCTTTGTGGGGCTGGAGCAGCCACAGCTCCGACACATGCTATGGCTTTGCAGAGAGTCACGTGTCCCCACTGGCTGGCTGGTCCAGGAAGTTAGGGCAACTAACACAGAGCCTTCTTGCAGAAGGTTTTCCTCTCATTTTGATGCAGCTTGGCTTCCACAGGAAACGTGGGTGCCGGAACAGCCTGTCCCTCGCCTACTGTTGGCAGCCCAGGTGTGGATCTGCAGCCAGAGAGCAGGGAAACTCCTTGCTGCATGCTCCCCCCTGGCTGTGCAGGGTCCCACTTCCCCTCTGGGGCAGGACTTAACAACAGGAGGAGGATAGAGAGTCACGGGGCAGAAGTACCTAAGACACCTAGGTTTCCTCCTGAGCTCCCAGCCTCCAGCCATGGCCTGTAGCCATCCCAGAGAGGGAGCAGGGGGCCATATAGCCGGCCACATGCTGGCCCCTTCATGGGAAAGTTCCCACTCGGTCAGATTATTTGTCTCTCGTCCTGCCTTGACACCCTGGAGCTGGCCAGGAGCCTCTCACATCCAGCGCTAAGCCTCTTACCGCCCAAGCCTGAGGTCACCACGCAAGGGAACATGACATGAGGCACTCTGGCAGCAGGCGCATGACAGCTACTGCTGCTGAAATGTGGTGGGGGGTGAGAGGGAAGAGTGTTTTCTGCAGGGATTTTGCACCTGTTGGAGGCTGGCAGATGGCAGGATTAAGAAGCTATGGGGCTCCTGTCCCGTGAGAGCTGCCAGGGTACATGGAATGAGGTACCCCACTCCCCAGTGCGGCTCCTGGCAGGGTTATAGCTTGGCATAGGGCCAGGAGATGCTCCAGCAGAGGTTGCTGGTGAGGATCCCCCATCTGGGCTCGAGCAATGTTACCCGCCCACAGGTTTTCTTGTTGCTTGAACAAGCGAGAAAGCAGATGTGGTGGGGGCAGGTATCAGAGGGGTCTCAAAAAAAATGCTTTCCATCTGTGCTGGGTCACTAAGAGCTTTGCTCCCCAGCCCCTGGCTTGTGGTGGGTCAGGGCTCCTAGGGCTTGGTGCCTGTGCCTAGCAGAGGGTTGAGGGCAGGTGAGCTGCTCTGCCCTGCCCAAACAATGCTTCTCTGTGCAAAACTTGGAGAGTGCCTTCATGCCTGGACCCAGCGGTTGAGGTGGGTCAAATCCATGCCTGGACCCAGCGGTTGAGGTGAATGATGGCTCCCAGGAGCCAGGCCAGCAAAGGGGATGAGGAAGGGAAGGAGGGCTTCCTCTCTGTACCAGCCTAGCCCTGGTCCCTGAGTCATGTGCTCTCTTGCAGCCAGCTGGGTTGGGATAGAGGTTACTCCCAGAGGAACTCTGAACTGGATTGGTATCCCAGAAGCAGGAGTGTAGTGCTTGATGTTTGCTGACTGGCTTGTAAAGGAGAAATGGCCTTGCTGACTCCAGCTCCGTGGGCATGGTACCTGCATTGACCTCTATGGCTGACAGCAGGGACCGTGGCACAAGTGCCATTGGAGCCTCTGAGATCTGCAAATGCCGAGGCAAGGGGAAAGCATGTGCGGTGGAGGGATGGCATTGGGGCAGCAAAACTGTGCAGGGGGAGGATAGTGCTGTGTGCCAGGTAGCCAGGCATGTTCCTGGGGAGCACTTGCTGACAGTCTCTTTGTGTCCATAGGCTCCGCCTGCCCTACAAAGGTGTCTTCCCTTGTCTCCAGGGCAGCCAGCCTGCCTGATGGGGATCCAGGAATATAAAGCACTGGCCAGCAGTATATAAGTATGTGGTATTTTTATTGGCTTGCACAGGCTGTGCAGTTGCAGCAGCTGCCGCAGTGTTTCTCCTCAAGAGCTCTTCTTGCTGCCACCCCATCTCACCCTGCCTCACCCTCTTGTGTCTGTACTAACCAAGGCCACTGAAAGCCAGCCTGCCTGCCTGCTGCCTGTGTCACTAATCATGTTCTAGAGGGCAGCTTGTGGCTGGACTTTCATCGATTAACATTTCAGCTCCTGTTATGCTGGTGTTTGGATTGAAGGTCAGTTGAGGACTTCCTTCTCTATGTCCTAGCCATTGTGGGCATGAGCACCTATACCCAGTGCGTGCTGAGTGCTTGGAAGACCTAAGGTGACAGCACTGAGGGTGGTTTAGTAAAATGGCTGAAGCAGCCTGAAGTTCAGTAGGGCTGCGACTGTCAGGAATGGTGGAAATCCAGGGCCTGGGAAACAATCACCATTGTTGGGACGTGGTTGCTGTGTGGGAGCCAATTCCTGGGCTAGCCAACACCTCACTCACATGTGCTCCCGAGGAGATGGGAAGGTAGGGACAAATCCCAGGTCCACTCCCAGACTCCCTACACCATGATCTTTGCAGAGCAGCACATCAGCCTGGTCAGGATTTGGCTGCATATGTGCAAGTGCTGCAGTAGAAAATTGTTGGTGAGGACTGCTGTTTTGTGGCTTCTTCTGTACAGTTTCTCTGGATATCACCCTGTCTGCATGGCATCCTGGGCCTTTCTGACCTTGCTACTCAGTCTTTAGTATGTCCAACCTTACAGACACAAAAGACTTGTGTCCCAGGGCTGCTTGGGAGTGGTTGGAGGTGTTGGGAGCAAGAGGCAGCATGGCCAGTTAGTGCTCTGCAGAGGGGAGGCGGAGGGGTTTTGGAGAGGTGGAGAAGTCCAAAGAGCCATGGGTTGAACACCAGAGGGCACGGTCACTCTTTGGAGCTCTTCGTTGCTCTGCTGTGCAACTTTAGCTCTTTCCCTGCAGCTGGCTTCAGCTGGGTGTTGTGACATGTCCCCTCTGCAGGGTCACTTGACTCCTTGCTCCTGGTTTTGCTTTCCTCTCTTCTGCAAGGAAGGGCTTGGCAAAGCATCTGCCTGGAGGTTTTTTTGTGCTACCATGGCTGAAGTTACTGGTGAGCTTGATGGCTTAAAGTGGTCAGCTGCTGCCACGGGCTGGCTGATGCTCAGAGGCAAGCCTCTGGCCAAGGCAGCTGTTAGCCAGCTCCCCACTGCACGGGCTGGCATGTCCTGGTAGCACTCGGAGTCACACAACGGCAACCACACAACCTCTGCACCTGGAGCCTGGGTTGCTCCCCCCACACTGGAGGTCTGCAGAGCACTCGGTGCTGCTCTGTGGGCATGGGAGGAGGAGCAGAGAAACTCAGGGAGCAAAGCAAGGCAGCCCTGTGTTAAAGGTCCATGCTAAAGTGTTAGTCCATTCCAGGAGGGGGACAGTGGTCTACTTTCTGCACCAGCATTACCTCTTCACCTGGGATCTCCTCTCTGAAGGACAGTGGTTTCTGCAGAAGCTGGCAGATGTGGGGATATTAAGGTGAGAGAAGAAAAGGAAGCACATAAAAGCAGATATGCTGAGGGCATTTAGGAAAAAAAAAGGGTGGAGGAGAAAAAAAAGATCAACTTTTCCTCCTGCCCTCCTATTTGTAGCAGAGAGACAAGCTGATATTCAGTAAAACCAAAAAAAGATAGATTTACCATTGTTAAAAGGAATTACTTTAATTTTGATGTAAGGTGCAGAATACAGCCACTGCTGCAAGGTGAAAAAGTGAAACTAAAGGTTAGATTTGATACCAGTAACAAGTTCACAGTTAAACCAACAAATGCCATTTGTGTGGCAAGTCAGCATGTACTTTGCTTAGTCACGGGATCACAATGAAGGCTTGGGAGGTGTCTTTCCTGTCTCAGGCTTTGTGGTGTGGAGAGATCACTGGGGACCAGGTTTCTCAGGGATGCTGAGCAGTTCTGCCCCTTCTAGACACCTGCAGGGCCTGCCACTTGTGTGGTTTCAGGTGCGTGGGACCAGAGTCTCCTCACTTGGAAAGTCTTGTTCAGGGCTGCGTGGGCCTGGGGAGCCTCTCAGCTAGGAGCAGTGGTTTCTGCTTGAACACAGCAGACTGAAACCTGTGACAGCAGCACAAGGAGCCAAAGGTCTCATCATGACCCATTCTCCTGTGTGCATGTTTACAGGCTGAGGGCTTAAGTAAGTCATGGGGGAAGGAGGAGAATGGCAACAAGGTTTGTGTGGCTGGCTTGAGGAATGAGCTCTTAGGCTTCCTGTTCCCACTGCCTCCAGGGAAAGGGACTTGGAGAATTAGTGACATCGTCTTACGCTGGTCTGGTTGACTGGGAAGGGATTTTTGGGGCCAGCTGGAATCCTCCATGGTCACCGCTCCAGGCTGTTTCCATTTGCAAGTCCAGATCCTGCCAGCCACTGTGGTGGAGGTGAGGAGCAGCAGGTGATGTCAGCAGGGGTGTCTGCTGTGCATAGACCATGGGGAACAGGAAGAGGAGGGTGGGTACAGTTGGGCAGTTGGAAACAAGCTGGAAGATTGAGCCCTCCCTGAAAGTGTTCAAGGCCAGGTTGGATGGGGCTTTGAGTAACCTGGTCTAGTTGAAGCTGTCCTTGCCTGTGCAGGGGGTTGGAACGAGATGCCCTTTAAGCTCTCTTCCAACACACCATTCTATGATTGTGTAAGCTTCCTTGGCTGGAGATGGGGCTGGGGAGGAACTGCACATATGTCTTACCAGGCTACTTTGTTCTGAAAGATTGATTAGTTATAGCACATTTTTAATTTCCCCTTTGATAAAACATCCTGGCAGTCCCAGTAGGTGGGTCTTAGTGCTGGGCAAGGGACTGTTCCTAAGGGCCCTTCTGCAGGTGGCAATGTGTCCACCCTGAGGCTGCCAGGATGCTGGGACCTGCTTAACTCCTAGTGGCAGCTGGCTCTTTCCTGGCAGTGGGAAGGGAAGTCTAAAGGCTGTGCAGGGAAAGGGCCCTCTGTCCTTCATCAGCTGCCAGGTTTGAGGGGAGAGAGGACTGAGCAGGCGCGAACATCTCCTGCCTGCCCTGGGTATCTCCAACTCCCTTTCCCCTCTGGTGTTGTGAGAAAAGGGCTGAATGCAATCCCCACGGCAGCTTTGGTGGTGCTCACATGTCCTCGCTTACCCGTCTCCCCCTGCTTCGCAAAGGCCGCTCGCTCCTTCTGCTGTGATGGAGGTGGCAGCAGTGGTGGCAGCTCAGCCTTCAGGCCTGGCTCCTCTCTGGTTAATGGATTCCTGCGAACTGCTTTCAAGACACCCGTCGGGGAAGGCAGCTGGCCGCCTTTGCCACACTGGCTGCAGCCTCTGTGACATTTTGTTATGATCTTGTTACTGTAGTCTCTGTCCAGGCCCCGAGGAGCACTGGGCACGGTCCAAATACATGCACGTTCCTACACACAGAGGAGAAGAGGTCCCTGCCTAATTTTAGCCATGACATGTAGGCAAGGGGAAGGAGCAGGCGAGAGGGGGCAGGGTCTGAAAGGACGAGGTCCGAGCTGCAGCCACTCTGCAGCCACTCGGGCTGACGCACTCACTACAGCCGAGTGTGTGTGTGTGTGGCTATCGGTTCTCATCGCCGGATAAACAACCGAAATAACAATAGTTGATGACGCATCCTGGAGTGAGCTGGCCTGTGGCATGACCCTCCCTCACCTCTCTACAAAGACCAAAGCGGACATGGGTTTTGTGGCCCCAAAAGGGAGCTGAGTTGTGTTTGGCTGGGAGCAGGTCCCTAGGGACAGCTGGGGGACTCGGAGAGTGGTGAAGCATGACGGGGAAGTCCCCAGCCTGGTTACGAGAGGGTCCCATGGGGGGTTTTAGCAACAAGGGGAGACAAAAAGCTCCTGAGATGTTTGTGGAGCCTGCCTGGAGCAAAGACTGGCTATAACTCAGGAGCAAGTTACCTTCAGTGCACGAAGGCAGGCTCTCCGTGGTGGGCGGCTTTGGTCTCCTCAGCTGTGCAAACCCCTTTATCCAGGTCCCAAGGAGGTGGGAGAGAATCGCCTCTTAGGCGGGTTCTTCCCCTTGTCCTCCTCCTGCCGCTCCCAGGGAAGCGGTGCCATCCTCGAGCTGCAGCTGGGTGTTTGAGGGCAGCAGGGCACCCCTCTCTTTTTGGCCCCTCTTTGGTGCCTGCGCCTGCGGCCAGGGGCGAGCCGGCCTTGGGGCTGCTCTGAGAGGAAGTGCAGTTGGTTATTTTAACGAGCGCTGTCAGCGTTTGCAGCACGGGGAGGAGCGGAGGGAGAAGCCAAGCACTCGCTCTCCAAACTAGGACTTGGTAGGGGAGGGCTGGCCCAGTAGGGGAGGGCTGGCCCGCTGCTGCTGCGCGGCCACCGACACCCGCTCGGCACCTGCAGGACCCCTGCGCCACTCCGGATCAGGTCACGGGGGCTTCTCCCCATGCGCTCCCCTTCTCTTCTCCTCCTCTTCTTTCTCGTCCCCTCGTTTGCTGCTTGTGTTTGTGCTGGGTGGTGGATGGGAAGGGGCCTGGGGGGAGAACCAGCCCTTAGTTTGTAGATATGGCACAGTGTTCCATGGGGAAAGGCAGGGGGGAGCAGACTCCAGAGTCATCCCCCAGACCCTCAACCTTGCTTCCGCTGAGTGTTGTTTGCTGCTGGAGCAAGCTCATGAGGCTACAAGCAGTTCCCAGGGCTGAGGCAGGGGCTCTGCAAAACAGAGCCACTGTGGTACTCGGTGGTGCCTGGCTGTTGCTTGCTTGGGTTTCCCTGCCAGGGGTATATTTCCAGCCACCTACTGCATCCTGCCAGTCCGTGTGGCATGGAGCTGGCAGCAGGAATTTTCAGGTTGCAGAGGACAGTGGTGTGGAGAGTCAGCCTGCGCCTTGCCAGGACCCCCAGTTCTCAGTCACTTTGCCCTGGGATAGTTTAGGAGAGCAGGACAAACTTGCGGTCTTCCAGCCCTGAGGTTCCTCACTTCTGCCAGAAGCCGTGGGCTGGAGGCAGGCGTGTGACTCCTATCTTCCTGTGATCGCTGCTGTTGCTGAATGCCCAAGGCTTTCTTGACTTTGCTTTGGGAGGTGCAGATGCTTACTAGCCCTGGGAATTGCTGTCTATGCTCCGTATCTGCCACACCAAGTTCATTGCCTCCTCCCTGGGGCTTCTGTCCTGGGGAAACGCTGTATATTGCCTTGCCTGAGGCAGCACTGTGCCCAGTAGTTATCCTCAGACCAGGTCCTTTCGTGCTGGGAAAAACTCTGTGGCTGCTGTGGGAGTTTGGGTTAGACAGCTGGGCTGTGGGACTGGCCACTCTTTAAGTAGCATGTCCTGTCTTGTGAGGCACAAAGCTGTGCATACTGAAGGAGTGGACCAGCGCTGGGGATAATGGGAATCTGCAAAAGAAACTAGGGGCTGGGCACCCAAACCACCAGGACACTCTGCTAAGCCGCCCACTGGTTTGCTTTGTGCATGTCACTCTGCAAAGGGAGCTCAGAGAGAGAGAGAGAGAGAAGAAACTGACTCCAAGTCCTTCCCAACCTCCATCGCTGGTCCTGCTGATGAGACCAAAATAGAAACTGCATGGCTGGCCTCTTCCCCGACCCCTGCATCACTGACAGTGGTGGCTTATCCTCTGCTTTCATCCCTGGTTAATTCACAGCTCGAGGCTATCAGTCTTGCTGTTTGGCTCCTTAGCCAAATGCAGCAACAGATTGTTTACATCAGTGCTGTCAGGTTTTTTGATTACTAGGAGGCAGATTATTTACTGTAGTGGCATATAAACTTCATAACATTATGCTGGTGGAAAGTTGTCAAGATATATGAATGCCCAGAATCAACCCAGGAGACTCAAAGGGAATGGCTTTGATTTAAATTAAGACAAAACACTGTCTTCCATGGATTTTGGGAAAGAAATCACATTACTCTGAACCCTAGGACTGGCAAACTCTTGACTTTATGAAGCATAAAGGGAGGATCTGAGCTAGTCTGGCAAATGTACCATAAGTGACATCTCAAGTTTGCCCTGAGAAGGCGGTGAAGGGGAGGTGGCACCAGAGTGTCATACAGAGTTTGGGGTGAGGCAGGATGGAGCTGCCACAAGAGGGATATTGAGATCATGCTAGGAACTGTAAAAAAAGTCTCAGACCCTTTTACTCCCAGCCCCTACTCTTCCCAAAAAACCAAACTTGAGAGCATTGTCTTTTGAAGGGCCAGGCATGAAGGTGGATGGCTTTTGCCTTGCATTGACTGAGGCAGGGCCAGGCAGTGGCCTTCCACCTGACTTTGCCACTGGGAGAAGCCTTCCATGACAAACTGCAAAGCTGTGCTGTTTCATTTCTTTACCATGCTACAATCCCCCCGCAAGGCAGCTGCTGGTCCCTGGTGCTGCATCCATCCCCCTGCCTTGCTCGTTCAAAGAAGGCAGCTTAGTGGCTGCATCTCCTCCGTGTGGTGTCCCCAGCTTCTGACTGACTGTGAATAACCAAAAATGGTGTAGGCTTAGTGCCTGTGTCTCATCCCTGGTGTGAACTGCATGGTGATCTGCCCGGGGCACCAGCAGTCAGAAGTGATGCTGAAATGGTGATGCTGAGGTGTGCTGTGAAGCTTCTGTCACCTGAAATAAAGCCTGTGGACAGGTTTTGCTTCTGGACGTCTTGTGTAGGTATCCCATTAGCCTTTCATGTCTGGGGTGATAGAGTATTTCTGTCAGGTCCGCAGTGCTGGCAGTGCTGTGACACTATGAAACAGAGGTGTCTATGTGTGGGAGCAGGAGGCTGTGAGTTGAGCTCTTGCTGAGCCATGCGCAAGATGGGTGCAGGGGCCAAATTGATATAGCTGCCTATCCTTTGTGAAGCAGTGCTGTCCCAGGGTCTCCAGATTGGTCAACCAGAGTGCCCAGTGACACTGGCAGGCTTCTGAACAAGTTAGCAAACTTGCTTACATATTGCCAGGGGTGCATTGCTCTCGCTGTCCATGCCCAGTAGGTCCCTTGCGGGGACCTCTGTACAGCACGTGCAGAGACCCCAAGGACTTCAGGGCTGGGAGGAGGTTCTCTGCAGCTGCATGCGTCTGACCACCAGCTGGTTTCTAAGCACTTTCCTTGCTTTTTCACTAGAAGAGAGGTCTGAATTTGTCTTGATATCAAGCCCAGGGCTCACTCAGGCATAAGTAGAGAGCTGTTCCCCTCTGAGTGCCCTGCTAGGACCAGAAACAGGCTTCTGCAGCCTGGAGGGGCAACCTTAAGGTTGTAGCAGTAATGCCTTCCTCTGAAGGGTGACAGTGCAACCAAGGATGTCCTTAGCCATCATTTGCCCTGGGAATGCCATGCTCCTGCAGCTCAGAAGCCTGGGAGTGAGGTGCTGTGGCCCCTGTAGGTGGTGGCAGTTGTTGCAGGAGGTCAAATGTATGAATCCCCAAACAGTTGAGCATAGCCTGAAGCTCACCCCTCGTGACACTTTGAAAGGCCCATGATTTGGACAGAGCCTCCCTGCCCCTGTGCTGGGGGAGCCCCATCTCCTTGCTCATACCAAACTCAACATGGGGGAGCTTCTGACTTTTTTATTTGCATGATGGTAGGAGAGATGACAGCTGGAATGGAAATTCTGAGTAGAAACAAACTGCACAGTTTGGGAACTTGCTGATTGCTGCAGCAAAAGCCTGAGGGTTGCACTACATCTTGTCCAGCGTTTTCTCTTCCCTATCTGACACGGGGGCACCTTCCTCAGCAGACCTCATCTGTGAGGCTTGCTCTTTGTGACCTGTCAGAGAGGGCTGGCCAGGGAGCCGTAAGGGAAGAGGCTGGTGACTGATACGTGGGAAGCAGGGTGGGAGAGCAGGGACAGGATCTCAGCAAGGGTGGTGTGAGGACAGCAACATACATGGGAAGATTGAACATCAGAGCACTGAAAGGGGGATGTGGGCTGTGCAAGCTTGTGATAGAAACCAAGGCTGAAGGCAAGTGGTGGGTGGGGATGAGCAGCAGCTATCTGGATGGGCTCCCAGGCCTTTGTCCCTCAGTCCCTCTGGTGTCTTAGCAGGGAGGAGACAGAGGCAGAAGCCCAGGAGATCTGGCTGTCACGCAGCAATGGCTATTAATAACAGTTATACTTTCCTTGTGGTTGGTCTGTACAAGTCAAGCGTCCTTGACAGGCGAAGACAGCTTGTAAACTGAAACAGGCTCCTGTGTGCGTGCTGCCAGCTCCAGTGCCACAGCAGTTCCCCAGCATGCACAGCAAGCCAGCAAGCAGGAACCCAGCCAGCTGCCATCAGGACAGGTGCTCGTCATGGAACAGGGAGAAGCACTCTAACTCGTTTTCCTTGTAGTCCCGTGGTTGGAAAAAATGCTTTCCAGTCGACTAACTGGAGATTTGCTGAAAGGTCAGGAGTAGCTAATGGTGTTTTTCATGTCCAGGCTTCTCTATGACTCAAGACTTGTGTGTTTGCTGCCAGCAGTGTCCTGCAGTAGGGTCTTCATGCCACCTTTGGTGACAGGAGACAGGTGCCAGATATGCCACTGTATGAAGGTAACATGGGATCTCTCTTGTTTCTGGCCACTGGCAGGAATAGACCAGGTTGCTAGAGGGACAGAGGGAATAATAATGTGGAGAAAGGGCCAAGCAGGCATATGGCACAAGATCTCTCTGTGTATCTGAGGGCACAGAGGGCCTGTTCAGTTTGGTATGTGGGAGTCTGCTTGAGGCTAGTGAAGCAAAGCAGAATAATGAAGCTGGATATCCAGATGCTCCTCCTGATGGGGGCAAGAGGTTATACCATGATGGACACTGCATGTTTAGCCCCGGGAGTCAGCCTGTCTGATTTTAGAGCTACCACTACCACATGAGGGATGGCTACTGGATATCTGGAGAGATGTCTCTGAATCAGGTGATCCATGAGCTCCATGTCCACTGAAGTTACAAGATGCAAGTTTTTTCTCTTCGATCCCTGCTGTACTTTCCAAGGGCATTTAGATCCTGCAAGGACATGTTCCTGCTTCATCAGTGTCTCTGCCCACTGAGGCCAGGCTGGGAGTGTAGGAGGCTTTGAGGGGTCTGGTTATCAAAAAAAAAAAAAAAAAAAAGCCCCTCCCAAGAGCTCTGATTGAAAATCGTGAGCAGACCAGAACTGCTGTCTCCCTCCATATTCACATGAGGAGATTGAAATGATAGTGTGTATCTGCTCATAAGTAGATTTGCTATCCTAGTGCGCGCAGCAGTACTTCCTTTCCTTTGCACCTTGTGAATGCCAGGCTGCTTCTATCCAGCCTCCTTACCTAACTGAGCTGAGCAATGCGGTCTGCAGAGCAGCCACAGGTGCTGGCTCTTCTCCATCTTTTTCTCAGTGGCAAAAAGTGCAGATCCCAGAAGTGTGCTGCTGTTAGGCCAGAGGCTTCCAGGTCTTAGCTCCTCTCAGGCTCCTCTCTGCCTAATGTGTGGTTCCCTGGCTGCTCTGCATGCAGCTCTGCTGATGCATATCAACCCTGAGCACCCCTGGCAGTCTGTCCATCTGCTCTGCCAGCAGCAGCTCTCAACACCTGCAGTACACCATTTGGAGCTCAGGTTGGAAATAAGGTGCAAGAGGTGGGGATATATTCATCCAGCATATCTGAACTGCCATGTCCTGCTGTCATGGGCTGTCAGAGGGTTGTCTCCTAATAACCTTCACCACTGGTGGTTGGAGCTTGAGACTGTGTGCTGCTAACTGACAGCCCTGAAGATAAAAGGGCCGGTAACCAGCTAGTACTCAAACATAAATGTCAAGCCAAGGTTGTTCTAGCAGATTTCCTCACGAGACTGTGGTGCAAAAAGGAAGGAAGCTGTGTTGAGAGATCTTCCTGCCCACAGCAGCTTCGTGCTGGTGGAGTATCTGGGACAGGAGGGAGCAGCCATTCAGCGTATTTGGGGTGCAGTTGGTCAGTATGTCTACCCCAGCAGCTAAAGCTGGCCAAAAAGGATCTGTTGCAGTGTGCCACATCCAAGCAGCATTCTCGCTTGCGTTTTTTAATGTTTTATTTGTTCAGACAGTTTTTAACACCTATTGGTAATGATGCTGGTCAACAGGCGGCTGAATGTGAGCCAGCAGTGTGCCCAGGTGGCCAAGGGGACCAACTGCATCCTGGTCTGTATCAGAAATAGCGTGGCCAGCAGGACTAGGGAAGTGATTGTCTCTGTAGGCTGTAGCACTGGTGAGGCCTCAAATCCTGTCCAGTTTTCAGCCCCTCACTGCAAGAAGGACACTGAGGTGCTGGAGCACATCCAGAGAAAGGTAATGAAGCTGATGAAGGGTCTAGAGGACAAATCTCAGGAAGAGCGGCTGGGAGAACTGGGGTTGTTTAGCCTGGGGGAAAGGAGGCTCAGGAGAGAATTTATTGCTCTCTACAGCTACCTGAAAGGGGGTTGTAGCAAGGTGTGAGGTCTATCTCTTCTCCCAGGTAACAAACAATAGAACAAGAGGAAATGGCCTCAAGTTGTAGGGGGGAAGTCTGGATTCTCAGTCTCTATGCAATTTAGTGTGTATCATCCTGCAGGGATGGGGGGGGGATGGACAGGAATGGAGCACTACAGTGTTGGGGACAGGCTGGAATCAGGGTCGTCAGCAAAATGTGCTTTTGCCCTCTGCAAAGCTGCATGGGCCTCAGTGGATTGAACCTTCTGATGACCAAGTGCCTGCCTGCATTGCTTGCAGTGGTAGAACCTGAGAAATACTTCTGAGAGGTGACGCTTTGGTTTTGCTTTCAGTTCAGCCAGGCTTTAGCTGCCCTGATGCTGCTCTCTGGAGGCCATCCCTGTCCTTTCTTCCTTCTCTCTTCGTGCCACATTACTGAGTACAGGCATGGTGATGAGACTGTACAAACTAAAGAGCTGATTTCCTTGCCCACCAGGCTGGAGGAATCCAAACCAAACCTGGTCTTTTCCAAAAGTTCAAAGTCAGCTTTGTACTCATCTATTAAAAAAAAATAAAATGTACAGCCCCTGGTGCTACAAGCACTATCAAAAACTGCAGTTTGTCCAGAAAATAAAATATGTCCCATCTTACAGCATTTCCCAAATAAAAAGGGAAGAAGCTTCTGACAAGTTTTCCTGTTTGTGTGGGCCTTGGGACATTAAAAGTCTGGGCCTGGGTGTTCTCCTAAAGATTGTCTGGTATTGCTTACCTGCAAGTGAGTGTGTAAAAGAACACAGGAAGGGAGGAAGATGTCAGTCTTAGCGTGGTGGTGAGCAGCATGCCCATACCCACATGGTGGTTAGAGGAGCCTTGTACAAAACTGAAATCCTTGAGAATGGTGGTGGTGGTGGTGGCCTGTGTGTGCTTCCAGGCCGCCATGATCCAGAGTCCCTTGCCTTGGGAGCAACTGAAGAGGCTGAAGTTTGCTTCTACCAAACTGCAGGTTTTGGTGGGTTTTTTTGATTTGGCCTTGAATAAATCCTTTGTAGCAGTTGAAGAGAGGTGGCAGCTGGAAGGTGGGAAGTGAAGCTCTAGCTCTGGAAGAGGAGAGCACTGGAGACAGCTAGATCTACCAAATCTACCTGCACTGTTTTTACTTGCCTGGTTTGTTTTCTTCTATAGGATTCACAAGGGCTTCATTTCAATTTGCTGCAAATTCGGTGGGACTGGTGCTTAGCCAGAGTGGTTCCTGTGGGGAAACCAGATGGACCAGCATCAGGAGAGCAATGGGGGTAGTTGAGTTGCCAGGGCTGATTGGCACCTTCGCGTGCAGGGTCTCTGCTGATCCCACAGTAGAGAGCAGGGAATGCAGAGGGTCCCAGTTAGGTGGGAACACCTGCCCTGCCATTGCAGCCCCCTGAGCTGAGCAGTGAAACTCAGGGAGCAGTAGAGCTGTGGGGAGCAGGACCCTGCCACATGCCCTGGAAGGCATTGCCATGTCCCCCACTTCCCGCTTCAGCCCTCTGTTCCCTGGTTTCTCCTGACTCCTTGCCCTGACCCCCACAGCCTGGCCTTGGGACCCATGGGGGAGCCTACTTAATTCCTGTTCTCTATTTGAACAGACACCATCCAGTTGCAATGGAAACCTTTTTTAGGCGGCACTTTGGACGGAAGGGGCTGCGGCGCACCAGCATTGTGGCCGTGCCCACAGGCAAGGCCAGGCGTCGCTCCCAGGTGGGGCTGCCCTCCACCATGCTGGCCCAGCGCCGCCGCGGCTCAGGCACCCCGGAAGCATCCCTCTCCTGCCTGGGCCTGGTCCGGCGTCCTGGCACCCGCCGGCGCTCCAGCACCACGCCGCCCTGCCTCAGCCCCAGGTTCACTGTGCAGGCGAAGCACGGGGGCCAGGCACAAGCCATTGATGCCCAACTGCTGGGTCCCTCCGACCTCCTGGCCAGCCTCGTTCCCATGGGAGAGGAGGGGGACAAGGCTCCCCATGCTGACAGCTCCAGATCCGAGTCTCTGGAGGATGGTGGCGCAGCAGCAGAAGCTGAGCAGGGCCAGCATAAGCGTTGGGCTGAGGAGACATGGCTGGCCATGCTGCCCCAGCTGCGGCCGCTCCAGGGGGGGCTGTTGTCACGGGGCCCCCGCTGCCTGCGGCGCTCCTCCTCCCACCACCTGCCCACTGAGGTCGTGTACAGCCGGGCTGCCTACGGCCTACCGGGCCGCTACCGCCGCCTCAGCCAGCGCCGGCGCTCCAGCGATGCCCTCCGACCTGGGCTGCTCCCCTCCAGCCACCCACGGCTGCTGGCCCAGCACTGTGCAGGGGTGGCCAGAGCTGGGTGCACCTCTGCCACCCTCCCCGAGGGCTTGGGACCGGAGTCCACCTGCCACGCTGCCCCAGATGGCTGGAGCCCCCGGTTGCTGTATGTATGGCGACAGCATGCAAGTGGGCAATCAGTGCCTTGGGGAGGGGAGAGGTTGGCTGCAAATCCAGGCTTGGTGGGGAAGGAGGGAAGGGACTCGATGCCTTTGGCCCTGGTTGCCATTGGTGTTTTGCAGTGCTGCTAGCATACCTTGACCATCTTCTACTCGGGCCAGTGCTGTCGCTGATGCTCCCAGTGCAGCCCTTGGAGCTTGCAGTTGTCCGCTCCCACCAGACTGGGGCCAGAGGGAGATGGCAGGCCTGGTTGTGTGCTGGAGGTGTACACTTTCTCCTGCTGGCTGTATTACCTGCTCCTTTCCTCCACCCCAGTACATGTGGGAGAAGCTTGCTAGCCCCAAACAAACAGCAGCTTTTATTCTGGCTGGTTGTGCTGGTCCCTGCAAGAACCCCTGAGGTGCTCTGAGGTGCCTTGGTATGGGAGAGTTGCCAGGAGCCTCTGTGGGCCAGTGGCTCTGGATTGTCCATGCAAAGGCAGCCCCACCACCACAGGTTGTTGGAGACTCTCAGGGTGTTTTGCAATGGAACTGTCATCCCCAAGGGCATTGACCCAGCAGGCCCAGGCTGTGCCTTTTGCTGGGTACAAGGTGCCTTTAGCTGAGCTATCAGCAATGTGGCCAGCACCTCTTCATCCCACAGGGCTGTCTCACAGGAACAGGCACTGCTCAGCCAGCTGCACTCGAGATGCACCTCATTTCCAGCCACTTAGTCTTGAGGAGGCCTGTCTGCTCCAGCCTGACATTGCATCTTAGAAGCAGATTGTTATTCCTCCTACCTTGATTTAATAGCCAGCCTTGTTGTGCCTTCCAGGAAAGCTATTGCCAAATCCAGCCTCCAGCACATGGTAGCCCAGCCAAACCCTGCACTAGCCCTGAGGAGCGACTCGGAGAGGCAGATACGCAGCACTGTGGACTGGAGTGTAAGTTGTAGCTCGTCTTGCTGGACATTGGATGGAATAGGCTCCCAGCCAAGAAGCAGCAGGCTCTTTACAGGTTGAGGCTTCCCAGGTGACTGGCTTTGACACATTTATGGCCTCTGCCATTGCTACCAGCTGGTACCAATGTCTGTGCTGCTGGCAGCACTGCTTGATGCTGCAAGGAGAAGCTGTGCAGACACAGGTGGTTCCTGGGAGGATGATATAGTTACTCCACTGCCAGTTCTGCTTCTGACAGCCGAGATCTGGTGGCTGGGGCCAAGCAACAAGGAGCAAGTCCCTGCTCCTTTGCAGGCAAAGCCCAGCAGGCTTTAAGCTGCATCATGAGGATATACAGAGCAGAAGCTGGTTCGGGAGAGTCCCCTGCACTGAATTTGTCCTGATGCCTCCTCTCAGGGGGTGATGAATCAGCTCCCCTGTGCAGGACACTGCAATGGGGGTGTAGGAGTTAGTTTCCTGGGGCCCTCTCATTTCCAACAGATGGGCCATGGCAGCAGCTTTGTGAGTTTTCCTCTGTCCAGATATTGTCGCTCTTTGTTGTGTGCATCGTGTCTCCTGGCCTACCCCCAGCTCCAAACTCCCACCCCCTAGCATTGTCTAGTATCTTGTCCCTTGCATAAAGCATTTTAGGGGCTTGGTTGCTTGTCTGGGGGTGCTCTCAGAGAAACGTGTTATCTTGTGCCTTTCAGGAGACTGCGATATATGGGGAGCACATCTGGTTTGAGACCAGTGTCTCTGGGGACTTCTGCTACGTTGGGGAGCAGAACTGCATGGCAAAGCTGTTGGTGAGTCACCTGGGGTCACCCACCTCCCCGGTAAAGGCTGCAGATGAGCATGATCACATGATCAGTGTCCACAGAGTCTGTGCTGCTGCTGCTGGGGGACATGCAGAGGTCTGGGGAGCTGCCAAGGCAGGGAGTGTGTCCCTCCTGCCTCTGTGTACTGGAGTCTGTAGTTTCTGCCAGTGCCAAAGCTCAGTTTACAACGGGAACCTGACGCAGGGCTGCCGCTTGCCCAGAGTATTCCAGGGAGAGGGTGTTAGGATCCCACACCCTTACAAGGATAATCTGCATCTGAGACCTTTCAGTAGAGGGGAAAAGTGAGTGCTGGAGACCCAGGCCCCTGCAGGCAGCACTGTTCTTACAGGGTTGCTGCAGTCCTCCTTCCCGGCTTGCAGGTTCAGTCCTACCTATGGTGTAGGATGGACCAGTGATGTGACTGTGCCTACCCATGCAGTTTACTGTGGGAGCCCTGCAGGTGCCTCCCAGACCAGCTCCCGTGGTGCTCTCAGGCAGTGTCACAAGAGGCCAAGAACGGCAGGGCAGGACAGTGGGGAAAATACATCTCTGCTCTATTCCAGGCCTGAGAGCATGTGCTGTAGCCACATGCTTAGATCCCTTCACCTGCAAGGAGTCTAGCCTGTGTCTAACTTTACTGTGGGGCTTGTTCTGTATCCCAATATATATGAAGGAGGTATGACGGGAGGCTGAGTTTGCTGGCCTCAGAACACTGCATGTTTTCACTCACATGCATGTTTTTCTTCCCCTTTTCTCATCCTGCAGCAAAAACCACTCTCCAGGCGTAAGTGTGCAGCCTGCAAGATTGTAGTGCATACACCCTGCATCGAACAGCTGGAGAAAGTGAGTAGAGCCTGTTGAGCCCTCTCTGCAGCTCACAAAACTGTAACAGCCCTTCCTTTTTGGCAACAAAACACAAGAAGATTGGGGAACTGCAGTGTGTAATTGCAAAGAGGGGTCTTCTGAGGAGACAGTACCAAAAGGAGCATCTAGTGACACGATTGGGACCCTTGGCCCCGTTTTGTTCAGTAACAGAGATATGTGACGGTTTTGCAGCAAGTGCCAAACAGCTCCAGAGGTTCTGCGCCTTGCTGTAGTACAGTCAACTCCAGTAGGTTACCTTCAGGTATGATGGTTTTACTGACTTCTCTCATGTGTGTTCACTCTGCAGATAAATTTCCGCTGCAAACCTTCCTTCAGGGAGTCGGGATCCCGGAACATACGGGAGGTGAGAGGTGTGCCTCGGACACTGGCCACATCTGCCACTACCCTTTCCAGTGTGGTGACAAAGACACCAGATGCCGCCAGCATCTTGCCCAGCAGAATGCAGCCATCATGCTGCTTCCTGCTCCAAGGGGGTGGTGCAGTAAAAGGAATGTCTCTTTGCAAGGCAGCGGTGCAGACTGAGTGTGAGGAGTGGGGAGCTTGCAGACAGCGAATGTAAAGCATGTGATGGCTTGCATATTCTGAAGTTCCTGAATGTGCATGGGGAGAACCTGCAGACTATTTTCTGAAATAAACTTTCCCGCTTGTGTTGGTCCCCAGGCACAATAGACAGGGCTATGGCAAAGAGCAGGTTCCCAAGTCTGCAATTTGAAAGGAAGCGGTATGGGCTCATTTCTTGCTTTATCACTCAGCGCTGACCGGGGTGTCACAGGTACCAGTGTAGCAGTGGAAGGTGCCTGCAGTGGTGCTATCAGACCACTTTAGCCCATGTTTTAAGGTACTGGGTATAAGAGGTGGCCTGGGACCTGTCTGCTGAGCTGCACTGATGGAAGCAGCTGTCAGCCTTCCTGTTTCACCCTCCAGCTTATGGAACCAGTGTAGCCCATGCAGTGCTCTGGAGTGGGTGTGGATGGCTCAGTCATGGGCCATAGTGGTAACACAGCTGCCTCCACACTGTGTTTGTGCTGGCACAGCAGGTGCAGTAGGGGAAAGGTATTCAAACACAGGGCTGCCTGCTTTGAAATGCCAGTGTGACATCAGAAAGCAAAGCTTTCAGCCTCACTTTAAACCTTCCTTTCTTGCTTTGCTCTTCCTGCTATATCTTCTTCCCATATCACCCTTAGCCTAGCTCACCTATTTGTGCTTCACTTATTTTTGGGGCTCTGCTGACAGCTCTCTGCCTCTGCTCGATCTTCTGTCTCTATTTTTCTTCTGTCCAAACTCCACAAATTTTTTCTTCCGTTTCTTGTTTTTTCTTTTTTTCACTCAAACTCTGCTTTTCCATCCTGTCTTTCTAATGCTTCTCAGCTCCTTCAAGGCCTCTTCCTTCCCGTTTCCCTAGAAATGTGCTCTTCTGGCCAGGGATCCCGTTTGAGGTCAGCCCTTTCCCTAGATGTGCCTGCTGGGACTCAGAGTTGAGCTCAAGGCATAGCCCCCCTTCTGCTCCTACTGGACTCATGTCTGCTAAAGCCGACAGGTCTCTTTGTCCTGTGCAGTGTGCTGCACTTAGAGCAGGCAACACTGGAGCTGACAGAAACCTCCTGCCAGTTTCTGCCTCTATCATCATGATCCCAAAAGCCGTCAGGAGCAGGATGTTGGGCCCTGCCACAGCCTGTGAATTCTCACTCCCTCTTCTGTTTTTGCTGCTCTGCAGTGCCATTCCCAATCCAGGGCTGGAAGCATAGGGTGGGATTTAGGACATGTGGAAAGTCCTTACAAAACTTTTGAGTCTCTCACAATCACTCCTGCAAGTCCTAGCCCTCTCCCACCATGAGCCTGCAGGCAGGGTGGAGGTGCCTGCTTGCTGCCCACCTTGGGACTGAGGCAGGCTGCAGGATTGCCCTGGGATAAAGAGCAGGGAGAAGTGGGTGGGGGGGACTTTGGGGCCACTGCTTTCCTAGAGGAATGTGGAAGAGTAGGTTCTCTGCTTAGCTGCAAGTGCTTCTTTCTATGGGTACAAACTATGTCTCCCTGGGGATTTTCACAACTTCCACCAGCAGGTTTTTCACCTCACACTAGGGGCATCTGGACAGAGACATTAAGGTACTGAGATATGCTACTTCTTCCCCCATGTCTCTTGGGTCTGCTTTCTGTGATTCTCAGTCTTCAGTTTCCCTCTCCTCCTTCCTATTTCTTCTGGTTTTGATTCCCTTTTTTCTGAGCATCTTAATTTGGCCTCATGCCCCCTAATTCTTTGGTTGTGCCTTCTCTCAGAGGGTTGGGGCTGGTGCCTGTGAGCAGTGGGTTTGCAGCAAGAGCAGTGGTGCTGGGTGACTTGGATCCATTCTTTCTGCCTTTCCTGCATTCCTTCACAGGCTGGGCCTTTCATTCCCCTTTTTTTTCTTTTTTCCCTTTAGCCCATCGTTGTCCGGCATCACTGGGTGCACCGGAGGCGGCAGGAAGGGAAATGCCGGCAGTGTGGCAAGGTGAGAGGGTATCTTGGGGTGTTTTTCTCAGCCTCAGGAAATCTAAGGTCAAATGAGAGACAAGAACAGGGCTGGGAACCAGGGACATCCCACTATTCTTGTTTGGCAGTAAAACCAAGACACGTGCTCTGTATTGCTCAGTGAAGCACTACATAAGTGCTTCCCACATAGAGTAGTTTTCCCCCTGGGCCCAATCAATCCTGGAGGAGACTGTCTTCCTGTCATGCTTTCTTTGAGCAATAAGGACACCCCTGCAGAGCGCAGTGACCTCCCTGGTGCCATAGTGGTGGTTGGGGCTATCTGACAGGGATCCAGAGGGCTCCAGCTGCAGACATGCATTCTTCGTTAATGTCTCTCTTAGTGGTGGGTAAGTCCTGTTGGAAGGTAGGAAACTCTGAGGGAATTCCCTAAGTCTCTTATCCTTTCTTCCACAGGGTTTTCAGCAGAAGTTTGCCTTCCACAGTAAAGAGATTGTAGCCATCAGCTGTTCCTGGTGCAAGCAAGCGGTGAGCAAAGCCCCCATAGAATGCTTGACCAGCCTGTTCTGTACCTAATGACCTCTGCTTTCTCACTCCCCAGGCTGCTTCTCTGCAGCCTGCCCTTAACAGCTTCTCCTACTGACTGAGGCTGTACTGTGGTATTTGTGAGCTCCTTCTAGAAACTTTCTCTTCATTGCCCTCCCATTACAAAATTTCTGTATGGTTTCCTTCAGCACTCCCTGCATTGGCATGTGGGAGCTGGGAGGAGATGGTGGCAGTCCCCAGAAACCTGAGCAGCTGAGTTTTCTCTCTGTCTTCTCATTCCCCAGTATCACAGCAAAGTGTCCTGTTTCATGCTGCAACACATTGAAGAGCCCTGCTCACTGGGGGCTCATGCTGCTGTTGTCGTTCCTCCCACCTGGATTCTGCGGGTCCGGCGGCCCCAGGTAAGTCATCTCGGCTCTTGTGGCTCTTTCACAACTCCCACTTGCCCAGTGGCTCCCTACGGAGTTTCTATGTTTATTTCTTTTGTCTCTAGAATCCACTAAAATCTAGTAAGAAGAAGAAGAGGACATCATTCAAGCGGAAATCCAGCAAAAAGGGGGCTGAGGTAGGAGATTAGGGGACTGGGAATAACCTTGTCTTAGAAGGGCAGAGGGACTGAACAGTGAGGAGCAGGGCTGGGAAACAGAGGGGGCTTTGCTGGGTCTGTGCTGAGGTTAAGGAAGTTGAGCTGGAGGGAGGATGCCTCCTGGCAGGGTATATTCCAACCATGAGGCTTATGGGGTGACTGGGATGTTCTCTTCCTCACCCTTCTGACCTGCGTAATATTAGGGCTCAGCTGGAGGTGGGAGTTTGCATTTCCCCAGGTTTGTTGAAGGACCTGTGGTGTCTCTTGCAGGAAGGGAGGTGGAAACCCTTTGTCATCAAGCCCATGCCAGCTCCTCTTATGAAGCCCTTACTGGTGTTTGTGAACCCCAAGAGCGGTGGGAATCAGGTATGGCCTTGCCCAGTATCTCCCTGAGAAGGCATCTCCGTGAGGGCATTGCCATTTGACTGCTAAGGTCTCATCATAGTTTTGGTGATGTCTCAGCTGCAGAAGAGGCACGGCAATCACCACAGTGCCAGTTTTCTGCCCAGCAACTCCCACCTAGGCCAGGCTTTGCCTGTGTGCCCCCCAGGATGATGTTGTCTTGACCTGTCCCCAGGACCAGATGCCTTCTTCCACTGGGAACTCCCTGTTACCTGATGTCTTTCTTCTCTTAGGGAGCCAAGATCATCCAGTCCTTCATGTGGTATCTCAATCCACGGCAAGTTTTTGACCTCAGCCAGGGTGGACCCAAGGAGGCGTGAGTACTGATGGGGGCAGCACCTTTCTCTCCCCCGTCCCTGCCCCAGGGATTGCTTGATGCTCCATAGCTCCCACCTGCAAAGAGACCTCCAATATTTTGAGAGGCCTCTCTAAGATAGGTTGTGGTCAGTCAGTGATTCCTGCTGGAGGGCTGGTCAAATCTTAAGGCTAGTGGCAAAGAGACCCATCTGTGGGGTGAGGTTCCCAGACATAGTTCCTTACATTTAATCAACATTGTGTGAGTCTTGTCTGCTTGCTTGGGTTATCTATGTGCGCGCGGCCTGTGGACATCCCACTCTTCCTACGTGAGAGCTGGTGAAGCCAAAGTTACTGTGGCTTTGCCCACTGTTGAGAACAGCTGTGGCAATGGGAAGGGAGACACTTGGAGAACGCCAAGGGCTCAGTGAGGCAGATGCTGCATAACACCTTCCGTACTTCTTCCCTCCCCTCCTTAACCTCCCTGTTCCCCGCAGGCTGGAGCTGTACCGTAAAGTCCATAACCTCCGGATCCTGGCGTGTGGGGGAGATGGCACGGTAAGTCCCCCAACCCCTTGGTGCCTGTGGTGCCCTTGGCCCCATGCCTTTCCAGTGCAAGAAGCAGCCCGTCCTTGTAATCCAGAATGGGACAAACTGCGCTATGGCACTGGATACTGTGGGTACCGTTGTGCACTGCTTCAGGGAGTGATAGTCTGTAACATGTCTGGATTTGTAGCTGGTGTCTTCACTGGGGTTACTAGTATCTCCTGCAGCACCTGTTTGGAGCATTAAAGACTGTGAATAGCCTCCCATCTCTGCTATCGCTAGTGCTCTGAGCCACCTCTGCCTGCCTGCTGGTCCCCAAAATAACAGTTTCTTTGCACTCTCTTGCTTGAGCAGGTGGGCTGGATACTCTCCATTCTGGATCAGTTACGCATCAACCCACCTCCTCCTGTGGCCATCCTGCCTTTGGGAACAGGGAATGACTTGGCCAGAACACTTAACTGGGGTGGGGTAAGTGACAGGCACAAGAGCCCACTGCTGACAGGGAAGGGCTGAGCACTTCAACTCCTCTTCCAGACATGTGGGTGGGAGTTTGCGTGGGCTAGTGTTTTGACTTCCCATAAAAACAGATCAACAAATAAGTGCCATTTGGATGTTACCATTCTTCTAATACTTGAATTGTTCTGTGTTAGGTAATAATCTAGTAGGATGTTAACAAAAGCAGTCACTATTTCAAACTTCAGGAGATTTTTAAAAGGAAGATATATTGTTTTAAATTTAAAGTTCCACTTTGTTGTGCATTCAAGTAGAGTTGATCTCTTCTACATCTTATGCTCTGGAATGTCTTACCAAAGCCTGCTGTCTCTGGGGCATCTCTGTGGCAGGCAGACATGAGGCTCACCAAGTCCCTCTCTTCACCAGGGTTACACAGATGAGCCTCTGTCCAAGATCCTGTCTCATGTTGAAGATGGGAACATAGTGCAGCTTGATCGCTGGAACCTCCATGTGGAGCCAAACCTTGACACGAACCCTGAGGAAAAGGATGAGGCAGCCACTGACAAGGTGGGACACCTTCTCTTGGTGTTTGTTCCCTGTGCTGGGAGTCTGCATTCTCCTTTCTCCCACTGGCTCAGGCAGCCCTAGCACCTGGGGCTACAGTGTTGGGTTGGTGTTTCTCTCTCCCTCCTGCAATTTCATTGCTCTCGTCATGGCCGTGAGTCACAGCGCTCATGGCAAGGCATGTAGAGTTCAGAACTAAATGTCTACCAGAGGTTTTTAACCACAGCTTGCAACAGGTATAAACCCAGTCCCCTCTGAGACTGTTTCTTTAGCAGAAACATGGGTATTTGTAGATATCTCAGACAGCAGAGTGTGTTCCCTTGGGCCTAGGAGCCAGGGACCAATCCATCATCTCACGCTGGTGACCTCTGTATTTTCCTGGGGAGAAGGCAAGCAGGCTGCCTCAGCCTCATGAGCACTGTGCGTGGTTCTGCTGTAACCTGACCTCACCTTTGCCACGACCACACACTGGCAGTCTCATCCTTATTCCTCCTTTCTATTTCAGCTCCCTTTGGATGTCTTTAATAACTACTTCAGCCTTGGCTTTGACGCACGGGTGACACTGGAGTTTCACGAATCCCGAGGTACAGGGCAGTGGCAGGGCTTGGGCAGGGTCTGTGGGATGGACCCATTCTTGTTTCTGGGTTCCTCAGGAAAGTGAACAAGAGGTTTTCCCCAGAGACAGGCCTGAACGTTAAACCTGAGGTGCAAGTTGAGGCTGTAGAGTGGCAAGAGGGGTTGCCTGCACAGGAAGAGAGCTGGGGTCTGACTCCTGGCCAAGGCTGGCTGGAGAGCTATGTCTGAGGAGAGCTAGCAAGTGAAATATTTCCATGTACAGGCCAATGACCTGAACTTTTTTCTGCTTTCCCTAGAGGCCAACCCAGAGAAGTTCAACAGCCGGTTTCGGAATAAAATGTTCTATGCTGGGGTGAGTGTGTGGAGGATCTCTGAGCATGCCTTCATAGCAGCCTTAACGTCTGGAGCACAGGCATGGACCTGCCTCCTGTCTGCCCCCTAAACTCACTCACTCATCGAAGTTACACGGACATGCACCCAAGCTGAGCCCTCCGCCCTGAAGCTGGAGAATTGCTGGAGAAAGGCTGCAGCGCTGGGAGTCGCAGCCCCTCTTTGGCTGCAAGTGCTGCTGGCAGTACAGCTTGCTCCATGGCCTGCAGTACAGTTGCTGTCTTGATCTCCTGCCACTATTGTTCTTGTTCTCTGGCTCAGGGATGGTCACCCAGGCAGGACCTCCCCAGAGCTGTGGGGAGGCAGGCTGTCCTCCCTGCAGAGGAACGGGAAGCCTTTCCATAGAGTCCCCACACTACTTTATTCTTTTATTTTATATGTTGGGCCAGTTACAGCTCCCTGGCTAATTACACCACCTTTCTGTATCTCACCTCTAGACTGTGTCTCAGCATTGCCTTTGTTCCTCTCTCTCCCCATCCTCAATATATCTTCTACCCAGCTGTCTGGGTGGCTGGTACTTAAGCATATTAAAGGCCAAATGCTGCTCTGTGCCATTTCACACCTGTCCTGCTTGCCTCTGTCTTTCTGTCTTGCACAGTTAAACCCCAAGGGCACCCATACCATCCCTTCTGGTATCTCTAGATGCTGTCACATCAGCTCTGGTTTGTGGTGCTTCATTACAGCTTGAGACTGAATTTGTCTCTTGTGACTTGAGCCTTTCACGGGCAGAGACCCACCTTGCCAGCTCTTCCCTGAAGTCAGGACTGGGCTGGCAAGGAAACACTGAGGCATGTTACTGAGGGTGCCCCAGGGTTCTGGTTGGCAATATAGCAAGTGGAATGGATCAGGTCATTTTGGGAGGGGAGGAGGAGAGGGCTTCTGCCAGTGCACGAAGAGGGGATTTGTGGTTTTCAGCAGCTGAGGTCTGCAGGTCAGTGACAGGCTTCCTGGCTGCCCATTTCAGTGAACATCTGGACACTAACACTGTCTCTTACCTTGGCAGACGGCCTTCTCTGACTTCCTCACTGGGAGCTCCAAGGACTTGGCAAAGCATGTCAGGCTGCTTGTGAGTATGCTGGTGTGCTCTGGTGCAGTGAAGGGGTGAGCTGTGGAGATGTGAGACTGGTCCCCTTGGCACACTGAGTATCTCAGTGTTGTGGAGCGGGTATGTTCCTGGGACATCAGCTTCCCCTGACTTGGAGGACAGTCACTGTAGGGAGCAGAGGAGGGAGGCCATTTCTTCCAAAGTGGGTAGGATGGACCAGGCTCCCCCTTAAAGCAGCCTGAACACCCCTGTATTGTCTCTAGTGTGATGGGACAGACCTGACCTCCAAGATTCAGGACTTGAAGCCCCAGTGCCTGGTTTTCCTGAATATCCCAAGGTGAGCAGTCCCAGGACCTGTCTTCATATGCTGGGCTTCTCACCCATGTGCCACAGTTCCCTGCCTGGGTTTGGGGTGCCTGTCGATGCATCTCTTACCATCTTTTCACAGGTACTGTGCAGGCACCATGCCCTGGGGCAACCCTGGGGAACACCACGACTTTGAGCCTCAGCGCCATGATGATGGTTGCATTGAAGTTATTGGCTTCACCATGACATCCCTAGTAAGTCAGTGCTTTTGCCAGCTGTAGCTAACAACTAAGGGAGTGACTGGTCCCACTGACCAGGTGTCAGCCAGCTCCACAGATCCGCTCTGGAGAAGCTGTGGTGCTGGCCTGTGTGACTGTGTCTGCTCTCTGAGATTTAGGTGAGGTGCTATCATGCCCTGGCCTCTGTGGGTCCCTTCTCACTGAAATCAGACCTTAGACCCTCAGAACTTGGTTCACTTGCAACATCTAGCTGCAAGTGGGTGCTCCCCTCATCCACCTCTCAGTCAGTGCTCTACTCTCACACTGGACCCTTTCACAGGCTGCCTTGCAGGTCGGTGGCCATGGGGAGCGGCTCTGTCAGTGCCGGCAGGTGGTTCTCACCACATCCAAGGCCATCCCCATGCAGGTGGATGGAGAGCCCTGCAAGCTGGCAGCTTCCTGCATCCACATCTCCCTGCGCAACCAAGCAAACATGGTGCAGAAGACCAAGCGGCGCAACTCCATGCCTCTGCTCAATGAGTAGGTTCCTCAGATGGATCTGCCGCCTTCTCTCCAAGGAAGAAGGGTTGGAGGGGGAAGGGATGGACTGATCCATGACTCATGGGGCATTTCAATCCTCTTTTTTGTAGAGGGTCTGGGAAGGGATCAAGTCACAGAAATATGTCCAGACCCTGGTGGTGGAGAAGCTGCTGGTGCCAAGCTCCCCACCTCATCTGTAGAACACTGTGCTCTTGCTTGTTTTGGAGGGATGAGGGAGATAAGGAGAGAGTGGTCTGTCACCTTCTGATCTCTTCCATCTTCCTACCTCCCTGCACACAGCCAGCAGCCAGTGCCCGAGCGGCTGCGGATCCGGGTGAGCCGAATCAGCATGCGTGACTATGAAGCGCTGAACTATGACAAGGAAAAACTCAAGGAAGCCTGTGAGTGACCAAGGGGTGGGAGCTTCAGTACCTGAGTCTGGCAAAACCTGTAGTTAAATTGCACGAGGTGTTGGGGAAGGGGGCACAGGCTGCTCCCTGAGTTGTGTCTGTGCCCTGTCATGCAGCTGTGCCACTGGGGATCATCGTGGTTCCAGGAGACAGTGACCTGGAGTTGTGCCGGACCCAAATCGAGAAGCTGCAGGAGGTGAGTCTCTGTGTGGAAAGTGGTTGTGGCTGGATGCCGAGAATGGAGGGGTTGAGGGAAAGGATTTTTAAACTTCCTTGACTTTCATGCACCAACACACACACTCTTGATTCAGGTTGTGGTTTGCCTTCACCATGTGGTGGAGGCAGGATCCCAAGCTGGATGGCTTGTAGCTCCCTGCTGTTTGGCAGCTTCTTTCTCAGCACTGCTCTTCTGACTCTGTTCTCCAAGCCCAGAGTGTCAGGGACATAGAAAATTTATGGACTAGTGCAAAAAGACACCCATCCTGTGGGGGCCTATCACCCTTCAACCCTTTGCAGGTTCTGTGTTTTCAGGAATAGCTCTGCCCTCTGCAGGTGACTGGATTAGGTTTATAACCCCTCCAGTTTTTTTCATTTGCAAGTATTAACTTTTGTGTTCTTGCCAATGTACTAGCACATGTCCATGACCTGTTCACAACCTGGATAACTCTTGCTCCTGGTGAGCAATGCCTTCTGAGTCCATAGTGTGGCTTCTGATGCTGCACTGCTCAATCTGATTCTCACGCAGACGGTTGAAGGGACATTGCTCAGTCCCCAGTTACCTGGCTCTTGTGCCTGAGGGAATCCTATCCAGCGTGTGCATAGCGTCCTGCAGGGCTGAGTTGTGGAGCTGCTTGCCTGGGCTGGCACACTGTCATCTGCCTCTTGCTCTGCCTGCTCTGCATGTCTGTCCCCTGCCCACCTTGTGCCCAGGCACTGGTGAGGACACACAGGCAGGCACATGGCTCCTGGGCTCAGAGAGTAACGCTTTCCTATAATGTCAACGTGGTAGACTGATGCCTCTGCAAACTCCTGCGTCTCTAAAACTGTGCGCTGAGGGTGGTGTTCCTTGGTCACCTCACGGTTTACCTCTTCTCTCTCCTTGGACATCCACTGTGCTCTGACCTTAAAGCCAGGCAGGGACCAAGGACCTTTGCCAGGCACTGTGTAAAGCCAGATATGTCAGCACATTAAGTAATTCCAGATGAGAGAGGGGCCGGGGGGCCGCCCAGACACAGGCTGTAACAGCACACCTTGCCTTTCTGCAGGATTTCACTCCACAGCCCTCTGCTTTAGAGCGCCTGCTCTTTCAGGTGTGTATGGCCTCTGTCCACTGAGCCCATCTGTTATGTCCACTGTGCCAGTCTCATGGGCTCGTCTTGTGACACCTCTCTGCAGTGGGCTGGTGTGCGTTGGCTCCAGTCTGTCCCGTGCTGCTCCCCGTCACTCTGTGCTGTGCCTGTGTTCAAGTTCTCCTTTACGTCCAAGCACCTGTGGCCCTCTGTGTCTGCAGGAACCTCCCAAAGCAGGAGGGATGCTCTGAAGAGAAATGGGGAGGCCAAAAGGTACAACTTTATCCTCTCTTTTTTTATGCAGGAGAGAGATGGAGCCAAGCCGAAGACACTGTCATTCCAGAAGCTTTCACCCAAGTGGTGCTTCCTGGACTGTGAGTATCATCCTTCCCTGGGAGTGTTGACTGTGTCTGATGGTGTGCTAGCAAGGTCCTTTTGTCTGCCATCTCAGTGGAGGTAGAGGAAAGAGATCCATGTGGCAGCAAAGATGCAAAGGTTTAGATGGGTTAGAAACAACAGAGGCACCTGAGAATTAGGGCACAGGAATTAGGGTGGTGGAAAAGGTGGTGGAATCAATAGCCCAACTGAAGTGCATCTCCACCAGTGCATGCAGGATGGGCAACAAACAGGAGGAACTGAAAGACATGGTGCAACAGGAAACTGCCATAGCTGCCATCACGGAGACATGGTGGGACAAGTCACGCAACCAGGCTGCAATGGATGGTTGTAAACTCTTCAGAAGACGCAGGCAAGGATAGCCCTGCATGTTAGGGAGTGTTTCAGTTGTCTAGAGCTTAATGATGGTGACAGTAGGATTAAGTATTTATGGGTAAAAATCAAGGGAAAGACCAACAGGGCAGATATCGTGGTGGGAATCTGTTATAGTCTCCAGCCAGGACAAAGAGACAGATGAAGTATTCTGTAAGCATCTGGGAAAAGTCTCACCATCACCAGCCCTTGTTCTTGTGGGAGACTTCAACTTACCGTATGATTGCTGAAGTACAACACAGCAGAGATGAAGCAGTCTAGGAAGTTTTTTGAGTGTGTGGAAGGTAGCTTCCTGACATACCTTCCCAACTAGGGAAGGTGGCCTGCTGGATTTGCTGTTTGTGACCAGGAGAGGACTGGTGGGTGATGTGACAGTTGGAAGCCACCTTGGGCATCATGATCATGAAACGATAGTTTTTGATTTGTGGCGAAGTAAGGAGGGGTGCCAGCAGACCTACCATCTTGGACTTCTGTAGGGAAGATTTTGGCCTGTTTAGGAGACTGCTGATGGAGTTTCTAGGGAGTCGGTCCTGAAGGGGCAAAGGAGTCGAGGAAGGCTGAACATGCTTTAAGAAGGAAATTCTAGAGGCTCAGTAGCAGTACATCCCCACGTACCAAAAGATGAGCTGGCAGGGAAGAAGACCAAGCTGGCTGAAGACAGAGCTTTGGTTGGAACTCAAGAGAAGGGAAAGGGGGCAGACAACTCTGGAGGATTACAAGGACATCATGAGCTTATGCAGGAAGAAAATTAGAAAGACCAAAGCCCAATGAGAATTTAATCTAGCTACTGCCATGAAAGACAACAAAAGTGTTTTTACGAATACATCAGCAACAAAAGGAGGGCTAAAGAGAACCTCCATCCTTTTTTGGATGAAGGGGGAGACATAGTGATAAAGGATGAGGAAAAGGCTCAGGTACTTAATGCCTGCTTTGCCTCGGTCTTTAATAGTAAGACCAGTTGTTCTCAGGATACCCAGCCCCCTGAGCTGGAAGACAGAGACAAGGACCAGAATGAAACCCCTTTAATCCAAGGGGAAATGGTTAGTGATGTGCTACGCCACTTAGACACACACAAGTATGTGGGACTGGATGGGTCCACCGAGGGCTACTGAAGGAGATGCAGAAGTGCTCACTGAGACACTTTCAATCAGTTATGAGCAGAGCTGGCTAATGAGGTCCCAGTTGACTGAAAGTTAGCAGATATGATGCCCATCTATAAGAAGGGCCAGAAGGAGGATCTGGGGAGCTACAGGCCTGTCAGCCTGACAGGCCTTTTTCATGCCACAAAAAGTCATGGAGCAGATCATCTTGAGTGTCATCATGTGACACAGGCAGAACAACCAGGGGATCAGGCCCAGCCAACATGGGTTTCTGAAAGGCAGGCCCTGCTTGACTAACCTGATCTCTTCCTTTGTCAAGTTGACCTGCTTAGTGGAAAAGGGAAAGGTTGTGGATGTTGTCTACCTAGACTTCAGTAAAGCCTTTGACACCATTTCCCACAGCATTCTCCTGGGGAAACTGGCCATCATGGCTTGGACAGCTGCACTGTTCACTGGGTAGAAAACTGGCCAGATGGCCAGGCCCAGAGAGTGGTGGTGAATGGGGTTAAACCCAGCTGGTGGCATTCCCTGGGGCTCAGTATCAGGGCCAGTCCTGTTTATTATCTTTACCAATGATTTGAACAAGGGGATCGAGTGCCCCCTTAGTCAGTTTGCAAACAACACCAAGTTGGGCAGGAGTGTTGATCTTCTGGAGGATAGGAAGGCTTTGCAGAGAGATCTGGACAGGCTGGATTGACGAATCGAGGCCAGCGGTATGAGGTTCTATGAGGCAAAGTGCTGTGTCCTGCATTTGGGTCACAACAACCCCAGGCAGCGCTATAGGTTGGGTTAAGAGTGGCTGGAAAAGTGCCTGGCCAAAAGGATCTGGGGGTGCTCTTCAACAGTTGGCTGAATGCGGGTCAGCAGTGTGCCCAGGTGGCCAAGAAGGCCAATGGCACCTTGGCTTGTGTCAGACATAGTGTGGCCAGCAGGACTTGGGCAGTGATTGTGCCCCTGTACTTGGCACTGTGAGAGCACACCTCGAATCCTGTGTTCAGTTTTGGGTCCCTTGCTACAAGAAGAACGTTCAGGTGCTGGAGCATGTCTAGAGAGGGGCAATGAAGCTTGTGAAGGTTCTGGAGCACAAGCCGTAGGAGGAATGCCTGAGGGAGCTGGGGTTGTTTAGCCTGGAGAAAAGGAGGCTAAGGCTTACCTCTCTTCAACTACCTGAAAGGAGGTTGTAAACAGTTAGGGTTCGGCCTCTATTCCTAAGTAACAAGTAACAGGGTAAAAGGAAATGGCCTCAAGTTGTGCCAAGGGAGGTTTAGATTGGATATCAGGAGGAATTTTTTCACTGGAAGGGTGGTCAAGCATTGGAACAGTCTTCTCAGGAGAGCAGATGAGTAACCATTCCTAAAGGTATCTAAAAGATGTGTAAATGTGGCACTTAGGGACATGGTTTAGTGGTGGACTTGGCAGTGTTGGTTTAACGGTGGGACTCAATGGTCTTACGGGTCTTTTCCAACCTAAACAATTCGATGATTCTGTGAATCTCAGGGATGAGAGGACAGATACTCAGTGACAAGCCACAGGGAGCCATGTGACGCTTGGAACTTATGGATGTTGGGGTCGAGCACACAGTGCTTTGCCCCAGGCCATGTCTCTGGCTGCTGACCAGGAGTGAAGCAAGGCATGTCTGCTGGTCTCCTACCCCCACACCTGAAGGCAGCTTGGCAGCCTGTGTTCGTCACACCGGACTGCTGGGGCTGCTCTCCTGTGTCATGCAGGTAGGGGGCACCCCTGCTCCGGCATGCTGGGAGCCAGGCTCACCGTCAGCATCCCAGCGCTGTAGGGGAGCAGGCTCCCTGCTGAGCTCTGGCTGCTTCTTCCCCCCTGCCAGAAAGTAGCTTTCTCCTCTCCCTGCGCCTTCACTGACAAAGAGGCTCCCTCTGTACCTGGAAGCTGGCTGAGAAAAATGCCCATTGGTGGCACTTCATCTCCCTGACTTCCCAGCAGCAGGGTGTAGAGCACAGCCATGGTTGCAAGGTGGGCCTGGGAAGCCTCGTACGAGGCAGAGAGGATGCAATTTTTCCCTCTGAGGTTCCAGCCCTGTATGTGGGATTGCTGGTGCTGCTCCTCCCAGGTGTCACTACCAGGTCTGCTGTACCAGGACCAGTTTCCCTCCTCCTACTAGTCTTCCAGCAGTAGGTTCTGGGTTTGGGAAAATGTGTCAGAGGCCAGAGCTTCATTCAACACAGCACAGGCTCATTCAAGTGGCTGAATTATAGGCCTTGAACAGTAGCTCCGTGGCTGTAAATCTCCAGGCAGGACTGGATAAATGTGGCTCTTTCACTTCTTTCGTCTGCTCTGGCACATCCAGACTCTGCAGAGAGACTTCCTTGGGTCCCCAAGGGTCCCATGGCAGCAACCTCTCCTGGACTGGCACTAGCAGCCTGGCAGGACATAGGGGAAATGCCTGCTGCCCTGCATGGGAACCCAATTGTCTTGGCACTGTGTTCTTACCTGTCTTGCTCTCCCTTGGTGATGTCCAAATCTCCAAACCCTCCCTGCTCCCCCAGCGGTGGTGGCTGCATGTGTCTGGCTCTAGCATAGCGACTTGCTCTGTAGGACCTCCTCTCCCCCTGGGGTGATCTCTTCTCTAAGGAGGAGGGCTGCACTCAGACAGGCTGGAGGCTGGTTTAAAGCTCTCCGGCCATCCTAGGAGACAGGGTCTTGGATCTGCAGCTGGTGGTGGCATGCTCTGTTGTGCCTGCAGTCACGTGCTCTGACATGGCCTCGTGGAGGTCTGTGGGACCTTACTCAGTCAAGTCAGCAGGAGGCTGAGCTCCCCCTTCTCCCAGCCCCACACAGTGCCCCCATTTCTGAGCACTGCGTGACAAGGTTCACCATGTTAATCAGAGCAGTTCCTCACCTGGTATAAGTGAATGCTGAGATGTGCACTGCATTGCCCTGAGCTTCATTTGTTTAGGATAATGATGGAGCACCCAAAAGCCACCAGAAAGGCCATGGCATCAGCCAGATGTGTTCTTGCCTTCCCTGTGGCTCCCTGCCAGGAGTCATTGAGGGGGAGATAGCAAGCAAAGGCATGTTTCACAGGGGCAGGATGGTCACAGAGGCCCAAGGAGCTGCCTCTTGGGGTAAGAAAGCAGCAGAGTCAAAAAGGGAAGTTGTTCGCTCCTGGTCAGGGGTTGCTGTTTGCTTTACTGTGCCCTTTGTGCAAGCCATGAAGTGGCTGGATAGCTCACTGTCACTCAGTGGTCGAAAGTGGCTGTCTCCCTTGTCTCACACCAAGAATCACCCTGTCTCATTCTGTCCCTGTCTTACAGCAACCACGGCCAATCGGTTCTACAGGATAGACCGTGCACAGGTGAGTTCAGCCTCGTCCTCCACCATCATCCCCCTGGCATCTGCTGGAAAGGTGCTTGGGTGTCCCACCTTCATGCAGACCAACAGGCAGGCAGAACCTTGGGGTCACGCAGGTCTCGCCCTGCTGCCCTGCCCTGAGGCATCCCCCAAGGGATGGCATGACGAACCTGGTTCAGGACCAGCCCCAGCACCTCCAGGTTCCTGGAGAAAAGGGAGAAAGTGTGGCTGGTAGCACAAGCCTTGGCTTGGAAGCTGCCCACAGGGCCCTAGAGTGGAGTGGGTAGGAATAGCAAACATAGCAAGACTGGCCAGGGAACTCACTGACTGGGATCATCTTCACCAACGTTAGAGGCTTTCCCCAATGATCTGGAGAAGAGGACATGGAGGTGAGGTTTACAGTGTTGATAAGTTGGCAAGGCGATAGGAAGCCTGAAAAGGACAGCAGTAGGAGATGTAAAGGTTCCCAGGCTCAGGACTCTTCAAGCTACCACTTTGCTGAGCAAGTGAGGGGGCTACAAGGCACAGGATGTGAGGGGATGGAGCTATGCAGAAGGCAGTCTTGCTTCTGAGGGGGCCTGACTTGTGTCTTTCAGGAGCACCTCAACTACGTGACAGAGATATCTCAGGATGAGCTCTATGTGCTGGACCCAGAGCTAGTGATCACCCAGACTGTGAGCACCTCTCCTGCCATGCCTGACCTCGTGGACTCATCTGCCACACCCCCTGGGCACCACTTCGCATTCCCCTCCTCTTCCTCCTCTCCACCCTCTTCTCCTGCCCCCAGGTGAGTCTGGAATGAGGTACCTCAGGAAGGATGGGCAGTGATGTGAGAAGCAGGGTGAGCTTCACAGCATTGATCCCTGGGCCGGATTACAGAGGGGCTCCCTGGAAATGAGCAGGAATTCAGTGCTGAGTTAAACCAAGGGGTGAGATGCCATCCTATCTTCCTTATTTCTCTGCCAGTGCTGCTATAAGCAGTGGAGCATCACCAGGTGGCTCAGGCATGGGGTAAAGCTCCAGCACCTGGCCCATGGGGCAAAAGACATGGGTGTCTTTCAATCCGGCTAAGGCCAGCCTCAGGTATGGAAGAGCAATGGAGCTAGCAGCAGCAGTAGAAATGGGAGTGAGGATGGGGAAGAACCCAGATCAGGGAAGAAGTAGGTGGAATGGCCAAAGAGCAGTCTCTTGGTCTGCTTCTCCTCCTGCCTGATGAAGAAGTGCCACAGGCAGGTTTCTCCACAGCCATCCCTCTACCCACATCGTGTACTTCTGGGTGATCTGCTGCCAGGACTGGCAGAGTTAGTTACACCTTTTCTTCTTCCCTTCCAGCACTGAGCCTGAGCACTGCCTCCCACACAGAGGTGAGTTGTGTCCCAGCCCCTGTCACACCCTCTTAGGTTGTGCTTTTTTATTTTCCTGCCATGTTTTTTTGGCCTGTTCTTTCCCTGGGGAGCAGGTAGGAGCCCTGCTGCCCATATGCTAGTGGGAGCAGGGAGCCCTGTGGGCAGGTGACCCCAGAGGTGGGCAGGAGACACCTGACAGGGATTAGTGAAGCGGCCCAGCCAGGCACCTTCCGGGCTCCACTGTGCGGGAAATGATGTGGCAAGGGGTTAATCTCCCACCTGCAGAGCTGAGCACTCTAGGCTGGTTTGGGAGGCTGTCTCCACTGGGCAGCTGGGAACACTAGGACAGGGGCCTCACCAAGCTGAGCAAATGGAAAGAGTTTTCTGAAGCTTGATCAGAGCCTGGAAGTGTGAGTGAGTCATTGGTGAGGAGTATCTTGGCCCCTGGCTGATGCCCTGGAGTTCTGCTCTCCACTTCCATCACAAGTTATCCTGCCCATGGGCAGAGACTACTCCCTCTGCACATGCACTCACAGGGACTGAGGTCTCACTGCACCCCCAGTTATGTGGTATCTCCTTCTTTCCCCTCAGTGGTGGATAGTGGCTGTCCCTTGCATTCCTAAAGGTGGAGGAGCCATGTAAATCCTGTCTGACCAAGGGGACTGACCAGGGATTAGCACCTGGAGGATCTTGTGCTGTACCCTCAGCAGACTGCTCCACACCTCTGGTGCCCAGCCCTTGTCTCCAGCATTAGATAAATAGTGTTACAGCTTGACTTTTCTGACCTTGACACATCTCCCTTCTTTGCAGACGATCTTCTAATAGAAGCTGCCAAGGGTGGCAACTTCAGCAAGGTAGGTGCTCCCACAGCCTGCTGTGATGAGCAGCCAGGGCTGGCTCTGGACAGTCTCCCTGCAGCCTTTGCAGCTGGCATGTCCCTCAGGCTAAGGGAAGCCCAGCCAGCCATGCTTTTCAGTTGCCCTGGAGCAGCTCCTGTCAAGGGCCTTCCTTCAGGAGTGGTGACTGGAAAACAGACTTCTGGCATGAAGCTGTGTTCTTTTCCTGGGGGACACATAGGGAAGGGACTTGGCAGCATTGCTGAGCTGGACAAAGCTCCCCACCAGCCACAAATGTCCACACGACCTGTCAGGCACTTCAGGGACACAGTGCCAAGGCTTGGGTTTTTGAGCTGGGAAAGGCAACTCATCCTGAGCAATCTGGGAATCTTGTAGTTCCAAGAGCTGCATCGAGCTGGAAGAGACTTGATGGTGCGAGACTCCTCAGGCCAGACTGTCCTCCACCATGCCGTCAAATCAGGGAGCAAGGACATCGTCAGATACATCATCGAGAACGGTGAGCTGGGGCCAAGAGTGCCACCCTTAGCAAAGGAGCCTGGCAGCCAAAAAAGCCCGACCTTCTGCTCGGAGGCAGCGCTTCTGGTCTTAGATCCCTTCCCTCTGGGTTTGCTACATCATCGTTCTGGCATCTGTTTGCCAGTACTGGGGTGTCCCCATAGCTGTTGCTGCATCCTGGCAGGGCCTAGAATGTCTCTGAGAAACATTTCTCAGTGTCCTGCTTCTGCTATCGGGCAGCTGACCTGTTGTTTTTGGCAGCTCCCCATTTTTTCAGCTCCCACTGAAATACAGGCTGCTTTATTTAGATACTTCTCTGTAATGAGTCCACAACCAACACTTCTTCCCTGGGCTCAGCTGGGCTCAGATGCTGTTGCTGACTTGAGTGCTTTGGAGTTGGGACTTTGTCAGGCAGCATGAAAAGAGCAGCCCCTATGGAACAATGCAGAATGTGACTAGGGAATAGGTAGATGTGTCTCTGCCCTGCAGCGGGTCTCACTTGCCCTGCACTCTTTCTTTCCACAGCCCCTTCAGAAATCCTTGATGTCACGGAAGAGGAGAAGTAAGTTGCTGACTGACTTGTGTTACCTGTTGGCCAGACCCTCTGCGAGGTGACCAGTCATTTGGGCACTTCAGCTGCCTGTGCTCTAATTACTACCCATGATTCCCAGTCCATTTTGGACTGAGTGCCCCTGTGTATCCCCCCTTTTATGCCAGGGCTTCCTGGACAAACACACAACCCACCATCAGCTTCTGCTGCTGCTGAATTGCTGTCCCTCGCTGCCACCCGCATGTGCTGCTTGTCCCCATTTGGGGGGACATCTCACATCTCCCGCTTTCTCCTCCCCAGCGGTGAAACCAGCTTGCACCAGGCTGCAGCCTTACGCCAGCGCACTATCTGCCACTACATCGTGGAGGCCGGGGCTTCGCTCATGAAGACAGACCTGCAGGTGACAGTGTGGGGGGTGGCAGTGGGGCTTTCTGGGGCGACCAGAGGGCTGACAGGAGCAGGAGGGCACAGCAAGGGTGCTTTGGGTGGGTGTTTGCCAGCCAGAGAGGACCTGACATGGAGCACACATGCTTGCCCAGCAAAGTCCAGCTACAGAGGGGTTAAATTCCTCTCCTTCCTGCACTTCTCTCCCTGTTGTTTTATTAAATTAGAAGCGAGGGGCTGGAATGTCTCATCCCTGTCTCTCCCTTCCCACTCTCTGGGGTCAGAGCAAGGACATTCTCCCTGCAAGCTCCCTCCCAGCTGCAGGGCTCCCCTCACTCTCCCCCACAGGCAGTCATGATGGGGGAGCTGGGAGCTCCTCTCAGTGGGTGAAGCTGGCCCGCAGGGAGCAGGAGCAGGCAGTGGCAGCACTTTCCCTTACATGCTGTGTTAATAGAGCTGTGCCTTGGCATCAGGGAATTGTGCCAGCCCTGGCAGAGATGTCACAGAAGGGGAGGGCTTGAGGCCATATTTTGGTACAGGAGGTTCCCAGGGCTGGCATGCAGCAGAGAGAACGTGGTCAGATCTGTCTGGTGGAGGCTTGTAATGATGGGCTGGAGCAGAGGAGATGTAGAACAAGCCAAGAAGGTCCAGTCTGGACAGGTCTGGGGCACAGGTTCGGAGCCCAGCTGAGGGGTGCAAATTTGCTGGAGCTGGTGGAGCCTGGGAGAAAAATTTAGACAATCCCAGTTTGCCAGTTGCTAGAGAGATGCTGTACAGACAATCTCTGGCTCCCCATCTCTCTTCCTTGGTCCTGTCTAAGGCTTAGACTTTCCACTGCATCCGGAGTGGGGCTGGCCTGGATGGAGACTTGGCTGGTAGAGACACGAGGAGAGAGCAAATCTGGGGGCACAGTTTCTCCCTGCCCCCAGCCCCCTCCTTTGCCTGAAGGAGGGGAACAGCCCCCAGCCTGCCAGCACAAAAGGGAGCCTCACTCAGGCATGCTGCCTGCCCCAGGGAGTGGGCTTGCACGTGCCTGTGCATGTCAGGGTTTGTAGCTGTCTGGGGACCCCTCTGCGCCGCCGCACTGACCTCGCATGGGCTCTGGGTCACAGCCTGCCTGCACAGGCAGGACCTACCGTGTTAGAAACCCCAGCGTGAGACCTGTAGCACAGGTTCAGAGTGGGCTGATCCCACTCCCTGCAGTGGTGAGGGAGGCTGAGCCTTATCAGTTGGCGTGCCTGAGCCCAGCCGGGCAGAGAGGCCCTGGCAGCTCTGGTTTCAGGCTGCAGGCAGCATTGCAGAGGGGCTTCTGCAGGGGGAGAGGAAAGAAGCTCAATTCCTCCTCTGTTAAATGAGCGATTGCATTCAGGGGCTGTGGGTAGGAGGTCCCTGAGGAGAGCCAGCACCGATGGACAGAGTGGTCTCTGTCCCCCTGATGGTGTGGCTGCTGGGGGATGTGTGCAGGACCATGGGGTGTACCCAGTCTTGGGGCACACATGCAAAAGAGGGGATTTCTTGGTGCATGACACCTCTGCAGCCACGGGTGGGCTTTTGTGGGCAGCCCTATCCGGGCCCAGTGGAGGTTCCACATGTCTGATCATTGTTCCTGATGGAGAAATGTGGCTGTGGGCCGCTCTGGAGGACCAGGCGCCCTCCTGCAGCTGCCTGTGCCCCGCTGTGCACGGGGGGATGAGTGGGGCAGGCCAGGTATCCCTTCCAGCCTTGGTTTTCAATGGCAGTGGCAGAGTGCCAGGTTTCTGTTGCCTTTCTCAGTGGCACAGCAGAGCCTGGGCACTTGATGAGGAGGAACAAGGGGAGGGAAGGGGGAGAGGAGATGAAGCTGGGAGCTGTTAACAGATTTGCTTTTTATGGAGTGCGGGAGTTCATTAGTGGACACAGTCCAGATGGCTGCAATAAGCTGGTGAAATGTGATCCTCCTCCAGGAGCAGGAGCGCTAGCCAGGCTGAGAGAGGGAAGGGGGGTTGGTATTCCTGGGCATTCCCCAGACATACCCCTCATTCCTCACCCTTTCCCTCCTGCCTCCTCAGCATAGGGAAAGAGCAGGTCCTGTGGACCAGCCTTTGCCTCCTCTCGGGTGGCTGGTGATGGCCAGGGTCAGTCTCTGTCCTAGCCATGCCTGGAGCTGATGGCTCTTCAGGGGACAGTTTCCATTCCTGCAGCAGTCAGGCTCCTCAGGACCACACTCTCATCCCATGGCGAGCACATGGGCATTTGGCTACCACCTGCCTTGGGGCTTTGGCTGCAGGCTCTGCTGGACTCTGTTGCATGGGGCAATGGGGGCATCTTTGGGTGCCAAGGCAGTATTAGGCAATGTTTGGCACTGACTTCTTGCCTCCCCTATGCAGGGAGACACCCCGAAGCACCGTGCTGAGAAAGCCAATGACCCTGACTTAGCTGCCTACCTCGAGAACCGACAACACTACCAGATGATCCAGCGGGAGGACCAGGAGACAGCTGTGTAGTGCTTGGTGTGCCTTAGCCCAAGCCATCTTGGGCAGGACAAGAGGACAATGCCAACTGGCAGAGCTATAAGTCTGGCCCAACCCTCCCTAGATGTCATCCTGGTCCTTGGAGATGGATACAGCAGAGTTCTGCCCCAGGCTGGGCTGGGACTCTGTTCATGAGGACAGTGGGTATTTTGGACTTGGAACCTGATTCTTTGTGTGTCCACTCCTTCACCACATTCCCTGCCCTAGATGGGCTCTATCCCCCGACCATATTGAGGCAAGCCAGGCTGAAGCCCCCAGTCACTCTTGTGCACAGGAGTAATACCAGTGCCCCCTCTGCAGGCTTCTGCCTGTGATCCTTGTGGGATATCGTTGCTCAGCCCCTCTCTCTGCTGGCAGTGCCCCTCTTTTAGGTGCTTGGCTAGGTTCATGTCGTGTTCCTCCTCTCCTGTCTGGCACAGCTGCAGGAGACACAGGTTCTGCAGGCAGACAGCAGAGGCCATGAGCCTCAGACCTTGCCACAAGGGCAACTTACTGCCCCTGCCTCTTCCTTGCTCCTGAGTCTGCCCCGGGTCTCTGTGTTGCCCTACCCAGAGCCTTCTGCAGCAGGAGGGAAGTCACTTGTGCACCTAGCCTTTCCTCAGAGCTGGTGCCCTCCTGATTGCCTTTAGTGCTCAGCCAGTCAGCAGTCTGGCTCAGGGTATGGATGGCACAGAGGAAGGCTACCAAACTGTCCCACCATCCTTCCCTCCACAAGGCTGGATGGGACAGCTTACACACCCAGTGTCTGCTGGCCATCTCTTTTTGAGCCTACTGCAGCATGTAGCCGTGGTGGACAGCTGCACTTGACCCTGAGTAGTGCCTGTGGTGAAGCCTGTTTCCCAAATGCTGACTTGGATTCAGCTGCCCTCCCTGGTTCAGTTTCCCCTTCAATGCTAGTCTGTGCGTGGGGCTGGAGGGGCAGTGCTGGGGGCAGTGCTGCTCTCAGGGATTCCTCCCCCATTCCCTCACAACCTGGCAACATGCATCTTCTGAGTCCAACTCCTGCCATTCCCTAAGCTGGGTACAGGACTTTGCAGGGAAAACTTCGGAGCTCATCCAGCCGAGGCACAAAGTCCCTGGGCCGGCCACCAGTTTTAGCAGAACGAGGAACCTGGGAAGCATACGGGCTCCCAGCCCTGAGTCACGCCTGCAGGGGTCCTGCCGTGGAGCATGAGGCACCACAACCCATCTCCTCTGCAGATGCTGTGGACACTTGATGCAGAGGCATCAAGCCAGCACTTCAGCAAGGCCTTTACAGAACTGACATTATCTGAGACCAGGAGGTGCCAGCAGAGGAGCAAGTGGATAGCTCTGGGCCTGGCAAACCTGCTTGGCACTTTCAGGTGGGCAGTGAAGTGGGTTGCTGTTCACAGATTGGATCCTGGGAGAGGATACTGCTGCTGCTGTGTGGTCTGTACAGTCCCTCTGCACTTACACCCAGCTGCGCCCACTGGGTAGTGCCAGATGGCACCATTTGAATCTCTCCTAATACCAATACCAAAACCAGGTGTTTATACCAGAGAGAACCAGAATACTCTTCAGGTTTTTTGGCCAGGGGCAGAGTTCCCTTTGAGGATGGGGGATACTGTAGTGGGGAACAGAGGCAGAGGGCAGTGCAGAGTGACAGGGGCCAGTGGCAGTACTGGCAGTTAATCATGTTAGCATCTTAATGCGTTCAGAGCTGGGATGCTCCAGCAGTGCCCGGACTTCCTATCAGCACTGCTGGCAGACCACTGACAAACAAAGCACTGTCATCTTCTCAGAGCTCCACACTACTGCTCCCCCAGACGGGATGCCCAGCTTGGCCCAGAGCCATCTACAGCGCCAGCTTTGTCCCTTATAGTTTTTGTACAGGTAGTTGAGAGACACACTGTCCCCCTCCCCGCCTGGCCCCTCCGTGCATGCGTGAGCTGAGTTGCTGTGCAATTCCAAGCCTGCTTCTATTTTGGTGAAGACGGAGGGGGCATTGGTTGCCCTGCTCACTGAGGGCAGGGGTTCTGTGCAATACCTGGATCTGTGTTTCCTAGACGCTGTTGTAGGATTGTATTTTTGTAACTCTGTGAGGATGCTGGCTCCAGCAGGCCCAGGGCCTGGCACGAGCCTGTGTTCCCATTGCTTTTCAACTTTGACTGTTTGGATGTTGTTGTTTCTTGCCATTGAAATAAAGAGATTGATGTTTTATTTCCCGTCTCCTCCTGCATCCGCAAGAATGCAGTGGGTACTGCACCAGTGATGCCTTGCACAGCTCAAACAAGGTCATACCCCAAGGCCTCTGCCTCCATGCTAACTTGATGGTACTCTTGGGAGTTCCTTGTGGGCCCAGGTCCTTGTCCACTTCCCTGCACAGCATCCCTCTGGAACTCTGCTGGATATGGGGTCTTTGTCCTTAGGGACCTTCTCCCTCGTTCTGTGTCATACATCAATACTCAGTGTAACACGGAACAGGGAGAAAGCGTGCTGCCATCCCAAGTGATCCAGAAGAGCTTGGAATTGTGAGTTAGGAGCTGGCAGCCTGCTACTGCTCCCTGGGGAAAAGGCAGCAGCCCCAGCGGCTGCCCTGCTCTGCCCTGTGCAGCCCACAGCTATCGGTGGGTGGTGGGTACTACAGCAGCATCCAGCCTCTGATTTCAAAACATTTGTTGGCCTTTTTTTGTGGTGAGCTGTCCCTAGCCATGCTGCTCTGCGGGAGATGAGCCTGCCAGGGGCTCTTCTTATTGTTTTCCCACCAGTCCTGCCTCGGGTGCTGAGCACTGAGGGCAGGGATTATCTCTGCTGCTCTGGTGGGAGGACTGCTCTCCAATTACAAAAGCAGAGGATTAGCGACACTTCTGCTTCCATCCCCAGACTCATAAGGAAGACTGTGGCCAGCACCATCTCTCTTGCCAAGTTTCCTTTGGAAAAGGGAGGTAATCACTGGCTGACGGCGTGCTGGTGATGAAACCAGAGATGGACATGGTGGGTGATGAGGAGCTACACTCATACCTTGAACTGGGATTCCCGAGGGCAGTTTGGCAGCCTGCCTGGAGCTCTTGCTGCCCCCTCTCTGCTCGGAGAAGCAGCCTCATTCCCTGGCTGCACTGCCCCTTCCACCCCCTCTGCCTCTCTTTATGGTCTTCAAACTTTCAGATTCTGTCCAGAGCTAACAGTGGGGATCTGTAGCAGGTGTAAGGCACACCCGGTTGTCCTGGCCTCCCAGGGACCAGGCCTACGTGCAGCTGGGAAGAAGGGGCTCACTTTGCTTCAGTGTCCAGGCCGCAGCATGTTAGCACTTGGCCCATGTCTCAGCAGTGAGGATTGTCAGTAACCATAGCAATTAGAGTATTCCACCTGACCCAGTGTCAGGTATATGGTGGGGAAGAGAAGCTGTAATGTGATTACTGTGATGAGGGGTGTTGGAAAGGGGCAGTGTAGCTTTGGGGCAGAGGGCCTCAGCATCTCCCCTTTCTCTCTTTCAATCAGGTGTTGGAGGTTTGGAGGTCTGTCTGCCCTCCTGTGGGATGGAAACACACTTGGGGATATAGGCACAGGGTGCATGTGTGCTGGCTGGAGGAGGCCATGCAAGCCAAGCCCCAGCTAAGCAGAGCTGGGGTGACAGCAGTTGGCTCTGTTAATGATTACCTGCCACACACTTCAACAAGGAAAACGTCGTCCCTCTCCCGTGCGCAGCAGTGCACTGCTGCACCGTGCACTATCAGTTTCCCAAGAAGCAGGCTTCAACCAAAGATGGAAAATGAAGAGCTGACATGCCGTGAATTAGCTTGTGACATTTCTAGAGGTAAAAAGCTCAAGTTAAGCAATTGTGGGGAAATGCACCTGGTTTGGTCACACTCCCTCTTTTTCCTCCTTCCCTCAGCATGAGGCCCCTTTCTGCAAACACAGCCTGCTGCTTGTTTGAGCTGGGGAAGGACCCATTTCCCCCCCATCCCTCAGAAAGGATCCAAAGGGATCAAGCACAGGCACTGCTGAGACTGATGTCTACCAGTGCATCCCTGCTCTCCTGCATGGCCAGCACTTGTCTCCTGGTCCCCAGCCCAAGAAGGCAACAGGAGGGGATTGGGAATGGCTGGAAATGGAAGGAGTGAAAGTTTGCACAGGGTTTCACCATACCTTATGCTGCTCTGCCCTGGGGACCCCAGCTGCTGGCCAGAGACAGCTGAAGTATCATTGCTCATTCCTCACTAGTTCTTTAAGAGTTCTACCAGGCCCTGGTTTGCAAATCACAGTCCCATAACTCAGATTTGCAAACCTGATGCACATGTAGGCCCTTCCCCATCTTTTTTAAAGTGAAGTTTGTCTTGGTAGCTTTCTTCAGCTCTAGTTTAAAGGCCCAGCAATGGAGGGAGGCTATTGGCCTTGCTACCCGCCCAGCTGTCAGGATCCATTTCTGCATCCTGGGCTCAAATGTACAGCCCAGCATGTCCAGACCCCTCACCACCCAGAGCAGTACCTGTTGCTGTGTGTGCAGCAGGCAGAGGAGATTCCATGTTCCCACATTTGTGAGCCCTCCTCAAAATCTCTGCGTGTGTTTGGGAAACTGCTGGCAGGGTATGAGTTAAATGCACCGATCTCTCGAGAAGAGAGCTGGTTTCAAAGCAGCTCATAAAAACCAGCCCCTCCTGCCCTGCAACCCCACCTGTGTCCACTCTGCTTTCGGCAGCCTTCTTCCTGGATAAGGGGTGGGAAAACGGCTCCATTCCCCACCACTGCCCCATTCTTCTGGCATGACACTCGCCTTTCTGACTGCTAACTCCGGAGGAGAATTGGCTTGGCCCCTGCCTCAGCTCACCTCCTAAGAAAAGGGGGCGGATGTGGGGGAGGGAGCAGTCATGTCTGCAAGGTCCTTTTCATTCCCCACCAGCAGTCTGGTACCGCAGCTTTGTCCAAAGAGAAGGGCTGCAGCATGGCTCAGCAGGCAGGCAGGTCACAAGGGATGGTCTGGAGAGATGCTTGGGCCAGCACAGTAGTGATGTGCTGCTTTGGGTGCAGAGCAAGTACCCCCCACCACCAGTGCCCTCCCACGAGGAGCAGAGCAAGCAGGGAGAGACCATGAAAGGTCCGTCCACCGATGCCAGTGGCCTTGATGGGAAAAGAAGCATCTACGGAGCTGGCAGAGACACGGTGTGGTTCCCTTCACTCAGTCGAGGCCCCGGGACCGCCCCCAGGAGAGACCCTGACAGCTGTTCAGCTGTGCACCCCTTCGGCCACTCAGTGATATTGGGGTTCGTGGGCAGCTGAACCCCCACAGCTTCCCTGGTACCGCGCAGCGGCTGCGGGTGGGAGAGCACTGCGATAAGGTGAGAGCGGGCAGGGAGCAGGGGCCATGCCCAGCGGGATCTGACTCCCCCGGGCCCAGCACATCCCCCGGGCCAGCGAGCCGCCGCCGCCTGCCCGCGCTCCCGCCTCCCCGCCGGCAGAGGGGCCAGCCTGCCCCCTCCGCCGCCCTGCCCTTCTGCCTGCCGGGGACGGCGGGGAGGAGGGGGGTGGGTGTCAGAGGAGGAGCTTGCGAAAAGTTTTGGGCTAAAAACCCACCTTTTTGCTGCCAGCCGAGCCCGACGTCAGGGGCCGCTGTGCGCTGCGCGGGGCTCCGCACGCGGCCGCCACACAAAGGCAGCAGCTCCGCACCGCGCTGCTCCGCTCCGCACCGCAGGTGAGTGTGGCCCCCCACCCCCGTTCTGGGGTCGGGCCCCCACCCCAAGCCCCCGTGGACGGCGGCACCGCCCGCCGACGCCGCGGAGATGGGTGCCTCCGGCCAGGCGAGAGGCGACTTCCCCCTCACCTCCCCAGCGAGGCGCCAGTAATCCAGGCTGAGGGTTCCCCACAGGGCGAAGGGACTTTGCCGGGGTGGGGGACACCGCCCTGCCCGGTGAGGAGCTGCAGAAAAGGGCGACTGGGGTAGGGGTGCCGCGGGCGGCGGACCCCGGGGTGCGTGATCGCCTGCGAGAGCTGGGAAAGAGCCCGGAGATGCAGGAGGATGGAGTTTAGGAGCGACTCAGGGCTCCTGGAGAGCAGACGGGTTGAGGCAATGGCCTAGTGTCTTAGCCCCACTCCTCTGGGGAAGCACCTCACTCTCTCTCTCGGGGAGAGCTCGGGTGGTGGGAGATGCACCGACTGGAGCCTGGGGAGCTGCCCCGGAGCGGGGCTTGGCCACCGCCAGCCTTTCCGGGGGCCTAGGGGAAGGGGCTGTACTGGGGCCACGCACAACATCTACTCTGGTGTGGGAGCAAAAAGCAGAGGTGCTCTCTTCTCTGCCCCTAGTGCACGGGCAGAACCTTTTCCCCCTGGAGCACTTTCTCCTCCGTCGAGCTGAAGGTGAGGCCGCCTGCTGGAAAGCCACACAGGTCCCCGGCTCTGCTCTCCTCAGCACCTCCAGCAGAACCTCCTGATCATGCTAAGGCCTTGGCTCACGAGGAGAAGCTCAGTCTCTCCTTTCCTGGCAGCAGGGAGCTTCCTGCTTTCTGTGTGCTTGGCACTCCAAGCCGCGGGCTCGCTGGGCTTCCCGAATGCTGGGCTCCCTGCCCAGAGCAACTCAGCCCGCGGAAGCAGGACCGCAGTCCTGTGCCCACCTCTGCCAGAGCCATCTGCAATTCGAGCCGAGCTGAGAGGTCCCACTGCTGGGGGACTGCAAGGGGACTGCAAGCCCAGCAGCTGCCATGCTAGCTGGAGTGCATCGGGGCAGTAGTGAGGGGACAGTGGCCCGCGTTTGGAGAAGCCTATCTGGCCCTCTGCGTGGTGTCCAGAAGGGATCAGGCTGTTGGAAAACTGCACTCCATTTCCCTTATGAATGCATTAGGATGAGCCATGACTGAAGATCTCTGCAGACTTTTGCCTGCAAGATGTGATGGGCCAGGCAGAGCCCGGGAGCAGATCCAGTGGCTGTAGCCAGTCTGCCTCAGAGCCTCCCTTCTCACATCCCTGTGTACACATGGGCAGGGCCCCGCAGCACCCAGAGGGAGCAGACTGTGTCCATGCCTGGAAAGGAGGCAGGGGTGAGCATGGCAGCTAGGGCTGTCTGCCCTGGGGACTTGAAAGCCTTGTCTGAAGGGCCAGAGCAGAAGGCACTGGGCTGGGAGGTAGGTGCAAGGAACATTGGGAAATGCTCTGCAGCCAAGTATGGAAGAAGTTTACAGAGCACCTAAAACGAGAGATGCTGTGAATAGTGCAGGTGTCACAGGTGAACCCTGTAAGAGTTGCTGCAGAAAGCAGGACAGCCGTGTCTGTAGCTCAGCTCAGCTCCAGACTTGTCATCTATAACTAGCCTGTCTGGGCTGAGCTTTTGACCCCTTTGAAGGCAGATGAGTGGGAACAGAGCTGAGCCAAGCTGTACTCGGCAGGATGGCTCTCAGCTGGGCTGGGTGAGGGGGAAGGCAGATCTCACCCCTGTGACTGTGCCCTCAGCCAGCCAGTCTGTGTAATTCCCTGTGACAGTTCAATGCAGAGCGAAGCCGGCAGCTTGGCGGCAGATGCATGAAAGGTGAGTGCACTGGAGCCTGAATAATGTGGGATGCTGCTCTCTCTGGCACACTGCCAAGGGAGCCTGGGGGCAGGGAGCAAACACTGACCCCACTGTTCTTCCCTGCATTGATGTCCTCTTGGGCCTGCAGTTCACCCTGTCCTCTACAGCCCAGTCCTGCCAAGCACATGGAGCCCATTGTAGAGCCAGGACAGGTGCGGTTTATTTTCTGACTGGCTGCTGCTGCACAGATATGGGTGGCATCCTAAAGGGCTTTGGTGGAGCAGGGAAGGGGTTGCCAGATTTGAGATGCCATCTCTGCACATATGCACAAGCTGGGACCCCAGTGTTGGCAGCAGCATCCTACAGAGTCTCATGGTGGCAGCCAGAGGGGACCTGTCACCTGTTCCAAGGCCACCAGGGCGGAGGGTTGAGGGCAGGGTCCCAGGAATCAAACCCTTATGTGTGTGCACCCTTGTCCCCAACATGCTCCCAAGTGCATGCACAGGTGGCACCAGCTCCGCACTCCCACTCCGTCCCTCCAACAAGCTCCCACATTGCTTTTTTTTGGTGTTTAATCCACTGGTTTAACTCTCAGACCCCGCATGGCAGCAGGTTTGTTTTTCCCAGCCTTTTTTTCTTTTCCCCCTGACATCCTCTGGAACTGGAGAAAGGTATTATGGGAGCTGTGCCCCCTGGCCCTGGACAGCCTGCTGGGTGCTGGATAAAGAATCCACAGGCACCCAACTTTAGGCCTTCCCCAGCTGCTGTGTGGAGTGTGAGGGTCTCCACGGAGAGCATTTCAACCACACACAGGGCAATGGGGGGGCTGCAGGGGTGGGAACAATCCTGCCTCCCCTGGTGGGAGGCACTTACTGAGGTACACAATCAACCTTCCTGTTGTAATTAATGCACATATTCTAACGGGTGGCAATGAGCAAGGCACAGGGGTGTACCCACACAGGTCGGGGGGGGGGGGGTGCAGGGGAGGCAGCTGCTGTCTTACCCCCA
>VXAY01002317.1:712067-728927 GCA_013399855.1 Oxyruncus cristatus
GGCTGGGGGTCACCCCGCGCGCGGGGGGGGGGGGGGTGTGCAAGGGAGGCAGCTGCTGTCTTACCCCCATGCAGGCTGCCCACAGCCCACCATGCCCCCTCCTTGACACTACATTGCATCCCAACCTCCCACCCACCTCACCCTCTCCCTTCTTCCCAGGCAGGATGCAGGTTCGGGGCCTCATTCTCCTCCTGGCACTGATCCTGCTGGCTGCCACCACCGAGGCTGGCAAGAACAAGAAAGGTGAGGGGGCAGCCCAGGGTAGGGAGCCAGTCGGGTGGGGGCAGCCTAGGGCATTCTCTTCTGTCCCTGCAGAGAGCACCCACTTCTCTTTTCCTCACAGAAAAGGCAAAGAAGGATGGCTCCAAGTGTGAGGACTGGCGCTGGGGACCTTGTGTTCCCAACAGTAAGGACTGTGGCCTGGGCTACCGTGAGGGAACTTGCAAAGATGAGAGCAAGAAGCTCAAGTGCAAGATCCCCTGCAACTGGAAGAAGAAATTTGGAGGTGAGTACATAGAAGTAGAGTGGCTGGGGACCATGCTGGGGTGGGTGATGGGGGCTGCTGCCCACACCAGGTCCTGACCAGCTCTGATGCCTCTCCCCTCTCGTCCAGCTGACTGCAAGTACAAGTTTGAAAGCTGGGGAGGGTGTAGCGCTCAGACAGGCTTGAAGACTCGCTCAGGCATCCTGAAGAAAGCCCTGTACAATGCCCAGTGTGAGGAGGTTGTCTCTGTGACCAAGCCCTGCTCTTCCAAGATCAAGTCAAAGTCCAAAGGTCAGTTCTCACTACTCCTGTCCCTAGAAGAGCCCTGCTGGGACCCTAGGCAAGGGTTTTTCAGAGGTATCTTGGCCCATTGGTGTTGAGTTTTGCTGGTGGTGTGGGGTATTGCATAGGTTGTTCTTTCCTTTGCAGCTGCACATGTGACAACCCCAAAGTGCAGCTGCGGGCTGGGTGGGATGCAAGTGCTGCTAGGAGAAACCCTGGTCTCCCCTGCAAGTCACTGCCAGTTTTGGTGGGATGGGGATCCCCTGCTCTCCTCCCTGCGACTGGTGAAACACATGGGTTTACATGGTGGGTGGCCGCGGGCCGGGATGCAGCCACTGTGCCGTGCCACGCTGGCTGTGCTGGCTACATTTCTACCACAGCTCTGTCTGGGGGACCAGTGAGCTTCCAGCAGATGCACTAACTCTTGTCTTCTGTGCTTCTCGAATGCAGCAAAGAAGGGCAAGGGGAAGGACTAGAACAGGAAGCCATCATCTTCATCGGCCCCTCAACACGGTGCCTACAGGACTGGATGCCCAGGTGCAGCTGGCCCATGCTACATTCCTCCTTCTCCTCTCCTTCCTCCTTTCCATGACCTCCTGTTTTGCTGAGGTGCCTTGTTTTAATCATTAGTGTTGTAGAGAGCAAACCCACCCGCCCTGCAGGAGAGGCTGCTCCCATCCTTGCTACCCCACTGCCAGTGCATCTCACTCATCTCCTCTCAGCTGGTGTTGGGGCTCACTGGGATCACCCAGAGAGCTGGGATGGGAACACACATTTTACCACCCTTCAGTACAAATGAGTCGCCTTTAGCATATCCTTTGGCAAGTCCAGGAGTCTCCTCGTTCCTCCACCAGCTACAGGTGACAGAGGGAAGGGGTGGGTATTGAATGCCAGAGTAACCCCATTACTCATGCCCCTTACTCACTTGAGGACTGCTCTCAGCTCAGGAGGCTTATTCCAGCATCCCTTTGGCTAGGGCACGAGTTACCTGCAGCTGAGGTAAACACAACCATCATTCCCAGGAACCACTGTGTCTCCACTATCACTTCTACCCATGTGTATTCATATTGGGGCTGCAGCCCCTCTGCCTTTGTCACACCAACACCGGGTGGGAGCTCTCACTCCTTTTGGAAATGGGGTTTGGTTTCTTTTCCAATAAAAACCTTTTTTTAAAAAGTGTCAGAACCAACCTGTTGACCCCATGAAGTGCTGCTGTGCTGGAAACCCCAGCAAACCCCAGTTTTGCTGGCCACACCGGGACCAGCAGGGAAGTTACCATGCAGCTGGCGGTGGTTGCCTGGGTGCCACATGAGCATGGTCCTGGAGAAAACACCGGTCAGACCTCACAGCCTCTTCTCAACAGCGCTTCAGGCTGCCCCACCTTAACCTCAGCAGAAGGGATGGAGCTGCCACCCACGCTGCAGGAAATGTCACCGGTAGTTGACACTGGGAAGTTGGGAAGGAGCACCCAGGTGATGACTCATTTACTCCTCACGCTGTGGCTGTTGTTTTCTGATCCAAGGTCTTTATTTGTCTTGGGATGGGATGGGTTGGGCCACAGTTGTAACCATTTGAATATACCCAGAAGCCCACCAGGCATTTTGGGCACACCTGTGTGAATTATCCTAAAGGCAGTGGTGGAGGGGTTTTCATCTGGGTTGGGGCAGCCTTTCTCCAGGTTACACAGCATCACCCTGGTGTGAGGACGGGAAAGAAATATGGACACAAAATTTCCAGTGCTAGAGTGGCCCTATCCCATTCCTTGTCCACACCTGGCTGTGTCCACCAACACTTCCAGAAACCTGGCTTTGGAAGAAGCTGAGGAGCAGTCCCGGGATGGCCTGGGCTGCACACCCAGCGGGGCTGGGAGGAGGCTGGGGACGCTGGCTGAAGCCCACATGCTGAGGGCTCTGTCACAACACCCACAACAGCATTACATCCATTTACAAAGCTCAGCAACTGGCTCCTTCAGCAGCATCCCGCTGCACCTGGGGCAGGAGAGGGCCACTGCCATCCTCTCCCGCCAGAGCCATGCACCAGGCCTCCCACACCCACCACGGGGAGAGTGGGGACCTGCTCATGGTCCAGAAGAGAAACAGGGCAACTCGGCCACATTGTAAACTCTCTTCCCACCTGCCTCCAAGACCCCCAGGTCCCCCTGTCGCACCCAAGGACAGTTAATTTCACAGTCACTGCTGCCCACTTCTCAGGGACCATATTCCCCAGGCTGTGGAGCTAACTCCTGCACCACACCACTGCTTTTCTTTGCAGTTTTAGTTTCCATCATCGTAGGAGGTGACTGGGCTTCACACTCCTCATCCAGGAGTGAGATGCTTGGCTTGTTTGTCCAGCCATCTGCTGGCTGTGGGAAGAAAGGGCATGAAGAGGACAGTGGAGCCAAAGTCCAGGGAAAAATTCTGCCTTGGGTCCCTGCATGAAGATGTCCAATGGCACTCTCAGGAGAAAGGAAGGAGCTTGCCACACGTTAGGGTGCGATCTTGCCTGCCTTGGAAGGGAGCCTGACTGGACCAGCAGGACTCCCCATTAGCATGTCTGAGCCAGCCTGGTGCAAGATGTCTAGCAAATGTTTGGCCCTGGTTTCTTTTCATTTCTTGGATAATGAACACTTTTAAAAGCCCGTTGAAAGCATCCAGCGTTAGCCCATCTGCATGCAGACAAGCTCTGATGCCCTGGAGACAGTCAGCCAGGAGGGAAGTTGCATCCAGTCTTAGGAGAAACACTGATGCCATTTGGCCAATCTCAAGAGCATGGAGCTGGGGAGGGCTTCTGGTGACCACATCTTCTCCTTTTGTCTCTGGCTTTCCTGCTGGCTCCCCAAGCTAGTCCCCAGGCCCTGGAAGGACTTGTAGCTCAGAGGTGCCTTGGATCTTTGTCAGCATTAGATGAAGGGCATCATCTGCAATCACTGCACAGTCTGCACTGTTGTGAGTGGGGAGCAGAGGAACCCCTGCTGGCAAAGGAGGCAAAGGGAACGGCTTCCTTAATGTTACTGAAGTGGTCCCTGAGTGCCAGTTTATCTGGCTGTGCCAATGTTCCTGTACTGGCACATGAGAAGGTGCTTGAAGGTTTTCTTGAAAGTGGCATTGCAGAGGGCATAGCAGGCTGGGTTGATGGTGCTGTTGACATAGCAGAGCCAATAGCCAATGTACCACACTGTTTCAGGTACGCAGGTCTCACAGAAGGTGTTAATGAGGACCATCACGTTGTATGGAGTCCATGTGAGTATGAAGGCTAGCAGGATAGCAAATATGGTGCGGGTGACTTTCTTCTCTCGGGCTGCCATCTGGCGCTTCTTCCGTACTTGGCTTCTGGCAATGCTAGCAAACTTCCTGGCAACATTGGCTGGGCGGCTGTTGGCCAGGGAGTTGTGGTTAGAGGCTCCACCCTTAGCTGGGACGATCTCAATGGCAGTGACACATTCACTCCCACTCTGCTTGGTGACGATCTTAATCTTGGACCACTTGGAAGTTGGGTTCGCCCGCGGGTGGGACGGGCTCTGTCCTTGCCCCGCTGGCAAGATTTCTGCTGTGGGCTTGTCTTTTGTGGTCTGGGTCATGCTGACAGTGCTGGACTCATTAGATGTCTCCTTCTCTTCCTGATGGCCAGTGGCCTCTGTCTGTGCTGATGGCTGGTCATCCACTTTCCCATTCCTCACCTCCTCCTTCACCTCCACAGCCCTCTTAGGAGAGTTATTATTGTTCTGTTTGATCAGGGGGCCCTTGAGGAACCGGAGGGACTTGGCTTTCCTCTCTTTCCTGCTTTCAGGCTTGTGTCTCCTCACTCTGCTTCTGCTGGCCAGGGAGATGTGGATGTACAGCACTGTCATGATGACCACGGGAAGGTAGAAAGCAGCAATGGCCGTGCCAAAGGTCACTGCTGGGTTGGAGAGGAACTGGATGTAGCATTCCCTCTCAGGGACTGTCCTCTTGCCCACAATGAACTGCCAGAACAAGATGGCAGGGGCCCAGAGAATGAAGGACAATATCCATGCAGCTGCAATCATCAGCCCTGCCATCTTGGTGGTCCTCCTGGCGGGGTACGTCAGGGGCTTGGTGACACAGAAGTACCGGTCAAAGCTGATGATGAGCAGGTTCATGACAGAGGCGTTGCTCACCACATAGTCCAGAGCCAGCCACAGGTCACACACCACGGCCCCCAGCGGCCAGTAGCCTTTGATGATGTAGACAGTGTAGAGGTTCATGGAGAAGACCCCGATGATAAGGTCCGCGCAGGCCAGGCTGAAGAGGAAGTAGTTGTTGACGGTCTGGAGCTGGCGGTTCACCTTGATGGAGAGCATCACCAGGATGTTCCCCACCACGGTGACAAGGCTGAGCGAGCCGGTGACTGTGGCAATGAAAACCAGTTCCACTGTCTTGTAGTTGGTGGGAGGCTGGATGGCCACCTCGGAGCGGTTGCCCAGGGTGAAGTTGTCATAGGTCAGATTGGTCATCTTTGCCTGCCAGGGCTGAGCAGAAAGGTTGTGCATGGAGTCTGCAAGGGGAATTGGGACAGAAAGGGAGAATATCAGACTTGCCAACCTGTGCCGGCAGCATTTGCTGCCTCCTCAGTTTCCCAGGCCATCACTGCTCTTGGCAAGTGCTCAAAAATCTCATGGCATTCTTGGTCTTTCTCTGCCACTACAGCCTTCCCCCAGAAGTTCTCTGGAGGCACTTTTTGTGTCCCTTTTTAGCAGTAGAGGAGGCACACAGGTTGCAGAGAGAGAAGCAGGATCAGGGCTAGGAACAGCCCTTCGGCCAGGGTGAAATGGTCCTTTTTTGCAGGGCCAGAAACCGCATCCCAGCAGAAGCACAGACCTCATGTGCCCCAGAGAGGCATACAGAGATCAAAGGTCTTGGGGGAGAACGGGGCTGCAGAGCCCAGCAGTGATGCACACACAGCACTTGCTGCTAGAACAGCATGGCATGGAGCCAGTGCCCTGCCCCAGAGATGAGAGCAGGTTTATGCTATGCCTCAGGCATGTCCTCCTGAGCTCCCCAAAGCACTTCCCAAGAGGGGCATTAATCCACAAAGCCCTTGCCATGGCCCGCTCAGCTCACCTGTTTCTCTGGCAGCAAACAGTTCCTTCTGGAAGATGAAATCTGTGACAAGGAAAACATCAAGTTACACTGCAGCTTCAGGCCCAAAGTCTTTGTGTGACTCCCACAACATCTTACTGGGGGCACCAACCTGTCCAACAGGTTGACTCTGCTCAGATGCAGGCGGCTGAAAAGCCAACTGAGGCTGAAAATGGGTGATTTGGCTTGGCCCGGTTCACAGCACAGCCCCAGCAGGCGCAGGAGAGGGAGGGAGCTGCATGAGTGCCATCAGTCAGTGACACTGGTAAGTGGTGGCCCCTTACCCCAGTCCCATATCACGCTGCAGCTGCAGCCACCCTAGCCATGGAGATGTACAGGGTGAAGTCAGACACCTCAGCATGATAAATGGAATTATTTATGAAAGGTGATGAGAATTACGGACAGAAAGACTGCCTTCATCCAAACCAAGATGCCTGTGGTTAACTCCCCAAGCTAAGAGTAGAATGGTCCTTAAAAAAAAAAAAATCAATAGACCAAAATTGCTGTGCTGGGATGAACGGGAATTTCCTGGAAGGTGAACGAAAGGCAAAAGTGCTGAGGGAAATGGGCTAGACAGAAGAGCTTCCCACTGCACCTGCCTGTCCTGCACCACCCAGGCCCCCAAAACATGCTGGGCCTTCACCAGCCTCACCCTGGGTGCTGGGATCATCCCAACCCCACCAGCCCAGCAAGGACAGCCTCTCCAGCAGCTCTGCCTGGCACCCAGGGCAGCAGTCCTGCCAGGCAGCCCGTCCAGCCCCATGGGTGCTGCTGCCAGCAACTCAGCAGGAACCGGTGAGAAACTGGGTGTCCACGGAGTGGGAGCCCTTGTCACAGCATAAGCTGGTGTGGGTGCTGGCTCCCAATGCCTGTGACTCCTGAAACTGATTTTGCTAATTGTATAAACATACCATTAACATGCTCCTCTTCCAAACAGGGTCTGGTAGGCTTTGGGATCAGTTCATCTATTTAAAGTATTTTAAAAGAATGCCTTTATCTTTCATTTGTGGTGAGGGTGGAAGATTTCTGCCATCAGCAAACAGCCAAGGTTTTAATATAACCACTTTCTGAGGAGATGCAGGTTTAATTAAATGGAAACATGGCTGCTGAGATGCTAAAGCCAGGAACCAACGTAGCCATTGGGCTGCTTCTGCATTAGCAAGGCTACAGACACGATAGTGGCAGAGCTTTTCTTCCAGGTGCAGGGGAGAGAAGTAGGTGAGTGACAAAGAAATTACCTTCTGAGCCTGTTACACGTGGTCCATGAAGACAAAACGCTTTGAAAAGAAAGCAGTACCCTTTGGAATATACTAAATTCTAGATACCAACAGGGGGAGGAAGCCTAGTGGCGTTGCCCAGCTTTACACCCAGCTCCAAGTGCAAGGGATGCATCAAGGGAGAGGGAGAGAAGTTTCTGCTGCCATCCTTCCTGGGCACCCAGCCAGGGATGTCAGAAGAGGTGAAAAGTATATAAAATGTCTTAGAAATATATAATTATGGCAGTTTGGGGGTTGGATTCAGTACAATTGAAACGAGGTTTAATTTCTTCACTTTGGTGAGATGGGGAGATTTAACTGTCATTCTTGTAACAGCTAATCAAACTGATCAGACAAGCTAGCAATCATGCAGACATCTACCCCAGCTCTTCCAAGAAGAATCTGAGAATCTTGAAAAGAAACCTTTCCATCGTCTCTGCTAAAGTGAGGGTTTCACTTTTCTCACTGTTGTTCATGAACTAGCATCCTCTTCTAAGTGCATCTAATTAATTATCAGCCTTGACAGGGGGTTATGTTCTCAGTTGCCCAAAGTAAGAAAAGTCCATCCCAGCCCACTCCACAAAACTGTTTGTACAGGTCACAAGACAAACAGGAAAGGCTGATGCAGACCCACACGTGTGGGTTTGGATGCCACCCAGAGGTCATGCTGCAAAATGGTATGATGAGGCAGAGACAACCGCAGCCTCAGGGTGGAGGGCTTAAACGAGCATTTTGAAAATGAACCTTCACTGAATAGCAAAAATAAAGCAATCACCCGTGTGAGGGAAGGAGGGGGAGTGAAAATGCTTAAAGGTGTGAGGATACATACAACACAGACATACAGCAACACATACAAGCTGAAGACGTGTACACCACTCACCCTTGCCTCAGATGTCCTGGCTCTTCTCTGCCATGCCCCAGCCCACTGGGCACCTCTTTTTTTTCCCTATTTTCTGCTCTCCTCATCCAGCTATCTCACTCTTCTGTCTGCTGCATCCTCTCTGAACTCACTGGGACAGCTCTGCACTGCCTTTGCCTTCCTGAGCAGGGCAGGCAGCAGGAGCTGGGAGTAGGCCAAGATGCTACAAATTTGTTAGGTCTCAGAGCAGTTGACCAAGCCATGTATGACACTTACATAGGCACTGGGAATAGATCCTGCCATTTGCCTTTGACATGGGGAGTATTCAGGTTGCCAGATAGGGCCTGGGTAGGGGCACAGCCCTCAGGCAACCACAGATCTTTCTGCATCTGCATATTGTGTCTGAGGATGGAGGGAGCACACAAGAGAGCTGTGGTGCTGTGGTAAACTCACCAGTGTGACTGCAACTCCACCTTCATGCCAGCCATGCCATGGTTCCCAATTCTGTGAAGCCCCCAGACACCAAGGAACCTCTCCAGGCCCTGGAGTCTCCCCATTAAATGTTTCCCGTATGTACCCCAGTGCCCAGCTCTTGCTGCCTGCACCTCCAGGAGTGCATTTCTTCTCTCCCTCCCCTCATGTCCCCCCACATCACCCTCCTTGTCTCCATCCTCCTTTTCCCCCCACCTTCATGATGACACCACAGACAGGGAGGAGTCTTAGCCTTTGCAAAGTTCAGAGATCACTTCAGAAGGGCTCCTGGGGCTGAGGCCCTACCTGTGACACCAATTGGCTTTTCAGCCTGCACACATCATCCTATGTCTGCAGTGCTCAGTGGGTGCTCTGCCACACCTGCCTGCACCAGCCAGCTACAGCAAAATTCCTCAGACTTCTGGCAGGGATTTATGGCTGGTTTCCCCCTCTCCACCAAAGCCATTAGGAGCCTCCAACTCTTCACCAAGAGCATCTTTTGGGCTAAGGGCTTCTGTGGCTGATGCAGTGCTCAGCAATTGCGTCATTAAGATAAGGGAACACCTTTCCCTTCCCACGCAACATCTTGCATGTTATGGATGAAGGCATAAGGCACAGGTAGCCACAGATCCAAGCAGAGAAGGTTGTAATTTGGAAGGGGTCCAACTATTTTGGGCAATGCTTGGCACAGCAGGGTCCCCATTGCTGCTTGAAATCATGGGTACCACCACCGTTGGGTGAGGAGACAGCTCCAGAATAAAAGAGCAAAGCCAGTGCCGCCCACCCCTCCTCAGTGACAGGGTGACATCTGATGGCACAGCAGAAAGCTCCAGCTGTTTCCTTGCTGCACACCTTATATGCCACTCCAGCAAGCCTTCCCAGACTGTCAGCTCCTGCGAACTGCCTTACAGCCTGTTGCCAGGTAGGAAAGGCAAAAGCCCTGTCATGGACTGCTGATGATCTTCCTGTACCCGAAAAGTCTGAATTAGCTAGAAGCTGGTGCACCACTAGGTGCAGTTAGTGACTGAGCACCTGCTGAACACTGAACTTATGTGGGATGGAGGGTTTCTTTTCAAGATTCTCAGATTCTTCTTGGAAGAGCTGGGGTAGATGTCTGCATGATTGCTAGCTTGTCTGATCAGGATGGAGCAGCCTCCACTGCTCCCTGTGTGGAAGGAGCTGGTCACCCTCCCCACCAGCACGGCGAAGACAATGGGAGAGCCTGGTATTTACACACATCCACGTGATGGTGGCACCTCAAGTTGTGGGATGAGCTCCTGGACCAAGCAGTCCTATCGTCCCAATGTTCCCTGCCTCTCCTCCCTGTGCAGCACAGCCTCCCTCTGCCCCTCCACAGCTCATGTCCCTCATGTCACTACCAGCCATGCCCCTTCCTGTTTTGACACTGCCTCTATCCCAGCCTCAACCTCAGTGCTGCGGGAAGTGGGTGTAGGTGGGGGTAGAGCCACATCTGATCCATATGCAGCTGGAAGCAAGATCTCCGGGAATGATCAGGGCTGTGCACACACCCAGTGTGCTCTGCAAGCATCCCCACCATAAAACAAGCCCCACGCTCACACACCAGCCTGGGGAGGAAGATGTTTAGAGGAAGGAGAGGAATTAGAGGAACCCTTACTTTAAGAGCCGCTTATGAGTGTGAGCTGCTCCCAGAGGAGATGGGCCTTTGATCTGCACTGGTTTGGAGCAACAGCAAAGCTGAAGAGACCTCGAGCCCAGGGACAGGATGGGGTGGCTGTGGCTGCCAGATCCTGGCTGGCTGGATCCTGTGGGGCTCTTGGTGCTGCCTGTCTCCCTGAGGAAGGGAAGCTGATCCCCTCCACTGCAGGCACATCACAGGAGAAGGCACACAACACCCCCTGCTCTGGCTGGATGCAGAAGGCTGGGCCAGTGCTCTTCACCTTTTTTGTCACAGTTGGAAAGAGCCTGGCCAGCCCCACTGCAGCCCCCTGCTTGTCTTTGCCTTCCTAAAAGTGCCGAGAGGGTGGAAATCTCAATGGGATTAGTTCTGTCACCCCAAACTGCTGATGTGATGTGGGGCTGGGCAGCTAATGCAGCCACCACCACACGGAGGAGAGGAGAGAGAAAAAGGAGGGGATAGAAGATGCTAGACATTTATGGTTCATGTCCACAAAGGGAAGAGATACTCAGGGAGGGGTGACAGTTTGTGGTGCTAATTGCATTATCTAATAGCTGTTAATTAGCTCCTGAATCATGGCACCAATTTAGAGCTAGTGAAGGATTGTTCTGGTTGACAGATTCACACCCCTCAGAGTGCGCAAACGGAGTTCCTAGATACTGTAAACGGGCACCTTAGAAATACAATACACAGGAGAGGACCAGGGGGAGGCCCTGTTCTGGCAGGGGGAGGGTTGCTGTCAGGCTACTTCCGTACCTCTGCATCGGGAATGAGGAAAACAATAAACAACCAGAAAAGCAGAAAGTAGATGAGAGATGAGGAGCCAAATGTTGTGTTAAAATGGCAGGGCTTCCTCTGCCCTCCTGGCTCCAGCTGGTGGCTGTGCTTTCACTCCTCTGGCACATCAAGGTTTGATGGACCCCTGAAGTCCTTATCCTGCTCCAAGGGAGGTCTGAGCCATCATGGTACAGGAACAGTTTCTTGTCAGTAGCATATGGGGTGGTTCTGGGCATTTTATTTTTCCACTGAATAATTTATCCCTCTTTCTTCCTCTGCTATTCAACTGGTTCTCATGAGGCAAAGCAAATTTCGCCATCCCTACACGTTGAGAGTCTCTGGTAACTTTTCCTGAAGCCACTGGAAAGTGGTGAGCACAGTGTCCCAGGAGTGGCCAGCTTTCAGGGGGAGGCAAGGGGGCGAGAGAAGCCCCCTGTTCATGACACATGTTCGTACATCAGGTTTTGAAAATTTTCTGTGTCTGGGGCCAGAAGGAAATGTTGAAGTTGTGTATCTCACCACCTGCCCCAAGCAAGCCAGGAGCTCCCCTGCCTTCACTGCTGCTTGTAACTGTGTGGCTATTAATGTGTTTCAGAGTACAACAGGCACCGCGTCCAAGGCGGCATGCACTTGGCTGTGGGAAGCACTTGGCTGTGGGAAGCACTTGGCTGTGGGAAGCACTTGCAGGTCAGAGCCGTGGCTTATGAGCTGCCCATGTAGGTAGTGCCCAGCCCATCAGGCTCACCAGCATCCTACAACTGGCACAGCTGCACCCCCTGCCCAAACTGGCCCCCCAGCTCATCTGTATCCTTAATGTGCCCTGTGTCAAACACAGCTTGTAAGAGGCCACACACCTTCTATCCACAGCATTAGCAGACAAGGAGCAAGTCAGTGAAAAAGTGTTTTTGAAAAAGTGTTTTTAAAAAGTGATTGAAAGTCACTCCTATAAACGGCCTACCAGAACATTGGTCACTCTGACAATTAATGAACCGTCTGTCACCCAATTATTAGGCCAAATAAATAACCTATCAGCAGAACGCTACTAGCAAGTGTGCATGGCAAATGCCATGCAAGCCAAAGTCCAGCCTTACCCTGCAGTGCCCAGCCCGCAGCTCCCAGGCACCAGTGACTCCCCAGCAGCTCCCACACCTGCGTTGGCTCCGCTGGGTAACATCATGGAGGGAGAAGGCTCACCATGGCGGCATCCCACAGGGGGGCAGAGGGGGACACAGTGCCCTTGCTCCAAGCGCCCTCTTGACTGCCCCAGGGCTGCAGCTCCGAGCTGGTGGCAGAGCTCAGCCCATGCTGCTGAGCCAGGAAGGTGCTGGGCTTCCAGCTGAGCCTAGACTGGAGCCACACTTCTCTTCTCCTCTCCCATCCACTGCATTAATGCTCTCTGCCTCAGAGAGATGCTCACGTTCTTTTATATGCCTGGGCTGAAGCTTTAACACAACCCAGCTGTTTCAAGGCAGTGCAACAGAAATAACCCTGCTGCAGCTACAGGTCCTGCTGCCAGGAAGGGCTTTGGGAAGGGTTTTGGGATCCTCTGGCAGAGGGGAAGGAGGAAGAGAGAGAGGATTACAGCAACAAGTGACTATTTGGATTAGCTGGGCTCTCCCCAGAAACAGAGGCTGGGATCAGAGGCCTGTGGGAGAGACAGTGGTGGAGGAGAGACTGCGGGTTAGAGGTCCGGGAGTTGCAAGACCCCAGATCTGTTTGCTTAGAACTCACTGCCCCAGGGACAGGCCTTGCCTGGGGAAAACAAGGGGGAAGGACTCAGACCCTCTTTGGGGAAGTCCCCTCATCCTCCCACTACCCCACACAGCCATGGTTGCCCACACCAGGTCCCCACCACTGGCATTGGGAATCAGCCCCCTCAGCCCCCTCCCAGGAGCCAGGGCTGGTGCTGAATAAAGTGGGGGCTGGGCCCCATGCAGAGACCTGCAGCACCCTGAACTCACCCTCTTTGTCCCCCCTGGGTCCCCATAAACCATAGCGGGGGGATGCAGCTTATACAATCAGGGATGCAGTGTTGCTCTGGCAGAGCATCAGTGTCAGGAGGGCAGGGAGAACATGTTTCTTTGTAACTCATCCCAGAACTGAAGTACCAGTTTGAGGGAACAAACACTAAGGTGCTCACCTGAAATTTCAAAGACCTGACAATGGAAATGAGAGCCCTTTACTCCATGGAGCAGGGTGAGGCGCTGTGGGGCTTTGAGAAGACAAATGAACCAGCTGAGCAATGGGTGAGAGAAAAGAGAGCTGATGCCCTAAGCCAAGCACAGAAAATTGGGCAAGGGCAAGGACCCTACTGGATGGATGCGTATGTGAGAGAGGAGAGCCCTAATCGTGGGGACAGATAGCACGCAGGAATCTTTGAGGTCCTGACGAAAAAGGAACGAAAATATGAGACCCCACTTGGCCACAAGAGCTGCCAGATCCTTCGGAATTAGAGGTAATGCCTGAACGAAGGGACACACTGAGGGAGAGGAGCTGCAGCAGAATGTGGTCAGGAGAGACTAGAGCACGGACAGGTAGAATGGGAAGTGTGGGGGCCAGGGGAGAAGGGCAGGTAGGAAATTCCCATCCATAGTGACAACAGAGGAGGGGAGAGATGGAGAGGAAGGAGGTGGGAATAGTTTCAGACTGCCAGGGAAGGATTACATACCTCCCCTGTGGAAAAGCCCTAAGAAAACCTGAGAAGGAGAGACCTCACACAGAGACATTGCCTGCAAACCTCTCACTGATGCCTTCCCCCGAGGCTCCTACCACCTCCGGGCTTGGCAGAGCCGTGCTGGGCTGGAAACCTTTGTGGGCTGCAGCTCTGGCTCAGGCAGTCTGGCTCTGCCTAGGAGTCACCTCTATCATGGCAGGATGGTGGTCCCCAGCCTGTCATGGCCCCACACTAACACTGCAGGCAGCACTCCTCAGCACTGGGCTGGGGTTTTAGCCATCTCATTGCCGGTGATTGCACATAGTAGCAGAGGGCTTCATGATCTGAGCAACACTTAGGGCCTTGGTGGGTGATCCGTGCTCTGCAAGCAGTGTAGGCACCACTGTGCTAAACGCTGCTTCTAAGTGCTGCAGAAAGATAGGCCCAAAGCCAGGCAACTCATGCCCGTTGTTAGACAAAGGCTGATGCCAGAAGAGTTTCATTGCTCTCCCCTCCTCTCTGCACACATGCATGCACTTTTTTGGCTTTAACTGGGACTGCACATGGTGTAACTGCCAGTAGAGCAAGGATCCAAACTATCCCAGAGGCACTAGAGACACTCCTTCCCATCTCAGTCATGCAAAGATCCTTCAAGGATCTTTATCCCCCCTCAGCAGAGCCAGCCTGACACATGGCCTGGGACTTGGGAGCAAACATCAACATCAGGAGGGTCTGCAAGCAAGGGGCCAGTGAAGCACGGCGCCATGCATGCCTCCAGAGAGCTGCCCTGTGACCTGGAGCGGATGTGAGGGCCCGGGATATCGTGTTTGCAGAGTGATGTTTTCAGACCTCAGTGTTGCACAACTGAAGTTCTGAGTTTCCCATAGACAAGTCAATTTAATTCTGCTTAGGGAGCCTAAAGACATTAACCCATTAACTGGCCAACACAAACCAACTTTGCCACGAACCTTAAATCTGCTCATGATGTTTTGCCTCCAGACACTTCCATCTGAGGTACCTGTGCCAGCCTCCGGCTACCTCCTCTGCCAAGATGCAAGGTGCTATAAAATACATTAGATTTAACAGCAGATGTGGTACCAGAGGGGCTTCTTCTCTGCCTGGCTTTCTTGGCTAGAGGTGCATAGACAGCCTTGATAGCTCGGTAATGAGGAAATAGCTCTGGCCGAGCCTGCTGCCGAGGAGCTCCATGGTTTACGCTGAGTCCTGCCTTTAAAGGACAAACTTCCCAGCTGCTGTCCTTCTTTCATCAGCTGACCTGGGATGAAACTCCTTTTCGAGGCTCTTGAATACAAGTAAACAGAGCTGTGGTTCCCCATGTCCCTCTCCAGCTCTCTGTGACTCACGGAAACAGCGCCTGGGGTGGGAGAGGTTCCTCTGCAGCTGCACATCTCAGCCTGCCTAACGCTGGTGCAGGGGGGTGGGAAGGGAACAGGCACTTGGGAATCTTTGCCGCTGCCTCATGCACCAAGTGGGAGTGGAGCTCACATTGCACAGGACATAAAGGAGTGATGGGAACAGGGTCACAGTACGGCAGAAGGGTCGGTGTCGCTCCCACAGCTCTGATTTGCAGGACCTCCAGCAATGGTTTCGGGGATTGTCAGGGGGACAAGGCTCTGTGCCTACAGCCATTGCATTTGCAGGCTTGGACAGGCTGGTGATGCTAATTTTCTCAGCAACCTTACATCATGCAAGGTACAAAGTGAACCTTTGTTGGAGTTTCTCCTCTGTGCAGTGCAGCCTCAGGGCTAAAGGCATCTCTGGAGGGTCCCGGGAGCAGCCCTGGAGCGAAGGTGTGAGCAGCTGTGCCCAGCACGCAAGGGGTCAGGCTGGGGAGCATCTCCAGCAGAGCCTCATTTGCTCACACTCACTGTGCCAGGGGACTCAGGGTCTGAACACAGGTCAAATGATGTTGTCCTGGCACAGAGTCAAGTCCCAAGAGGATCAGTGCATTGATCCGCAGGCAAGGTGGGATGGCTGCCAACACACACAGACAGAGAGGGCTTCCAGGTGTCTCTAGCAAGGGGGACAGGGACTGATCGTGTGTCTGCTCCTAAAACCCTGCTTCTAAGCATCAAGGGGGGGATCTGTAGATGAGGCACCTTGCCCTGTGCTCCTGCACCAGCAAAATACTGGTGTAGTGGGGCAGACTGCACAAGGAACACTAGCCACAGATTCATTTCTCTAGGAAGCGCCTAATTCCTCCTTGAAGCTTCAGCAAACGAATTTGTCTGAATATAGGCCAAGGGTTTACCTTGGCACGTTCAAGGATCTGAATGCTGCAAGACTTTACTGTGCCCAGAGGGCTAAAAGGGGTACATGGTGGGTAGCGCTCCCAGGGACAGTCAAGGCTCTCACACTCTTCCACCTGGCTATGAGCTAGATAACAGCCACCCATTAAGACCCTCGCTGTCTGGCCTGCTGGGGCCCTGGGCAATAAAACACATGAGTCTTCCTAGAAACTGGTATCTGTTTTCTGACTGGTTACCTGAATCCTTCAGATGAAGGATGGATTTGGCATGGCTCCAATCACCATCTTGAAGAGGCTTCAACACTGCCTGGGTGCTGAGCCCCACCTCACCACTGACACCTGGCACTCGTGGTGGATGCTGCTGCTCAGGCAGGCTAAGGAGGAGTCAGCAGGGGATGCTGGGATAAGGTTGAAGAGCGGAGAGGAAGTAGATGGGAATGATCAGGTCCAATACTTCCAATTCTTTGCTGCACCAGGCCCTACACTCTCGCATTCCCCAAAACACATCCTTTACATATGCAGTTTTAGAGCAGCTCAGAATGTATGCTGAAATGTAAAGCAAACCTCCTCTCTTGGCTTACTGGAGACCAACAAGGGCATAGACCCGTGTCAGACTGAGAGGCAACTGGCTCAAGGACAACGCCTGCCTCTCCAGAAGATGCCCGTCAAAGCCCTGATTTAGTGTGCCAAGGAGAAGGGGTTGGCTTGTGCACATGAAACTCTTGTTGCATGTCCATGATGTGGAAAGAGGAGCTGCGTTTCTGCAAAAAGCAGCAGCCCCTTGAATACAGCCTCCATTTCCCTCTCCTCTCACTATTGCTCTCCCTGCTGCCTTTGCAGAGCTCTGCTTGCAGAGCTGCGTCTGCCACCTGAGCTGGGCACTCACCAAACCTCTTCACCTCTGTGGATGTTGCTGGCCAGGTGTCAGCAGGGCAGGCAGAGAAGAGCTCCTTGCAAAGGTGTGCTAGGACTGCTCTGCATCAGCTGCTCCTCCTGGTCTCACTGTTTTATTCCCTGTTTTGGTCTTTTTCTTTCTTTTTTTTTCTTCCCCCCCCC
>VXAY01002317.1:731078-827936 GCA_013399855.1 Oxyruncus cristatus
CCCAGATGTGCGCCCCCTTCGCCGGCTCGCAGACCCACCGGGGCGGGGGACGGGCGCGGGGGGGGGCACCGCGACGTCAGGACCAGCGGCCAATCCCCACGGCGTCGTTCCCCCCGTCCCAGACGTGGCCTCCCGTCCTCGCTGGCCAGATGTTGTGCGGGAGCGCTCCTGCAGCACCGCGGACAGCGCTCCCCGGACCGCCCGCTGCCGGCGCCGGGCTCCGACCCCTGCTGCCGCCCCGCACACACCAGCGGCGATGAGCCCCCTCCGCTGCAGCCGGCAGCGCCCCGAGAACCGGCGTCCCACGGCGGAAGGGAACGGAGAGGCGCCCGGCACAGCCCGGGCAAAGGGAGTCCTGACGAGCCGCTCGGTCCCCGAAATACAGCCCCGACACGAACGTCTGCGAACTCGAGAGGCTCGGTGAACTCTGCCGGGATGTCACTAATGCTCGGGATCGGGGTGTTCACTCAGAACAAAAACCTCATCAGGCAGTTCCACAAACTGTCCCACAGGTTCGGCTTTCTACTTTCCTCGTAGTAACGAGAAAATGTCAAAGAAGAAACGAAAAAGAAAAAAATCTGTCTTCCCTTCCCTGTACACCTTTCCCCTTCACTCTGGTTATACCTAGAGCAACTCTCACCCACCCTCTGCCTCTCACTTACACTGTCTCACAGATACACACGGGTATCACTTCCCCATCTGCTCCGCTCTCACACATACATGCGTAAATACACATAAACAAATAAACACCCTACTTTATCCCTCCTCTGAAGTGACTACAGTCTCAGATGACTTCCTACCATCCACTCCTTCAACTCCTCACCCTTTTCTCTTCCCTCTCTTGTTCTGGGAGGTAGCACTTAACTAAAGCTCAGGGTTAGATGTCAATTTCTCATCTGAAGTGTTAGCCAGATATGCCCAGTTCCCAGACTGGATCTCTCCCCTGCATCCTGCAAACTGGTATCTTCTCCCTGAAGATGAAGACACATTTCTGAATTCCAGCAGAGAGAACATTGTTAAGATAATTCAGACAATTTTCTCTGATGACACATCTCCAACTCCGGGTGCTTCTGCACCTTTGAAAATATTAAAGCGTTTTGGCCCTTGGATCTGCTGCTGCCTTTGCACACCAAGGGGCCCCTGCCACAGCAGTAAGGCAGATACACACCCTTTACTTTGGTCACCTGAGGCCACATTCCGGCATTTCTTTAGTGAATTCAGTCAGCTGGTATTCATTTTCTTTCCTGCCTTCTTTGAGAAGCAAGAAGACAAAGCTTCCCCAGTGCCAGCTGGTGTGGAACCATGCAATTGTGCTGAGAGCAATGAGGCTTAGCTGACTTTTTTCAGTTTAACATCTGCCCACACTTTTTTTGCAGTCACTGACCAAAACCTGTCAAGGACTACAACCAGTTAATTTGAGTCTCGTGCCTTACCCCAAAGCCCTGACCTCAAATAAATACCACCCTCTCCTCCTCCTTCTTTCCCTCTAAAAAAAGTTAATGTGAATAAACCTTTGTCTGGATGAACTCATCAGACTGAGGAAATATCTGCTTCTAAGACAATTTGATTGCACTGGAGTTGCGTTATTTGATTGGACTATTGTTTCAAACTACAACTCCCCATAGATAGACAAAAGACTGTAATGAACAGTGAGAAGTCTTCTTCCAAAGCTGATCAGCCATGGAGATAAAAATGTGTAACCAAATTGGATACAAAACTTTTCAACTTCTAACTCTTAGCCTAGTTCTATGCACTCATTAGGCAGAAGTAGAGTTTCTGAAAGCCCAAACTCCCCATACATATTCCAATTAAAGACAGCACTTGCTTCTCTTGGTTTGACATATTCACACATTCCCTGCCTATGGGCTGCCAGCAAGTTTCACCAGCCCCTCTTGCTGTCACCAAAGTGACATCATCTTCCTTCTTAGGCCGTGTTGGCACTGGTCACTAAAAACAGTAAATCCACTCCAGAATCTGACCCCAGCTCCAAATACATTGTGACAGGCTGTGGGGTGGGTTTCTCCATGTAAGAAGCCAAAGGCTAACCTGACTTCATGTTCAGTGGCCCAAGCAAATTAAGGGCCTCCCTTACTCTCTTTTGGGATTAAGACCTGAGACTCCTGCCATCCTGCTTGACTGACACAGTTTGGTCTGGGGGAGTAAAACCCAGCACCCGTCGTCATTAGAGACCTGGGATACTCCTGGAGCTGGCCATTTTTCATGTAACTGCACATTTCTCCTTTTTTTCATCACTGTATTTCCAGCCTCTATTTTTTGATGGCTACTTTGTTTGTTTTGTTTTGTTTTGTTTTGTTTTGTTTTTTTAGCCATGCTGTGCTGTGCCTGATGTCTAATCAGCAATTGTTCCTTTTCCATTTTCAGTCGGCAATGCTTCATCACACTCCCCCATATCAAAAATTGCCCTTGCACCAAAACACATCAAACACTCAGAAACATACAAAGCCACTCCTCTCACCTCTGTCTCTGAAGTGGGAGATGCAGAGGCCACTGGCAAGTGACCATCTTAATGCTCCACCTTGGCGTGCAACATAGTTATCCTGAGGCAGTGGTTACTCCATTGAGCTGGTGCTCAGGAGATGGATATGTTTGAGAGCAGGAAAGGCAGTTACAGATCTTATACTCTGGCTTCCCTCACAAGCCCATTATCCCTGGCAGATTCCCAGTAACTGTGCTCACACATGCAGCAGCCTCGGCAGCAGCCAGCACTGGCTCCTGTCACACCAGCTAATGCCAGGCTGTGGCTGCTGGGGGACTTAGGTGATTTGCCCCTGGTCCTGCAGCCCCATGCTCATGGCAGGGACTCTGCAGGTAAAGAAGCAGTTATCATCCACCCCTGCAGCACATGGGCATGTACTTTCTCATACACACGCCTATGGCACTGGATGCTGCCGTGGACAAGCCTGCTCACCATCAGTTTTGGCCAGGCTTCCCCCTCCCTCCACCAGTCCTCCTCTGGCTTTACAGTCCCTGCCAGTCTCCGGCAAAAACATCCAGCCCAAGTCTGTCCTCCCATCCTGCTCATAAAGAAGTGCACTCCAGTATATGCTTGCTTGCTCCCCCTCCTTTCTTTTTGTCCTTCTCCAAGGCGCTGAGGTTTTCTTTCTGCCTCACACACCCTTTCATGCTCCACTTCCCTCCCTTTGCCCTCAGGTGGATCCAGATTGCCTCTCCCAGCACAATGCAGGCAGCCAGTCCTCCTCCCTCCGACAGACTTACTCCCACAAACTTGCTGAACCCATCTACATGGCTTTAATATTCATAAAAGTCAACTGTAGTCTAAAGAAAATGTGGTTGATGATGAAAGTATTTACATTGCAAATCACTTTTGATAGCCCTCTGGTAGTCAGCCTGGTGATAAACGCTAATCCATCTATCAGCTCAAAAACAAAATAAACCCAACTCAGAAGGGGAGAATCAGAGAGAGAAAAAGCAGCCAAAGACAGTGAAAAAGGCTCAGCCCTTTGGAGCATCACTCTGCTGAGGGAAATGGGTGCAAAGGCTTCACTGATCAGCCAGTGAGGACAGTAAAGTGTCACAGAGGGAGGAGGAGCAGTCGCTCTGCCTGCCCTTGGCCAAGCGAGGAGACACAGGGTGGAGGACGAGCCCCTGGGCTCTTCACTCACTGGCACGGAGCTGGCATTGCCTGGCTGGACAGAGCTCTCTAAATGCCAGGGCAGTAACTCAGCCTCCCTGCCTGTGCCCAGGGCTGCAGGTGACTGGACGATGCCACCTGGGGGTGGGCTGTTGCCCTGTGCACACTGGTGGGTGAAACACAGCCCATGGGGGACATGGATCATTTCCCTGGGCCAGCATCATCCCTGTGGGAAATGGGAGAGAGGACAGCACCTGGTTGTCATGTGCCTCTCTCCTAATAGTTTGCCTAAGGGCACGGGAGGGCACATTTGTAAAGGGGCTTGGGACAGCCCAAAAGGTCTGAAACAAATATTGCCCCCCAGGCCACCTTTGCCTGGAGCCTCCCACAGCTACTCTCCCAGCTGAGGAGGCACAGGATGTCATGCGCACAAATCCTCTTCCCCATCAAGAACCATCCTCAGGGAAACAGCCTTTCCCCCTCATTCCAGCTGCGTCCAGGGCAGCATCAGGCGCATATGGCCCTGCAAGTGTCCTGGACGTGAGCTCTGCAGGAGGGCAGTCACTCATGGGTTTGAGGTGAGCCAGATCCCAAACTATGCTGGGACATGGAGGATTTGCAGGCTCAAGGAGGAGCAGGGCTGCTGCAGCCTTCCTGAGAGAGGAGGTGACTGAAGGCATCCAGCCATGCTCTGCTGCCTCAGCCAGGCCCCCAGGAGTCATCCCACAGCCACATCTTCCTATGCTTCATGTCGTGCCTTAACTGGAGACAGAGGAACAAAATACCAATGCTGAACTGGCATTAGGCACATCACTTAGTGCTCAGCTGTTTCCCAGCCTCCCGGGCTGCTTGCAGAGACAGGGTAATGAACGATTCTTTCATTATTTGGAAAATGTCATTTTTAGCACCAGTGAAGGATGCCAGAGCCACAGCCCAGGGAGGGGGTGACTATGTTTAGCCATGCAGTAGGTGTGGCCCCAGTGGCTGGGGTGACAGTGGCACAAGCAGCTCCCACTCGCCCTGGGTCTCCCTGGCAGGGCACAGCCAGGAAAGCAGGGTAGAGCCACTTTGGCACATGCAGGGAAACCAGGTAAGCATGAAAAATAGTTATGATTAATATAGAAAGCCATCCTCCCACGTCTGACTGGTCCACAACTGTGAAATTCACAACAGTCCATGAGCCCATGATCATTCTTGAAATACCAGTGGGAGCACCAGTGAGACACTTGTGCTCTCAGCTTAACCCCAAATATCAGTGACTTCAATCAAACGAGGGAGTATGGCAGGCAAAACAGACTTCTGTCACCTGATGCCATCCCTTGGAAAGCTGGCTGTTGGGCACTGCTAATTGCTCGAGATCATCAAAGCAGGAGGGCAGGCGCAGCCCGTGCCCACTGGGGCACCTCTGGAGAGAGTTAAACACGACAGCCTGCACCCAGCCTGATGCACTGCGATCTCTTCAGTCAATAATCATCTGCTTTTTGTGTTTTAAAAGATTGCTGTTGCTATTTTAAGGTTGCGCTCAGTTTTGTCACATTTGCCATATAAGCACGACTTCCAATACTTCAATATAATTGTTTTGTTGCAGTCCCCACTTTTGCAACTCTTATTTGCTTTCTCAATAATTGAAGAGGGAAAGTGCTTCTGAATCACTTATACCTATTATCCAAAAAAAAAAAAAAAGAGAGAGAGAGAGAGAGGAAAAAAAAGAAGGGGGAAAAAAAAGGAGGAAAAAAGGAGAAAAAAGTGGGAATGTAAGCTTGCACTGTTCCCCTGCCATTTCCCACGCAACGCACAAGACAGCACATCTCCCTCGTGACCACTGTGCCCGTGGGCTGGGTCTGGCCTAGGGAGCCAGGTGGTGTCCAGGGAGCCCCATGCCTGCCTGGAGTTGCCTGCTGCTGGCAGCCAGCTGTGTGCTCCCCAGGACCCTCTTCCAGGCACTGTCCCACACAGCTTGCTGCCTGGTCATCAGGGAAAAAGCAACCCGGGGATCAAGCCCCTTTAAAAGAGTAGTCTAACTGGTTAATTTTCTAATTCCCCACTTCATTAATTCATGAATTCACTAACCCACGTGCTTACTCACACAGCAGCTTCCTCACTGGCAGTTGAGAGTGCTCAGTCTTCCTCCCTGGCACGTCACAGGGTCCCAAGTGACCAGTGCAAGAGCCCAGCTGCCACTGCTTCCCCTCTGAAGACTTTTGGGCTCAGATGCCCTGTTGACACCTTCCAGCTCAGGAGATTGGTCCATACCATTTCTCTAAGATGGTGGTTTCTGCAGAAGGTGCCAGCGACTCTTGCAGAACAGGGAGAGGATGGCCACATGAGACACTGGACTACAGGTGTTGGATCATCTAACCTTGGCAAGCCTCCATGGAGCTGAGATCACCTTTGGTACATGTAGCCACTCACTCGAGAAGAAACTCATCCCAAGTGAGGAGACAAGGCCCAGCCCCACACAGGCACTGAACCATGCAGCCCAGCTGCCCCGTGGCTTGCCAGCCTCCCTGCACTGGGGCAGTGAGGCAAGTCCAAGTCTCTCTGGGGGTTTCCTGGCAGCCCCCCAGGCTTCTCCACTGCAGGGGCAGAGAGATGGCAGCCCTGCAGTGCAATCACTCTGCCATCAGATTTAATTCACTGAGCACCTTGGTGGAGCCTGCCCTCTAATACACATGTAGTCTAATAAATATCTGCTTTAAATGCGCTCCCTGCTTTAAAAAAGTGCATTTCCCTGGGTTTGAGGTAATTGCTGGCACTGCTGGGGGATAAAGAGCTCTATGTGTGTGCGTCTCACTCCAGGCAACTCAGCTCAGATCCCCATTTGGACTTATGCTCCCCACAGACATATTTACCTTACATAAAGCCCCCACCAATATTAATGCTACCGACAGTGTTCTTCACAGGGAAGGAAACCAGAAGGAACATAGCCAGTGTGCAAACTCTGCAGCAGGTAAAAATCCGTCAGCAATTGCTGCATCAAGAAAGCATTTAACACAGGCAGAACAAAGCAGATCCTTCCCTTCCCAAGACAGGTGCTGCCCCTGCCCTGCACCTCCTTGCACTTGGCAGGGATCTGGCCCTGTCTTGGGGCTGCCTCAGGGCAGCAACAATGCTGACAGTTATTTGCCTTCATCCCATGGGCATCAGTGTGCTATTGGGCAGCCCCCCGGGATTCACACCTCCTGCACGTGAGGCTGCCCCTCCTCTCACTCTGGCTTCCCAGTCTCTGCCCTGGGAAGAAGAGCCCAACATGGGCTGGTGATGGGCACCGAGCTGCTGCACACAGCAGGGAGGAAGCCTGCTGCCACTGGGGTCTTCCACTCCTCCCAGGGTCCGTACACCCCACCTAGCCCCAGCACTCACCAAGGAGACTGCACCATCCCAAGCCAAGCCAAAAAGCTGGCTGAAGTCTTTTGTTATGGTAAGAGGCCATTCCTCAAGGCAAAGCCAGGGATGGAGGAGACTCGAGAACGCAGGATACAAGAGCTCTGTTCTCTGATGGCCAGGCTAATAACCCTGTATTAAATTACTGGACTGGGTTCAGTTGTGGTTGTTTTGTTTTGTTTTGTTTTGTTTTTTGTAAGCTGTCTGTTTAGATTTATCAGCATAATTCCTGATACTGCCTTGTCGGACATCATAACGATAATCTCACTACTGTGTCTGCCAGGGAACTGGGAGGTGAGCAGGAGGCTGCTGCAGAACATGAGGGCAGCAAGGTCTAGGCCCCCTGCAAGGCACAGCCCTGGCACCACTCACCCCAGGGCTGGGGACCCTGGGGAAGATGAAGGCAGGAGGTCATGAACCCCCACAATGGGACTCAAAAGTCTAAATGAGCCAGCACACACCAAAGGAGAACGGATTCAGTCTCCAGTCAGGCAGGTCCCCATCCCCCCAGTGATTTCAGTGGGAGGAAGAGAAGCCTCAGGAGAAGGGGAGAAGACACGCAGAAAAACATGGAGGATCTGGGGAAGTTGGAAATGAGCAGCCTCTGTTTTGGCACTGATCCCTTTCCTTAATTCCCAGTAATTGCATGATTTGTTTTTCAGGGCAGAGAGTGCAAGAGGAAGAGGGCAGGAGGCTGCCAGCCCAGCTCTGTCTCTCCATCCTTCCATGCTGCAGTCCCTCTCCCATCCATGGACGCTCCCTTGCACATGCACACACACATGCACACACAAGCACACACATGTGCACACACATGCACACACATGCACACACAGCCCTCGTCCTCCTCTCTGCAGCTAAGCCTGCTGCTGCTCCACCCTGGAATAAGCCCCAGGCCAGCCCCCAGACAGTGATTTGGCTGGCAAGCCTGGCCAGGCAGGAGGCAAAAGGCTTCTTCCTGGGGACGTGGTGCTGAGACCCTCTCATGTGGCAGAGGGGTTGCTCCAGTGCAGCGCTGCAGTTTCTCTTCCCAGCAGCTAGAGTGTGGTCTGGCTGAAGAGCTGTCTGGGATGGGGATCATGGAGCTCTGGGATTTTTTTGAGCATGGCATAAGAGCAAAGGTGCCTGTGGGAGCCCATTAACCCAAATGGAGCATTCCCCTCCCCACCAGGCAGGGGCTGAGGGAGCCATGGGTGGGAGGCGGGTAATCACATCAGCAAAATAAATAAAAATCTCAACCCAGCCTGGTGTTTTTATTAATGAAAATGAGCCTATGATGGGAGTTAATTTCCAGCCCCTGGGTGATTCAGCTGGAGGATGGAGCTGCAGATAGGGATGAGTCTAGGCAGCCAAGCAAAGTCAGAGCCCAGCCAGATGCAGTCAGGGACCACAAGCCCCTTCCAAAGGGGGAGTGGGTACATGGCCTTGAAACCTGGAATGTGAAGAGAGGAGCTGCCAACACCTCTAGACAGCAAGTGCTTCCAACTGCCTAGCTGGAGATGGAGTGTTAACAACCACTGTCCTTCAGGTAGGACGTGGCTGAGGTCACTGCAGGAGGGGGGGATCTTCAGACCCCATTTCACAGCACTCCTTTCCCCACGCTCTGGTACCTTTTCAAGCTGCTGATCCATGCAGCTACTTGGTTGATCCACCTGTATCCAACACCTCTAGTCTCCCTGCCTGGGTAATTGCTCTCCCCCAGCTCTCACAGTGTGCCAGCATCCCCCAGTACTGATGGGAAGTGGAACAGCAGGCACTCCCATAACACAGCAAAAAAACAACTCAGTTCCCCTCTTGCTACTGAAAAATGGGGAAAATCTGTATTCATAGATTTTCAGAGCTACCTGACTGAGAGCAACAAATTTTCTTCACAGGGATACTGTGCTCTGATGAGCACTTGGCCATGGGGCAGGAGCACATCAGCCTTGTGAACAACGATTGCAGGAGGATCCTTGCAGAACACAGAGCCTGTCCAGAGAGCACAGAACAAAGCAAAACAGTGCTTAACAGAATCCCCTCAAAGAGCTGAAGATGCCAACAGGGGCCCTTGGGGCTGCAAAGAGTCAGCGCCAAATCTGTGAGGCTGCAAGTCTCACAGGGCAGCTGGTGAGACAGACCCTACGCTCCTGCCAGGCTCAAATGGCTTTTCCAGCTGTTTCCCAAAGGACAGGACCTGTTGCACCTGCAACCATCCCTACAGCAGTAGTTGCCAACCCCCTGGGGACACCCAACCAGCACCGGCCCACAGGTACCATGCGAAAGCCAACTCTGGTCCCTCCTCAGGCCATATGCTGGGCCAGCCTTCCCTCAGCGGGCACCAAAGCACAGTCCCTCCATCCATCACCTCCCCAATGAATTGAAGCAGATGTGTCACTGGCCAAAGTGTTACCAACAGCCCCGAGCTGGGATGCTTCAAATAGCTGCGCACTGCGATACAAATTGTACTTTGATGAGGTACATTAGGCCATCTGGACGGCCTTGAATCAAGCAGCCTTGATGAAGACAAAGCAAGGGCTGCTCGAGGTGGGAGGAACCTCAGCAGTTTCACAGCTCTTAGCTGTTCCTTAAGCTAATATTTGTGCAGCCAGGGGGGCTGGGGCTGGCAGCATCAGAGTGGATCCAAGCAGGGTGGGTCTGCCTGCGGGCAGCACTTCAGAAAGCCAACCCCTCACGGCGGTGTAGGCAGGATGTGGGCACTCACAGCCTGCATATGCTCTTGGCCAGAGGAGCTCATGAAGCTGCACCACCATGGGGTGTCCCCAGGGTTGGATCTGAGTCCTGGCAAGCATTCAGACCGCCCTGCTCCCATCAGTCCCATTAACTGTGTGGGAAGCAGTGCTCCTAGGAGGGAAAGCCCATGCTCACTGATGAGCATAACATAAATAATGCTTCAGAGGGGGAGAAAAAAGAAGCAGGAGATGGTTGCTAGAGAAAATCACCTAGGCAGGGGTTTGAGCCAAAGGGTAGGGGAGGAAACAGGGTACCGGAGCCTTGAGAAATCCAGGGTTAAGGAAATGCCCCATCCTGTTGAACCCCACAATGAGGGAGCAAGCACAAGCCAAAACAGCACCAAGGAGGGAGCAGCACATGGGACCTGGATGGGAATTCCGCTCACTGGTGGTTTTCTGACTGTTGGTGTCCCCGAGCTGGCGCTTTTGTGGCACCTTGGAGTCCTGGTGGGGTTTTAGCCAAGCTATACCCCAAGTTTGATTTCCAAAGTAACTTCTTAGGCAATGAGCTCAATCCCTCTGCAGGACAGGACCCACCAGTGTTGTGGTTGCCCCTGGGACCTCAGCCCCCCTGACCTTTGCCTGGCCGCCTGCGGCGTGCAGCCCTGTCTCACTGCTGCGACCTACATTCTGCCTCCCCAAACATACACTAAGGCATTGCACTTAGCTGCAGTAAACCCACAGAGTACTGTATAGGGCTAATTTCCAATCAAGCTGTCAGGAAGTATTATGTCAAATACCACACAGGAGCCTAAGCATATTATGCTGACACAGCTACCTTTGTCAACCAAATCTGAGATCTCATCAAAGAAACAATGCTGGGTTTAGCCATCCTCGAGCAAACCCCTCTCCAGGGCTGCTGCTGGGTCACTGCACCCCAAGCACTACCAACCACTCAGCCTGGGGCTGCAGCTCTGTGGGGAGTAGCCCCAGCCCTCCAACCAAGAGCCAGCGGAGCTCACGTGACACTGAAATAAAGCGTTCATGGAGCAAGATCCTTACTCCCATCCTGTGAGTGGCCACAGAACATGGAGCAGGGTGGGAAAGGCTGGGTGCAGGGCACCATCTTGTGCTGGGTTACTGCTGCTTTGCATGCTCAGCTCTCCTCCTCCTCTACTGTGACCCACGGCCCAAGTGCTCTCTGTGCACAAAAAAACCTTGTCCTTTTCAGTGCCACTTGCTCTTGCCAGTGACACTAGATACCAGAACCCTAAAACTGCTGTTCCATGGCTGTGCTTGTCTACCCTTCAGCAGTGCAGCAGGACCAGCCTCAGTTCCTCCCTAAATAATTGTTTTAATTAGCGCTAACTTTGATGTAGGTGACTAGCAGAGGGCTGCTGGCAGCACTTCTATGAGAACTTCCACAGTGGGCAGACAGATAACTGCACCCCTCTGTAGTGCTGTAGCACTCAAATGTTTTAATATCAGCCTCCCCAGCGGCTGCCAGTCAGTTTTCATTGGCCCCTCTGAGCTGAAGGGGAAGGAGTTTGTGGCACCTACCCAGGCACAAAGTGGGTGGCGTACAGCCCTGCCTAGCAGGAGCAAGCAAACCCAGGGGTAATGACGCTCAGGAAGAGGGCAGAGCCAGAGCCACATCACCCTGGGGAGGTTTTACAAGGACCCAGGGGAAGGAGAGAAGCTGGGCTTAGGTACCAACCAGCAAAGCATGACGGAGCCCAGTAAAAGGACTACAGCTTTCAGCAATACTTGGTCAGCAGCCAGCAATCACCACTTGCTCATCCCCCCCACTCTGAAGTCTGCTGTGAAAACAAATAATCTACAAATTAAAGTTTCCCTGCAACGGGGTGGAGGTGCCTCACGCTGTGCCAGAGGAGGGACTGGAGCCCATTTGCCAGCAGAGCCAACTCCTGATCCTATCAAGATATTACTGTATTATTGAACTGGGGATTGAGGGACAGGCTTTAATAGCTACGATGGTATCAAGGGTCCAGCATTAAACTCCAGGAAGGGTCACGTAGCTGAGCCTAAGAAACAGAAAGGACCAAGCCTAAATTACCACAACATTTCATGTTTTTGCACAGTGTCTGCTGTTTACCCCAGCCTCTGTGAAGCTGGAGCTAGGAGCTTGGGTGTTTCCTGAGCTTAGAAAGAGCAGGGACTCCAGAGCTCAACTCTGGAGCAGAGCTGGATGCAAGGACACAAAGAGAAACCTCAGCAGCTGCCAAAATCCTCATGCCAGTGTGGAGCTCAATGTCTGGCCAACCACAGCTGAAGCAAAGGCTCAGTGGCGTGGCAGAGTCCAGCTGCAGCTCTCCATACAAGCAGTGGTACGGTTTCAGTAACAGGTCCTCCCAGAGACCTTGGTGTCTGGCTGCCTCTTCCAGTGGTGGCATTTGCTGCACTCATATCTCCCATTACTCACACCCTCCCTGTCTCAATGAGTTCTTGGAGCCACTGCATGGGAACCCCAGTCCCTCCCATGTGGCACCACTGAGCTGGAGAAGCCTGGCCCCCAATAGCAGGCAAGACTGGCACTGACGATGGATGCTTGGAGGTCGAACAACAGCATGTTGATTTTCAGATGAGAGGCAGAGGGGAAGCCTCTCAGTGTCCTCCTTGTGCTGCTGGCTTCTGGCTGGAAGAGATCTGATGATACTGGGGAAGATAACTTGATCCCACCACCTGCTACTGGTGCCACACACCAGCAACAATTGCTCGAAAGGCAAAACAAAGAGGAGTCGAGGGAGCTCACTGGGAACAGATGAGAGGAGCTTCTGTTCGAGATGCTGTGGCGAAACAATTCCCTGCACTCAGTGGTGTGCACAGAGCAGCTGCACAGTGCTCCTGCCCCCTACCATGGCGAGAGCTGGGTAGGGACAGGAGAGGCCTCTGCGGCCGAGGATGAGGGGAGAGGGGCGCTGGCACTAATTGGCTGCCAGAGAGCAGCAGCTGGAAAGGAAAGGCTGCAGTGCCCCCCAGCCCCATCATGTGCCAAGGGCCCTCTCCACGCAGAGGTGGCAACGGCATGACATTTACGTGCTGCACACTAAGATCCCAATTAGTGGTGGATGGCTCATATGCTGCACACTTTAATTAATTTGCCTTTTTCTGTTGGAGAATAGCTTCTCTGACAGATTGGGACTGAGCACAGAGGGCAGCTGCTCTCTCTAGCCAGTAGCCTGAGCAGTGGCTGGAGGAACTGACTGTGGGCCTTGGCTTTGGCATCAGTAATACTGGGAGAGAGAAACTCCCCATGCACCCAGCTGTGACCTGGTCCCTGCCCTCTCCTTCCTGCCCAGCACAGCACCCGGTGGTCACATATTGCTGGGGTCCCAGCACCACCCAGCTATAGGGTCACTCCACAACAGCCACATGTGGGTATAGCATTGGACTGGCAGGGGGAGTGCAACAGAGGTACTGGAAATGAAGCAATAGACCAGCAAAGGAGTGAGGGCAGAAAATTCAGGACTCATAGGGACAAGTATCATCACTTCGCTGTACCACCTGCCAGGGTTTCAGCAACCCTCTCTGAGATCCCAGGTCTCCCTCCAGGCAGTGCTCACCACCTGGTTGGGTCCCAGACCCAAGGATGCTGGAGCATTCACCAGCTGCAAGCAGTGCCCGTGCAGGTGAAGGATTCATACAAAAGTCCCCTTGCAGCACAGCAGCTCCAACCACTACCTCCTCCCACTGCCCCAGGTTTCTGGCACATTGTCTCTTCCCAGCTAACCTAAATAATCTTTTATGTTCAGCTGCTCCCCTCCTCTTTCAGCTCATTAGGGCTTTTAGGGAACATTGGCTCATACTGAACCCAACCAACCCACCATTAACCTCATTCCATGCCAAGAAAGGGCCATTACTTGTGACTCCAATTCCCACCTCAAACAGCTTCCTTCTCCAGGAGGACTGTATCCCTCGCCCTTGAGATGTCTAAGTTCCTTTAACAGCCTCTTGTGAGGGACTTTATCAAAAGCCTTTTGAAAGCTAAATAAAATTCTCTGCACCATATTTCTCCTTTCCCCAGGATTTTGTTAGCACATTTAAAGGCTCCTGACAGGCTATGGCTGAGAAAAGCTTTCGGTTTTTAAGATTATTTCCTGCTCCTACGCAGTAAAGCTCTCATTTTGCCTCCTAAATTGGGCCAGCAAGTACGCACAGCTCTGATTTGGTTTCCTCAAGCAGCTCTTGTTGAATTTCCATGTTGCTTCTGGCACAGCATTTGCCTCAGCACCGCGTTGTCACACTGCAGTGAGCAGGTAAGCTGCAAGGCTTGGGGAAGGAGCCTTGTGCCTTTGCTGCACTGTCCTAGGCATGATCAATCCCGCCACCTCCCGTTCTGTGCAGGGCTCCAGGCCTCAAGTCATCATGCAGATTCAGGGGCGTTGCTCAAGACTACATCAGATCAGCCGTGCCTGAAACAACAGAGCAAGACTGCTGGGCTGGAGCAGGGTAATCCTGCAGAGAGAGATTTTTGTTCCACAAGAAGCACGGAAGGCATAAGAGGTAAATTGCATTAGGGGTGGTGTGTGTGTGTGTGAGCCCACTGCATAATTGGGCTAAAGTTTGTCTCCCCTCCCCCACTCTTCCCACCCATCCACCTCCCTCAGGTTTCAGGCAGGGACAAACTGAGCTTGGCAGATTCTAGGCCTAAAACTCAAAAGAAAAGCAGTGCTCTCTCAATGTAGAAGCCCACCACCACTGAGAGCACCTGCTTGGTTGTGTAGCCACAGCCTATCATCTACAAATTATGCCCAAGGCAGTATCTGAAGATTCAGCCTTCCTGCACCCACCCTGCCCACTGCTCCTGCTTAAGGCCCATAGGAACACAGGCTGCAGCTGTTACCAGGCTTTGGCCAAGGGCTACAAAGCGAGTTAGGAGAAATTATAAAGCTGAGTGCTCTCATCAGGAAGTCTCTCCTCTAAGTCTTGAGTAAAAAAGTGCTTCAGAGCTTCAAAGATGTCCTGAGTCAATGCAAAGACAGCAACTGCAGTTTGCTCCTGCTCCCACTGGAGCTCACTACCTGTTCTGCCGCTGTCTCCAACGGCGGAAGGTCTGGACGAAGGAGGAGTCCTCAGCAGAGCAGGCTTCCGGCCTCTGCACAGCAGCACAGCCAGAGCGCCCAGCAGTGGTGCACACCAGGCCTCTGAAAGTCTGCCAACACAGAGTGAGATAGCCCAGAAGACATTTCTCCAACCGAGATGGAAATTTTTCTGTAGGTAGCTTGGCTCTGGTTCTGGAAATGGACATCTATGAATGCTCTGCAACCCATCTACCAAGAATGGGCCTTAAGACTCTTCCAGGAATCATGCAGGGAGAGGGAAGAAGAGATATCAGGCTGAGCTGAAGCACTTTTTTTTCCAGGGTCTGTTTTAGTTTGTTTTTTAGCAGAGCAGTAAACAGCTCTGTCTAGACCTGCACTGCACTGTCTGCCCAAGTTCTCTGCTGAGACGTAGCCCTTCTGGCTCCCAACTGCCAGCACATCCTCAGGCCACTCCACACTAAGGCAATACAGGGATGCATGAAACCTTCCCTGCCACATAAGGGAATCCCATTTTTCAGGCTGCTCCCCTGTCAGATCAGGGATGTGGTTGGCTCAGGGCAGGTTTTAGAGCCTCATTAACACTCGGCAATGAGGTCTGGCAGCAGCTGATTTGATTTAACGTTCATTTCCAGGCTGTGATTTAAGAGAAGATTTGCTTAATGTTCTCTAACAGACTCTTCTGACTGGGAGCTTGAGTGCTGCCTAATGATAGCCTTATTTATTATAATGTCTTATCAGCACAGAATCTAGAGGAGCTGGGCAGGAGCACAGCAGCTGCTGGCAGGTGCTCAGACAGCAGTGGAAACATCTCTCACCGCAGAGTAGTAACAGTGGGGTGTGAGTTCCTTTAACCAGAACAGCCAGATACTGCACCCCTTTTCTGCTTTGAGAGGTCAGCAAGACAGACCACTCTCTGCTTGCCCAAGGTAGTGCTGCATCTCTACATACCTTCTTAAGCTGGATAGGTGAACACTCCTTTCTCCCTACTTGAACCATGGGAATTGGAGATGTGCCTACTCATCTCCAAACTAGTTAAAAGGTGATTTACAAGCAAGACTCCCAAATGCTCCTCCCTGTTTCCCAGTTTTGGGCTTTCAACTTGCAGGTGGAGTTTCCTTTCCTCCTGGGAAAGGGTAGTCATCACTTGACATTTGTAAGCTAGCTTGAGCTTCTGAGCTGGATGTATCTATCCCCAAGGCCAAACACAGAGACAACCATCACACAAATGAAGACAGGAGGTCAAGCAAGGGTTTGTCATATTTTAATGACATTGATCTTTGGTGTTTCCCCCGTTAGCACTCACACGCTCCCTGTCCTTCCTCCACAAGCCTGCTAGGGATGGAGAGTTACAAACGAAAAGGAAAATCACATTTGAGACTAAAAACAAAATATCAGAGCCTTGACTTCTCCACTAGAAACTACATGTACAAGGTCAAGATTTCACATGCAACACCTTACATCACAGACCGATACCTCACATCCTGGCCTGGAGCTGAAAGACATTTCCTGCACCCTCCCAGGCAGGTTCAGCTCAGTCCTGGCACCATGAAACCACTGGGGTGGCTCATTCATGTTAATATTGGCACAGCGTAGAACATCCTTGTGTGAACTGCATCCTGATTAGAGAGCAGTAGCCCCTGTCCCTCTACCCATCTATATAGCAGCTCTACTTAGGTTCCTGCCAAGTACTAAACTAGCTCTCTAAAAAGGAAAGGTCCCCACCTGTGAGCATATCATGAGCCAAGCGTGTTTTGGCAAAGCCCAGTTCTTCCCAGAAAAGACCACAGCATAGGCAGGACTGGTCTCAGAACACCACACCCTGGGGTGGGAGCAGTGCTGTGCTATGGAGAGGGACTGTGGCCTGGAAGACTCCTCCACTCCAGCAACAGAGCTGGAGCATCACACCCGGGTTTGCCCAGTACTGCCTGTCTCCAGAAGGATGCTGCAGGCCCCCTTCCCTTTCTTCACTCTACTGATCAGTTCCCTGGGCATAAAAGGGCTGGAAACAGGAAAGGAAAGAAGCTTTACAAAGGATGACACACCAAACTGGAGGGTTAGGGCTGAACTCAGAGGACGCCATGGGGCTTCAAAATTTGCATTATGTGCAGACAGTGTGGTTTGTATTCCTGTTAACTCTTCAGCAGTGGGAATGTTGGAAGTTAAGTATGCTTTTTTGCCCATGGCTTCCCTTGTAATTCTTATCCCTTTCCCCCCCACCCAGGATAGAGAAGCCCTCTGAACCACCAGCATCCTGTCAGAGCCACATGTCCCTAGTCTTCCAGCTCCTGGCCAGCTGTGAGGTACAGGTCTCTGCTGAGCAGTACAAGGGTAGCACCAACACACAACTCAATCTCTACCTGTTCCGCGACTCCCCACTGGTGCTGTCATTACTATAGAAGTTGGTACTGTCAGGAAGATGGTTATTATTAGTTAGGTCACTGTATTCAATTGGTCCCTCGGTGTCCATGGAGGACTGGGCCTGCTCCGGTAGGTCCAGATCACCAGCGCTTTGTCCTTCACTCGCGCTAGGGGCTGTCCGCGGGCTCAGGCCGTGCTCTGGCAGCTGCACAGACTCTGACACGATCCGTCCCTCCAGCTCTGTGGCCAGCTGCTGTGAGGTGGACTGCTGTGTCGATGCGCCCTCAGCTCCGGTGGACTCGGCACCAGTCTGAGAGCTGCGGTGGATCCGATGGCTCACAATGATGTTGTTGCCAAAGCCGCCCATGGATGCCATGGTGGTACTCTGCTCCCGCTGAACCACGGCAGTCATGCCACCTTCTGCCATCAGCCTTTGAATCCTACTCAGGGCATCCTCCCCACTGGCTCCATATTCTGGACCTTCCCCTGCAAAAGAAAGCAGAAGCAACTCTGATGCACGAGGCAAACTACAACACAAAGAGAAAGCATGCTGGGTAGCTGCATCATCCAGTGTGCTCATGATCAGACAGAAGATGGGTTTTATTCCAGAGGGAACCCAACATTTTATTTCCATAACTTTTGGTTAAGTGCCAAACAAAGGCACCGAATTCTGACAAGAAAATCTCAGCCCCTCCCACAGATATTCCTCACAGACTTGCACGTCCAAACCTTGGAGAAACAGCTCTTACCTAACTGTAAAGGTGGGGGGAAAAAGTATAGTCAAAGAGGCAGGATGTTTTATCACAGCTGTAGAGACAATCCTGCCAGTCCCATGGGGACAGGAAGAAAAACCTCAGTCTACACTGCAATAAACCAAACACTTCACCATGTTATTAAAGAAACCTGTGGCCTTTCGCTACTTCACTTGTTTGAGAAGAGCCCAGGCAGATGACATGATAGCCATATCCCCAGTATCAGTTAGGGAAGACATAAGCCAAGAGCAGACAGCAACTACAGAACACAGTCTGTGCTTTCACATCATCTATGACAAAGGAAAGATTAAGTGTGTACGCTCCTGCTCCCCTGACTGGTATCTTTTGAGAAACGCAAAAAACATCTCAAGACCTACAGTCTTTGTCTGCTCTATTTCCAAGACTTCCCTTCATAGTCAGGCTGTATTGAGCTCTGAGAGAACCATCGCCAGATACCTTTGTTGCTCAAGATTACTTTTGAAGAACAAAGTCTCACAAAAAGTAGTCCACACAGGAGACTGAATCCCCACGACAGGGAATTTCGTCTCAGTTCTGTTTCCCAACATTCTTCTCTTCTTACAAACCCTACCCAGAGCATTTGGGGAACACAGCCTGTAATCATAAACTGCTAGAAACATTCCACAGTGGGATCCTGCTGATTCTTATTAAAGAAATAAATCTCAGTCCCACTTCCATGAAGCTATCACAGTGCTGATTAGAAGAGAAAGCCATGAGCTCTCTTGGGACCAAGGAGATGAACACAAATGTCAACAAGGCTAGATGCAGGGAGGGGTTAAAACACAATAAAAGCCAAAATGCCACACTGACTAGGAAAAGAAAAACACTTGAGGCTGTGGAGTTTAATATCTTTATCGATGATTTGAATGAGAGGATCAAGTGCACCCTCAGTAAATTCACAGACAATACTAAATTGCGTGGGAGTGTGGATCTGCTGGAGGGTAGGAAGGCTCTACAGAGGGATCTGGACAGGCCAGATCAATGGGCCAAGACCAATGGTATGAGGTTTAACAAGGCAAAGTGCTGGGTCCTGCATTTGGGTCACAACAACCCCAGGCAGTGCTACAGGCTGGGGGAAGAGTGGCTGGAAAGCTGCCCGGGGAAAAAGGACATGGGGGGGCTGGTCAACAGCATGGGCCAGCAGTGTGCCCAGGTGGCCAAGAAGGCCAATGGCATCCTGGCTTTTATCAGAAGTAGTGTGGCCAGCAGGGCCAGGGCAGCGATTGTCCCTCTGTACTCAGCACTGGTGAGGTCGCACCTGGAATCTTACGTTCAGTTTTTGGCTCCTCACTACAAGAAGGACACTGAGGTGCTGGAGCATGTCCAGAGAAGGGCAATGGAGTTGGTGAAGGGTCTGGAGCACAAGTCTTATGAGGAGTGGCTGAGGGAGCTGGGGGTGTTTATTCTGGAGAAAAGGAGGCTGACACTCTCTAGAACCACCTGAAAGGAGTGGGGGTCAGCCTCTTCTATCAGGCAACTAGCAACAGGACAAGAGGAAATGGCCTCAAGGTGGGTCAGGGGAGTTTCAGGTTGGACATCAGGAAGAATTTTTTCACTGAAAGGGTGGTTAAGCATTGGAACTGCTCAGGGAAGGGTGGAGTCCCCATCCCTGGAACTGTGCAAGAAATGACTGGATGTGGCACTTAGTGCTATGGTTTAGTTATATGATGGTGTTCAGTCAAAGGTTGGACTCGATCTTAGAGGACTTTTCCAACCTAATGATTCTATGATCAGTTATCCAACATGAGAGTAAGGGTATTCAGCACAGTTCTACACCACACCACTGTAGAGATGTTGTGCAGTCAGCTTATTCCCCTTCCTCATGGGCTCAGTGGAACTTGCATCAAGAACCACCAGCTTCCCCCATCACAGGATACGGTTTATTTCATACTCCAGTAAGTCTGCTGACATACTCCCCTGTTGTAGAAATATTACGGACATTAAAGGCAAATTTAATCCTCACTAATAGAGTAAGTCCCTTTCTGCTAGGAATGTAGTAAACCTGTACACAGGTTTACACCTGTAACCACATGAGAATCTGCAGCAGAGCCTTAGAGGAGTGAGCAAGAATACCTCCTGGACAGAGCCTGACCCACAACTTCAGTAGAGAAATCCTTCCTATTCAGCGTGTGGCTGATGAACTAGGATGTGGTTGATGCATGACCTAGGAACTTGGCTGACCAGTACGGAGGCCGAGAACAGAGGCAGCTGTTAGACTGCAAACTTCAGTGTGAAAAACATGCATGCCAAGGGATATTGAAGCATTAATCCTGAGAAGAACTAAGTGGAAGGTTTGAGAACCATGGTTTTCGACTTAGTCATCACTTCCTTCTGAGGGCATAGTTGTAAGCACTTCACTACCAGCCATGTCACCAGGCCAGAGAGGAAGCTTAAGAAAGCCAAAATTTGCAACCTGGCCTAGAGACATGCCACCCAGTCCTATCCACTACACAAGTCCTGAAACAACAGGTACTGTGCTCTTGACAAATCACTTATTATGAACTAGACCAATACAGAAGCACTGGAACAGTAAATCAGAAGAGATTTTCAGCCAGCCAATGCTCCTCGGCATTATAAACATGTGCTTCACCAGAGCAGCCCATCCACGCAGTGCTCACCACAGAACCTCTTGCTTTTTCCTGCCCCTGAATTACCATGTGCTATGGTTGAATTTCTGATTGAGGCAGGTGCTTGTTCAGAAAATAGGCACGGGCTGATGTCACAGCAGAAATCGGCGAATCAGCAAGTCACTGGCCCTGAGCTTACAAACACAGAGATACAACAGTGTTGGAAATTGTAGAAAGACAGCCCATCAAGGGTCAGAAGTAAGCCTCACCATTCAAGCAGCCAACAAGCACGTCTGCTTTGGGGATTATCCTCCCCTTTTCCTCTCTGAGATTTCGACAATGACTTTGGCTGACTGGTTCAGAGCAAAGCTTCCTGCACAATTTGCCTTGAGCTGAGCTACAGCACAGATCACACACAGCCCGTTCCTACTGCCTGGTGACTCCCACACACATTCTTTCACCAGGCTCCCAATGCAGACTACATTAGTACTCAGCTCAAGTGAAATAAGCTGACTTCCATTTGGTGAAGGTTCAGGGTGTGCACACAGGCACTTACCCAAAACAGCAGAAATGCTGTAAACCCCACACCTCGAATTGCTCTAAGTTTCAACTTGCTGCAGTGGCCTGCTGAACATTCCCTGTATTGCCAGCTCAACAAGGCCAGGACAGAGAGAAATCCCATACCTGTGACACTCCAAAGAGTTTAGGCATATCCAGAGCATGAACTCAAATTAGCGGGGGAGTAGGACAAGTGACAGCACATCTAATTCTCCATATGGACAAGGCAATTTCTCTTCTCTCATTTTATGTTCAAAACTATGTTCTGATGTCCCAGGCTTTGTAAAATCTTTTATCTCAGGCTCTCATTCTTCTAAGGCCACCTTCTAAGGTCAGAAAAATAGAGGAACCTCATACAGCACTACAGACAAAATCTAGAAAACTGAACTAACCATCTATAGCTACAGTGTGTGAAATACCACTGTAAGCACAACACCTGCAGAATAACAATTCATCCTCCACATAGGCTGTCCCTGTAGCAAAATCCATCACAGAGCAAGAAGCAATCTTGGACACAGTGTCAACCTTTTTCTGCATAGGGTGCAAGTTCTGTACCTGACAGGACATCACCATCCATGGTTTCCTTCCTCAATACAAGTATCAGTGTTGTGTCCACAGTGCTGTGCTCCTACAAATATTTTCTACTGTAATCAAAGTGACCTTTCCAGACGTCCAAACCCCCATCTATTCCAAACACAGAACAAAACATTACTCTTGAGAATAATTATTCCAAAGACTAGGGAATTTCTGGCAAGGTAGCTGACTGGCTCAAACATTTAACAAAACGTTAAGTTAATGCATCTGATTTTAGAAGTCCCTTAGCTAACGCATCTGTTTTTAGAAGTCCTCTGCCACGCTACTCCAGCAAGACAACAATTTGACACAGAAGACTACAAAGGCAAAATATCTGGCAAACTTTCGATGGAGCTGGGCAAAAGGCAGGAGTATTTCCACTTTTAAGTGAAGTGGTCTCTGAAGTACTTACAGGGAATACAACTTGTTTATCTCTGGGCATGGATGGCATACACCTGATAAAATGCAAAGTCCACAGAAGCAAGGGTGAGATCAGGCTCCCCTGTGGCTGTGCAACATACTGACGTAGCTCTTGATTTTTTTTTTTCCCATTTTCAACTTTCCTCTTTCTAAAACCAGCAGTAGTTAGCAGCCATGTTTGCAAACAAAGCTTCAAAATTAGAACTAACAGCACTGCAGAGATATCTAAATCTACTGAGAAAATGGAATAATAGCTCTGAGGTGTGAGCTGACCCACTAAATCAGATGTTCAAAGATAAAAATATCAGCATTTTTAAATTAATTCACTCCTTGCATAAGAATAGAAAGGGGAGGGACATGGCACAGCATAACCAACTATGAATAATCATATCTCCCTTAATGCCACAAGAAATACTACCAGTTACTTTTCTGCCCAACCAAGCCCAGAAGCATATTCACGCTTCTTTTCTGAGGTAGTTAATCCAAACAACTCCACAGAACTCAGAAGACACAACTGCTTTGACTTGTAACAAATTTCTCAGCAATATCTCACCTTGACGATTCATATGAGTGAAACTTAGTTTTGTAACGAGAGTTTAAAAGTAGCACACATAATTTAATCCCAAGAGAGGCAAGTACTTCGAGTAGATCACACTGTATAGGCTTGCATAGTACATACTTTTAGAACCTGATTCTATTTTTTAGGTACTGCTTTTCAGAGGGTTTTAGAGAGAAACCAAAATTTGCAGTTTTACAGGACATGACGCACATTTTACAGAGGGACAGACAGATGAAAGGCTAAGGGATCTACCCACGTTTCTACCTAGAGAACGTGAGGCAGATCTGGAAGCTGATCCCTGGTGTCCTGGTTCCCATTTCCATATCAATTGTACGGAAGTCACATCACATCAGACAACAGCGTTGCAATATGTTCAAGTGTTCAGCTAACATAAAACAACAAATTTCTTGTTAGCATTCATGAGGCTCGGCTGGGGACAGAGTACTCCTGTCCAAGCAGCCCCTTGACACGTGTTCCTAATGTCTCAGATTTAAAAAGTTACATCACATGCAGGCGCACTGACTGCTTGTAAGTGCTCCTTAGGCATCCTCAGGATGCTTTGCTTGTATCAGGGAAGTTTCACTTGCATGTCTTTTCACTACTTATAGTTTGAGCAGATTGACCCACACAAACCGAAGCCTTCAGTTTACAACCCTCTTCCCTCTCAAAAGTATCTCCTGCAACCTCTGAAAACCGTTGGACGTAATGGAAATTTGTATTGGCTGGTGATTAACCCTTGATTCGAACAGGTTAAAAACTGCATATGGCATGACAGTAGTCAATATGTTGCTCCCCCAAAAGACAGGCAAAGTAGCAATCTTTTGATAGTAGAAAGTAGGAGATAGTTTAAACATTGTTTTAAGCATATCTTGGTACCTCTCCTACCTTCCTCTCAAGTCCAACTATCTTTAGCGTATATGTGGAGCAGAGTTTACAAGTCCACTATCAACTGCTGCAAAACAGAAAGATACAGACATTTGAGGGATTCATTTCTTTCCAAGTCATCACATACTCATTCCTCATACCTCTAAAAGAGGCAGAAAGATAATCAGAGCAGCAAAGTCCCCGCAGAGCTTTGCATGAGAAAAGGAAACTATTTATACCCGCACAGAGCTTAATTAGATTCCTGATGCAATTCTGCATACTTTTTTTTTTTATACAGTAAGCAGATATCTGCAAGAAAAGCCTTAAGCCAGAATTCCCCACAACAGTGGGACTGACAAGACATAGGACAGGAAACCATTCTCAGGGTAGCACTAGCCTTTTTTTTCTTTTTCTTTTTCCTTTTTTTTTTTTTTTTAAACATACAAGGGGTTTTTTTGTTAAGTTGGTTTAGGGTTTTTTTTCCCCTCATGACGAGGTGATAACTAAACCACCTTCCTTTGCAGTACTCAGAATCATACTTGATTTATCCATTCTACTGCTGATAATACTGCTAAGCCTTTATGTAGTGATTTACATCTTCAAAGCCCCCTACAAAACACTAATTAATCTTCACAGGCCCCTGGTGTACTGTACTACGGGAAGATTTATTCCCATTTGGTAGACGATTAATAATTTGCACTACCCTAGTGGTAGCATTTCTTCCTTCCTCTCCCCTCTTTTGGCCCCTGACATCTGGATCATGCTATTAAGAAACACGATTTCATTTTCAACAGGCAGAGAGTTATGGTACATACAGTGGGCAAATTAGACATCAGAAAAGCAGCATGGCATCTAATCTTCCCTGTTGGAACACACTGGATGTGCATCATAACAGTTCATGGTGCCAGAAAAACAGCAGCCTTACCCTCACAAGCAGTGCAAAGAGGTTCAAGTGTAACGTGAAGCACAAAGACACAGATGAACCAGATCACTGTTGCTGCAAGTACCTGGCTAACCGCTTGAGGTGTTGGTAGCAGCAGCTGAAAATTTGTCTTCTGCTTCATGACGGGTCCTTTTACTACTCTTCTATTATGGATTATAGTTGGGTTTTTTTGATCCTACATGCTCCTGACTGTTAATGTCTTCATAGCTCCCTGTTTCAAGTTGATCTTTAGCCCTTACACAGGAATTTCCACTGAGGATGCAAATGGCACAGGAACTGATCAACCATAGGGTAAAACCTCTCAACTCATCTCCAGTGCATGTGTTTAAACTGGAATAACTCCTTTGTTCTAAAGATTCTTATATAGCTGACAGGAGTGTGAAAGCCCCACTTTCAAGGGGACATGCAGTAAGTCAAAGTCTGAGACAGAAATCATACCTAATGTAGAACTCAACAATCTTCTTCCAAGCAAGAAAGGGAGAAAAAGAGAAGTATCTATCCTAGGCTTGTTATCTACACTCCTTTTCTTCCAAATGCTTCATGTTTTGCTTCTTTGTAGAGACATCCCACCCAAGGCACTGGTAAAGGACAATCCTTACCCCATCTCATTAACAGTCTAGTTATAACTCAAGATCTAGATCTGAAAATTGAAAGTTTAATTAGAAAGAACAAGCTAATGAAACCTTCAGATGATTGCAGAAGAGGAGCAGAGAACAGCGCTGGAGAACTCTCCTAGTTTAACAGAGCAGAAAAAGATCCCCAAAGCCTGCAGCATCAGCCATCTTGGCCCCGATGCAAGAAGGTCCCCCACTGTACCCTGTTTTCAGTCTGTGGACCACATTCAGTGGAAGAACCAGTTCCCATGAGATAACCATTTGTCCAGACAGCCTACATTCCAGACTTACTTACACACCCTCAGTTGTACTAACCTTCCAGAGAGGTTAATCCCAGCTCTGCTGAGATAAGCAGACAGAAACCCCACAGGCCAAGAATTTCCCACTTCACTTTAAACAGAAGAGTTGAGGGGAACACATGGAAACACAAAGCCTTATCATACATGCTGGATCCTGCACATTAGAAACTGTGGAAGAATCACAAACCAAAAAGTATCTTTCAGAGTGACAGAGAACAAACAAGCATACAGGCATGGCGTGGGCTGCTTCCCAAAGCCAAGTGAGTTCCTCGTGAACCAACAACTTCAAAATTGTCTCCTCGATTTTCTCTTGTCTTTCACTTGTATACACTGCCCAACTCCTCCCTAGCCAAGCCTTGAGAGTTGGATTCAAGTACAATGCTACAGTACTGAGACAAAGAGACTGGACAAAATCAACATGTTTTCAGCAGACTAGTGACTTTATCATTATATAGGAATTGCACAGCTTCCAGCTATTTACGTGCTGGTATGTTTTCCTGGACTGCAAACCACTAGAGACGGTTTTGAATAGCTGAGCTGGACACCTATCACGTACTTCATCAATCAGACTAAACAGAATACTCACAGCTGCTTTGTGAGAAGCGATTTACAGTATTTTATTTTGTATGCAAATGCTGAGCTTGTGAAGGCTGCACATGTTTTGCAGAAGTTGAAGAACCAAGCTTAACTCTAACACAGAGGCAGAAAGGATAACCCTCAACAGCCTTACTGATGGTTAAGAGTTCAGGAGATGCGTGAGGACTGACGGCAGTACAGTTGATTCTACAAAGACACAGTGATCTGAAGAAGAGTTCATTTTGCCTTCTCAAAGTAGGTGCAAAAGACAGCTTCTCTATTCATCCAGCCACAGATTCACTCTCCTGATTATCTTGGCCTGGTTACTGGTGAATTAGGCTGGAGAAATCTTTGCCGAAGAGATAATAGGCTTGTCAAAATGCATCTGACAGCATGTGGAACCCATGTGGAAACTCCTAATTGACCAGGTAAGCCGTGCCAAATAAATCACTGATTGATCTCCTACCTTCCCCAGTCCCTGCAGAGGCGGATTCCTGCTCCTGTACCTCCCTCTCTGTCTGAGTCTCGGCATTCTGCAGCTGAGGCGCCAAGGTCTGGGTACCCTGCGAAGTCACAGAGGTGGGGGGATTTCGGGGTTGCAGGCCTATGGCATTCATCAGGCCCATGTCCCTGTCTGTCCTCCATGTGGCTCTGCTGGTTCTGAAAAGAGAGAAAAACAAATAAGACTAGGAGCATTGGAGGTAACATGCGCCAGCAAGATTAAAACATCCACATGAGGCTCTTCTTGCCTCCACTCCAACCAGGCACCTGCTAGCTACTATGCAGATGGCGATGGAGGGAATTGTGATCAGCACCTATTTACACACACACAGACACCCCTCTCCAGTCTCAGCAGCTGGTCTCTTGAGTTTTAAGCAAACAGAGTCTTAGAGTCCACTCACCCTTCCAGAGAAGCAGTGTGTCTCACAGGCACAGAGAGATATCCCTGCAGCATCACTAAGCCTGCAGAACACCTGTCTTGGGGTCACTGCATTGGGTAGGCAATGCAATGTGCAATGCAGAAGCACAAACACATATAAAACCTCATGCACGTCGGCAGGCAGTTTCAACTCCCATAGACATAGCCTGTATCCTTTCCCTCCTCTGGACTTCCTAGTTTGTCAGCATCACATGTGAATGTACTCCAGCAGGCACTTCTGCCCATTCCAGTCAGACAAGAGAAACCCTCTGTTCTCAAAGGCAAACAACAGGAATCACCTCAAGGCTCATTAGCTTCTCAGAATCGAATAGTTGAAGTGTACGATGCTACAGCTGAATCCTGACAATGCTGGACGCTCTTTTCAAAACTGACCTCTGCCTGAAAGTGCTGGGAATAGTAAAGAGATTCTAGGAAAGACTGCCTCATTACCAACCTTCAAAGCCATAAGGCTTTGAAACCTGTCACACTTTTCTAGCTCTCTCTGAGCTAGCTCCTTCTGGACCAGTATTTCTGCCTACAAGCTGCCCATTATGCAGGATTGATTAAGTACTGTCAGAAACATAAGCAGTGGTAATATCCACTCACATGGTAAAGAATCTCTACTGCTTATTTTTTACCCTCAGTCAGTCCAAGACCGTAGGACAGCACAGACATTGCCCTGTACACCAGCTTGTAACTTCCCTGGGATCTTGGAACTCACAATTCAGAAACACAACTATCACCCTCTTGCTGATAATAGCTGGCTTACAGAGAAGTACTTGTCATCAGAGCAAGAAGCTAGGGACTGCAGCATTGCCCTTGTGTGCATCAGTGGACAGACTGGATGAAACCACCAGTGGGGCTGTCAAGGGATTTAGCTTTATTTTTGGAGTTTATTGCCAAGAAACAACTGTCCCATGACCAGAAATTAAAGGGATGAAAATCTGTCACCACGTCCAACCCAACAGATTTGCCCTTATCTCTGTGAACTGCCCTGTTCCTCAGTTATCCTCCAAAGGCCATTTGCTTTGCATGGTGTTTTTGATGCATCCAGTCCCACATGTTCTTCCCACAGCTTGCTCATGGATGTTACTGCGGCCATGAACGACACATGTACTTTACTATCACTGGCATTTTTGGGCACTGAATGTCACTTGCTGGAAGAAGGCTAGGTGATCCAACCAGACAATGTCAGAGGGGGAGAAAATTGCATATTTAAAGCTGTCAGTGGTAAGGGAACAAAGAAGAAGTGGTGCTGCCTGATGTAACAAAAACAGCAGTAAGGGGTCAGATCCTACTCACACCCAGGAGACTCACCCAGGCCGTTCAGTGCTCCTGCTGCTGGAATGCGCAGTGAAGATGTTCTCATTCAGCTGGTCCCAGTGGTACTCAACTCCAGAGTTTAAGGCCCTTCAAACACCAAAGAAGGAAAAAACATGAGCATGACAGAACACTATTCCAGCCAGCAGACATTACATCCCCACAACATGAAGAAGTATTGATTCCTGCCCTACAGAAACTGCAGTTCTAGCTCAGTTCACATATTCATTAAAAGGGTTCATCACCATAAACCACCCTGCCAACACTGAGCAAAGTATTACCAGATTTCTCTGGAATATTCCATTCATCTCAATTCAATATTAACACAGCAACTGGAGCAGAGATATTTTCAGGACATGAAGACATTCAACTGTGTATATACAATCAGGTTACCCTAACTCCAAGTGACCACACAAAGAATTGGAATAGAAAGACCAATTCTCCCTGTGGTGCCTGCAAGCATTTCCTACACTAGGTAGTGCTCAGTAAGACACTGCTCTTATTCCACATTTAGTTTCTTTGCAAATGGTCCTCATTCTACCTATAAATAAATCTCTATACAGCCAGCTCAGTGACAGCCACTGTGAAGCAAGGACAGATGTAGAGGATATTTTAACAAGTTTCCACGAAAGAGTTTGTACTGCATCAACAATGTGTGTACCTGAAAAGTCCAAACTTGAATTTCACAGCTAATGCTACTAAGTATAATAGAACAGCCAATGCTCTGGCAACCTTTCACAGAGCATTTCCCAAAAAGATACACCATGCCAGAGTTGATTAATCACAGGAACATACACGGTAAGCAATCATTGCTGAGGACTACAGGCAATCAGAGAAACTAAACCACTCACTATGCAGTCCAAGGCAGTATGGAGATCTCCCACCTGCTGCTGTGTCCCACCTCCAGAAGAACTATGGGCTGCATTACTAGGGAAGACACTTTCTGCCCAGTGTTTTGCCATACCATGCTGACATTGCATATAAGTTGGCCTGGGAGTTTCAAATGGTGCTGTGTACCACCACATGGCTGCTGGACTGCAGACACCTGATGGTGCTGGGTGGGGAGTTAGCAGTGCTGTGCAGTGGTCACAACAAGGCAGTGCGAGAAAACAAAAAGTCCTGTGTAGACAGAAGGGAACTGTGTCTGAAGAGCTGGACTTCCATCACACTGCCAACTGCAGTCCCATAATCTGAAGGAAGGATGCAGGGCAAGTAGTTGCCAGCTGGTTATGGCTCAGGCATAAACATGATGTTTTATGTACATATAAAAGCTGTTGTCCCTGTAATGAGATGCCTCAGCAGAACTGGCAAGAACCCCAGCTTAGATGATGCTGCAGGTCAGACACTGCAATGGGAAAAACAGTGCATGTTGGAGGCCTGGGGCTAGACTGCTGGGGTGACAGTACCCCAGGTCGGGACCCAGGGCAAGAGATGGAGAAAATTAGGTAAACACAACCACTCATGGAGCCTACAGGAAGTAAACAGTCATTGCTTTTTAATTTTTTGTGCTGAGTTAGCCCTGTGCTACATTACACCCCATGAAAGCAGCTGCCAGAGAGATGCCGATTTCCAAAGGCTTCTGAGTTTATTGACAGATGGTAATTTGTCACTAAAACCATGAGAGTCCCTCTGACTGCTCCATCCCATGCCTAACACATTGACTGAGGCTTAGCTATCACACTTTGCTGTCTGCTAAGCAGCATGCTCCCTAGGCAAGCAAGACTTTCTGACCTCGTAATCAAAATTTCCATAAACAGTCTAGTGTGCTCGATATCTGCAGCTATTACACAACTGAGCTAAACTGACCCATGCTCTCCTCCCCCTCCTTCCACACTTCTTCATGCTTTCCAAAGAATAGGCATGGTCCCCACAGCCACGAACATGACTGGTAGTTCTCGCCAAGGTGCTATGTGTGCCCTGCTTGTCTTAGTCAGCTTGCCAGCTCCCAAGACAAGAGACCAGATGACCACAAAGCCTTCCCCAGGCCAAAATGTGAGTTGGCAACACTGCACTTCCTCTCTTGCCCTGAACACCATGTTCCTGTACTACACAGAAAGTTCAGCTCCTGCGCACACACTTCTTTGAGTCAGATCGATTTCACCTCTACAAAAGCCTCGTGGTACCAAGTTGACACACAGTACCCCAGATGAAGAACTCCCAACCATACTCCTACCTATTCCGCAGAGGCTCACTACTGTACAGTCAGGTTGTTGGACAGCAAAGTCCATTCTAACTCCATGATGTCAATTTGCACATTCCCCTAGATGGTGAAATCAATAGCAATTCCGTTTAATACATGACTTTTCACATTAGTTTTAAACGCTGCCATTTATCAACTGAGTTTCACAGCTTTACTGACAGAGAATTGCGGACTTTTCTCCGCCAGAAGAAGGATCTGTAGCAGCTGGTAACTGATCTGTAACTGCTTCTTCTGCTGACTCTGGGAACACCGATGAACAGGCTTAAGCCAAGGTCACTACACTTGGACATGATGGGTGTTCGACATCCTCAGCACCACTTTAATCTGGCTTTTTAGTTTGGTCTGAGTGTGTCTCCCTGCAGGGCAAAAGAAGTGGCTCAGAATAAACAGGCACTCCTTACTGCAGCAGTGAGCATCTTCACTGCTACATTTCAGCAGCCTCTTCATTTGGCCAGCTAAGCAACTTCCCCTTCCCAACTCTATCTCCTGTGAAAGACTTCAAGTAATAAGATCCTCAGCACCCTATTTATTCTCTTTTTCATACATCTGTACATCTCTGACCCGGGACCCACAGTGGTCTCTCCACAGCTCTAAGATCAGTATCCCACTTGCCCCTTATTAGGTTTTCCAGCCTCTGGATGATTCAGCCTATGGAAGAGATGTTTCAGACTGCACAAAGGTACATTGAGGAAAGGAAATACCTGAACTTGGCAGAGGGTACTGTCTTTTATATTAAGATCATAAACAAAGATTCCATCAAATAAATACTGCTATTGCATGGGCTAAATGCCAGTTTTAACACCATACTTGCATTAGAAACTTGATCACATAATCGCACCTTAAACCAACTGAAGTACACAACCAGATGCGTGCGACAAGCACAATTACCTTGGTTTAAATCAGGTTTTCAATCAAGCTTAAAGACTTGCTCTGGTTTAGCCACATCTATTTCAAATAGTGCAATCTCCATTTTCAAAAAGCCTATAGGTTTTTTAGCTCCCATTGCAAAATACTGCCTGAATTTCGTAAATGAGCAAGCCTTTCACAGTCTGTTTCCCAGGAGATTTGCAAATCAAGGCCTCACTATTCATTCCACAGAAGCTTACACTGGAGAAATGAATATCTTTCAGGTAATGTAAGCATTTAACTTCTGCTTCATCAAATTCTAGACATAGAAATGCTGGAAGCACTTTACATTTTTCAAGGCATAAGGTAGAAGCTCTGTGTAGCATGGAGCATGTTGCCAGTTGGATGTGGATGCAGTAAGGAGGACATTTGTTGCCCAGGGCTTCAGGGTGAAAAATTGCAATTCTCCACACTGTGTCAGTCATGGACAGTGAAGTCCACTTAGTCAAGTTCTTACTTTCTTCCCTTTTATGGCTGTCACTAAGCTCTCTAAGCCCTCCCTGGAAATTTCCATTAGCTTTGTTATATGCAGAGTTGCTCACAGCCCAGATTTCCCAGCAGGGATATGTTCTGAGATGGACTTTTCCTTCACGCCTGTGTCCAGCTCACATTATTAACAAGCTTGGAGAGGATGAAGGGCACAGACTTGCAGGCTTTGCTGAAAGTCAAATAAGGATTCAGGGTGGAGCCTGTTAAGTACCAAGAACCAACAACTTAGGCAGCACAGCCTCTCCCTCTGCATGGAGGTATTATCTACGCAGCTCAGTTATGCCCCCATGAAGAAACTAGGACCAAGAACTAGAAACTAATGACAAAATTACTCATAAATGACAAGAAGGCTCAAATACAATTTACTGCATTGGCTTAACCAGTATTTGAAAAGTAAATTGACAAAGCACAGGCCAGCACAAACTGACTTGGAAATCTGGGTAATTCCTCCAACTGCCATATCCAAAACTGGAAGTTGAAGAGAGTAGGGATTAGGACAAAAGTTCCCCAACTCCATCATAACAATACAGTTCAGGAGCATGGTGGCAAGACAAAACAACCCATGATTTGCATATCCATGTCCACCAAGGCATAAACAGCACTTATTACCTTTTCACTTAAAACATCCCCAGGACTGAAGAAGGCAGCAGCAATGGGGAAATGCTCTGCTCTCCTCCTTCAAATCCTGCCACATGGAAAGGCCCAACAGCAGCCCACTTGTTTGCTATAGTACCGAACTAAATTTTGATTAAGACATTGCTGCCTGCAATCCCATCCAGAAATATCATCACAACCTCATCACTAGAATGAAGATGGTGGCAAGCTCAACACAGAGAAGACTAGCTGCACAGTGATGACATGCAGCACATCTGATTTTCATGCTGCCAAGTTCATTTTCTCCACAAAAGAAATTACTTCTTAAACCTGACTGCTCAAATATACTGTCCATTCAAAATCACTAAATGCAAGCATATAAAACCAGATCAATTTATAAAGGATTTGAATTTCCCAAATGTGCTTTCTTTCCTTTGCGTAAACTTGTCATTTTTAAACCATTCAAATTGTATCAAGGGAATAGAATGAGCTACAGAGAGCAAGGTGACACTATGCTAAGGAACAGGAATCTATTGTCCTGGTTTGGAAAGGAAGCAGCAGCATGCAGTATCTCATGCAATGCAATGCAATGCTGGCCAGATTCCAGATGCATCCTTGTCAGCAGCTCATTATCTTTTCTGCCAGCTTGTGATGATCAGCACAGCAAGCCCATCCCTGGCTCCCATGATTAGCTAGGCAACGGTATTGTCAGTACAAGGCGAAGTTTGGCACTCCCAGCAGCTGCCTGGATAGGAAAACAATAATTTCTAACGCCCTACTTCATAAATATTTAGCTTTCTGTGCAGGCGATGAACCATGTGCAGAGACAAATCCAAGTGAAAATTGGCTGCAGTGCAAACTGTATGGAACCAGCAAACAGGGTTTCTGGAGTAGCTCTGCTAGGCAGTAATTCCCTTTGACCAAGAAGAGGTGGTAGTTTCACGGGCACCCCTGGACTACAGCCCATGTACAACTAGCCAGTGGAAGAGCATGAGATGGAGTATAGGAATAGACAGAACACAAGATTTACAGTTTACGATTAACGATCACAGACATTTAAGTGACGTATGAAATTATCCTATTTATCACGTTCAGATGAGTGGTGCATCTAGCAGCAGATGTATTTTTACTCCCTATACTGATACAGCCCACTAATTTTCCAGAATCCTGCAAGCTTTGCCGGCAAAAAAACCAACAACCATGCAGAAACATATCCTGACACCTACTTGAATCATCAAAGGTGCTGCAGACACAGGAGAGTAAGCAGCTTGGTGCAGCTGGTAGGTGTATGCCTGCTTCAGGGAGGATGGCAACTCAACTCGGAACACTTTGTGAGATGACTGGTCCTGTTTGTTTGATTGTGCAGTCCTGCCTGCCAGGCTATACGCTGGGATTTTTGAAGATGCTCTATTCAAACTCGCACCATTTATATGAGGTCAGTCTTACAAAGCTGGTGGCACCAGAAGCTAATTCAGTAGCTTTTCCGTCTCAATGTCGTGAATATGGATGAGTTTGTTTTGCCCACCAGTGGGCAATGAAAGCTGGATCCAATCCATGATCTTGCAACCAGTGGATAGGATTCAGATAGAAGGCACATCCCTAACAGCCATCTTGCCTGGGCAAAAGTGTGGTATCTCTGATAAGGAGAGAGTCCTCAGTCAGCTAAGCTGTTAGATACCTCAGGGGGAGAAGAGAGGGTGAAAGAGAATAGAGGTTAACACAGTAGGAAGAACCCAAACAGTATAATTTCTTCTGATCCACAGGGTCACTACAGTAAAAAACAAGTGACTTCTAGGAGCCAGCATTTGTAACCTACCTACAGATGGCATGTAGAACATGAGCAGACTCATAAAATGAGTTGAAATGGATGACACACTGACAGAAAGCACTAAGAGGAATTTGTCTTACATTCCATGGGAGAAAGTCTCAAATTAAGAGTCAGTCTTCCAATACACTCAACAGAAGATGGAAATTAAGCACCAAGACAATGACAGGGCAGAACAAGAAGAGTTTACTATGACAGTGTGGATGTTTGACTATCTTGGGACCCAAGTATAAATACTGAGGTTGAGAGCGCTGCCCTTAATGGAATGCAAAGCTACAGAGCAAAACCTGTGTTGAGAATAAGGATGAGCAAAGGCCATCACAGACAGCCTTCTTTCTTCTACTGAAATACCACAACACTTTTTTAAAGGTTTTCCCAGAACATTTTGGCTGTCATGCAAACACACTGTGTTTACATAGAACGTGACATCGGAAGTTGTAACTTGTGTCTGAGAGAACAAGAGGAATCTCCTCAGACTTGAGTGTGACTCCAGGGCTACTGATATTGTAAATAGACACCAGCTACTTTGACATTTAAAAGAGCTATATCCCAAGTTGGAGAGGGCATATTGTGGCTATCATTAAATGCAAAATATTTGAATTAATGCACTACTGACAACAGATGGACAAAACACTGGCACAAGGAAGACCCAGAGTCAAGTCTACTCCTGCAATACTAGTAAGACTTCCAGTAAGATTTTTGTGCATCATAATGCAGTGCACTACATAGTAGTTGTAGCACTATTAAAGAAAAAAAAAAAAAAAAAGGCATGTTTATGAGAAATACCCCCACACCACCCAGCCAATTAGCCTGGAATAAACAAAGCAGAAATAGACCAAATAGGAATTTCCTGAATTTCTGCTGATTTTCTTTTCATTCAATCTTGCCTGTATTCCATAGTATCCCTCACTATTTGGCTCCAACCACAACAAGTAGCAGGTAAGGACTATCTGGAAGGTAAATAACAGATTCCAGAACACAGAGCTTAAGTTCTTCAAACAAGAACAATTCAATGTGGTATCACCATAAAGCAAGCTCTAAAGAAGGATAACTTGTTTAAGTCCTCTAAAAACCTAAAGGCCTAGTAATTTCTTAAAGTGATTCCAGGCAGGCTGTACTCCAAAACAGTTTTGAACCCTCAGAATATCTTAAACTGTTCATGATGTATCAGCTCCTCCAAGGGCTTAGAGAATTTAGGATGTTAGGAGTCTTTGGGGGAGTGCAAATTGCTTAAGCCTTCTAAGGCCTTAAACATTTTAAACTGCACAAGTACTGAGAGCCAAAGTCACTCTTAGTTATCTCTAATCTTTCATTAGTGTTTTAGCAGAAACTAACATTGACATTAACGCAAGGGCAACGTCAATCTAGGCTTGTTTTGTAGATCTTACACCAACAAACAAAACCAGGAAAATGCACTTAGAATGGGAGAAATAAACTTCAAAACAAATGTTTAAAATTAGTAAGCATAGCAAATGCTTATTTTTAATAGAACATTGGTATGTGCACACATAAAGTTGCCAAGCTCCAGAACCCAGATTTTGGTTTGGTCTAATCTCAGTGAGATCCACAGGGAAAGCCAAGTTTTATATTTTTAATCTTCAGCAGCTTTGAAATTAGCCAACTAAAAAGTATTCTGTTTAGCACACATGGGAAACCTGCTCCAAAGAAAAGGAGAAAAAAAAAATCATCAAGAAATCCAAATCCACAATTATTACTTCAATTACTCATAATTTGTAGACATTAAGACCATTTACAGAACCAGAGAGTTTGAGGATTTTAAAAAGGGAAAGAAAACAAAGAAAAAAATGGTTGTTTCATTTGCTAGCTGGATTCACTGGAGTCCTGCTGGAAAAAAACAGACATAAGGGACAACAAATAAAACTCCCTAAATAATATGGATCAAAGACTGGAAAATGAAAGAAAATATTATTGGAAAGCCAAGGAAGTAAATAAGGGAACAAGGAAGGTCTAGTACAGATCCGTGGAGAAAAGAAAGGTTATAAAAAAGCAGGATGGACTCGTGTTGCAAAAGAGGGAAAAGACATTCTAAAAATAAACATGAGAAAAATGGTATTAGAATGAAAAAAGGTCTATTCATTAGTGAGGCTAAGAACAAAAATCAATGATGATTCAAAGTGGTCGAGATACCGAATCTTCTTCTCTGAAGTCTCCACTTTTAAAATATCCCAGGGTACTTATGCAATTAGGGAATAAGAAATGAAGCCAGACACAGCAGCTAGTGGCACTCATTAAGACAATTTTTTAAAAGTTAACTTTTTTGAGCCATTCATACCTGTTTTTTAATATATTACCAAAAAATGAGGAAATGACAAAAGGCCAAAAAAGTCAACTTAGCAGCATTCATCAGAAAGAAAGAAATACTTAAACTGACAATTACTGTCTTCTAAGTGTAACTTTTATCCTTAAAGAGAGTAACATAACAAATAGAAAAAAGAAGATATATTAAAACAGTGAAAGAGTGATCCGCATGCAGTAGGCAGTTAAGTCAAATAATTGCTTGCATGAAATTTAACTGCTTTTGAAGACAGAATTAAAAAAAAAGTAAAGGAAGAAAAGGCAGCAGGTGTGATCTGAATAGATATAAGTGAAGCACTTGTTTCTACAGCACATGGCTGTGCTCTCAGACTGCCACCCGATTTGGGAACTACTAAGGACCTCCAAAAGCCCAGTGACAGTACACAAACTGGTAAGTCACAGGTTACTTTTCTTTAACACAGAGCTCAGTACCAAGTTCCCTTTCTCACGGTGGAAAATAAATGTCACTAGGCAGTCAGTGCTACAGCATATCTTGAAGCATTGGGTGAGGGAAACAAACGTGCTAATAAGTGAAGACTTAAAGCAGCTCTCAAAATTTACCTCTAGGATTCATAGACATATTAAGTGGAATTTTATGAGGGCAACTTCCATCTAATGCCATCAGTCATCCTGGATATCAAATTCACATACAGAAACAGAAATAGAAATGGAATAAAAAACAGTATCAGAATGGAAACACTGTTTCAAGCCTTCATATTACCACTCCACTTCTCTTGCACCTGCAATGGTTACTCTGCAGGCTTCTCTGCACAATTTGGAATAATTCACTTAATAACAAAACCCAAATATAGGTTTTCAGGATGCATTCATAGTGCAAAATTGGCCATCTTCCCTCCTTTTCAGTCCTTTTATCGATCAAAATCATCTTCTACCCTCATTTAGGAAATTCAATGTATCTTGTGGTTAACAAGTGGCAAAATTCCAGGACATGCATTCATTTCCTCAGCCATGGTCAAATGCCATTGTGCAGATGCTGCCTTTCAAAAGGCCATATGCAGGGAGGACTTGGACATAACTAGTATCTCTAGCCGCCCCAGTTGACAGTTGCGAGAACATTCCCTGTGCAGGGTTGCTAACATCCCCTCGTTACACGTGAAGGAAGACAGCTCCTCCTTCTATCTCCTTGTTTACTCCATCCTCCAGAAGCTAGTCTTAAGAGGCAAAGGATGTAGCAGGGCTTATGCTGCTGGGGGTATCATGGCTAGAGGCTGAAGAGCCTGAGGAATGGAGCCAGCCAGCAGAGAGACATGACACACCAGGCAGCTGGACAGATTACCATCTCCTTACCAATGCTGATAACTAGACGCAGACACATTGTCCCATCAGTAGATGGGAGGATATGCAATTCTCAGAGAAAAAAATAATAGACTGGCATGGAAAGATAAATGCAATGATCCCTTGCAAACCACAGGAATTTACTGTAAAGAGAATTTTACTGTAATAATTTCACATTAGATGCAGATCTCACCACAAAAAATTAAAATATGTGCATTGAATATGCACACTCAATCAGTCTAAGACTCTCCACACCTACTTCCAAATGAGAGAAATCTAAGGGATGCTGCCTCTGAACCAGATGCATCTTCAGGGGTGTTTGAATTCCACTACCAGAGGCTCTGACTGCTGAAGAAATCCTCTCTTGTGGATGCCTGCATTACAAAGCTAGCCCTAGACAAGGTGCTTTGAGAGCTTGGTTTTGAAACAGTTTTCTCAGAACACTGAGGATTTTGGATTCGTATTTTCAAAAGCATGTGAGCACTGAGCCCTCCCAGAATATGCTCTTGAGAATGGGGGAGGGGACACTCAAGATGAAATGACACACAACTGATATTTTGACTCCCTGCCTTTCTCCCATGACACTTGTCCACAAGTGAAGCCAGCTAAAGGCAATAAGCAGCATGCAGTCTGCTCCTCACCACTTCGGTCTCACCTGTTCTACAAGGCAATTAACATTTGAGACGCCCCACCAGGGGTTTTTCTGAATGGGAAAACCCTTGTTGGAATGCCACAGGATGGGAAAGGTTATGAGCACTAAGAATTAAATTCCTTTTGAATTCAGTGGAGGTGTTTCTACTGGACAAGACAGACACTGCGGATTTGATCCCATGCTGCAAAACCCAAAGATTCAGGAACTGAATCAAACCTTGAAGTATGTAGAGTCAAGAAAGATGTACAAAACTTCAGTGAGGATTATGACTGGCCACAGTTACAAAGGACATCAGATAAAAGCAGCACTGGGAAGGCTAAAAGAGCATTAGCAGCCATGCAAAAAAGTCAGTGTGCAGCAGGACAACAGAGGAGTGGGGGGAATTCACCTTCTACCACCTTCCATAGTACCTACAGTGGATACAATACCTCAAGTGGTGAGCCTAAAGGGATTCCTGTTTTCATGTGATGTGGCTCTTTCAGGGAACACCACTGTTATCAATTCAGCATCTTCATTTAGCTCAGCGGTGCCCACCTTTTACATCATGGCAGCCTCAGAGCCTTTCAATACCATAGAATCATAGAATCATAGAATCAGATGGGTTGGAAAGGACCTCTGAGATCATCAAGTCCAACCCTTGATCCAACCCCACTGTGGTTACTAGACTATGGCATTAAGTGCCACGTCCAGCCTCATCTTGAAAACCTCCAGGGATGGAGAATCCACCACTTCCTTGGGCAGTCCATTCCAATGGCTGATTACTCTCTCTGTAAAGAATTTCTTTCTGATATCTAACCTAAACCTCCCCTGGCACAGTTTAAGGCCATGCCCTCTTGTCTGATGGCTGGTTGCCTGGGAGAAGAGACCATGCTTCTGGACTGAACACCCACTCATCTTACATCCAAAAAGCACAGACTGCCACATGCTAATGTGAAACCATGTGCAAGCAGACAGCAGACTCATGATCTAATATGTACGCAAGTCTACCAGTTTGTAATCATGACAAGAGTGAGCTACAATACCCTCAAAAAAGGAAAAGGCTGTCAGAACCTCATAAAGACTTCAACTTGTTTCCAAGCCACACCTGAGCCAAAACTTTCCTATCAGCAGGACTTGCCTGTGAACCACAGACCTGAGTCCTCTTGCTCCAGCTCCAAGATCAGACTTGTGAAAAGTAAATTTTTTGTCCTGTTGGTCACATGCAGATGAAGTTGTTTTTAAAAGCTGCAGGAACCCAGTCCCCTCGATTCTTTCCTCAAACACACAGATACAGCAGGAAAAGTACACAATAGTTTTTACAGGTTATAGAGACCTGCTCTCAAATGGATAGTTTGTTTATTTGTAAGCAAGTGAAACCAGCAGCTAAACAAACAAAAAGAAAAAGAAATTAACACATGAAGGACAGGCAGACACTGCTGAACACCAACTCTGCCACCTTTGCTATTTATTATCCATAGTCAGAATAGTATTTATTCAGTGACGATTGGATCTTTGGGTTTTCAATACAAGTCTGTATCTAATACTACATGTGAGAAATAACATATTAGTACACAATGTAAGTTGGTTAGCCTTTGAGTGTTTGGGAAGGGAGGAACACTTCTGATGTTACATTAAAAATTTCTTCCAACCTAATCACACAAAAAGCAGAGCAAAAAAAACCTGATGCTTTTCAATAGCACAATTTTGTGAGCTGAGTGTCATCCTAAAATCTAGGGAAGTGGGTACACAATGTCCTTTCTTTCCTTTACGCACCAGAATGCAACCCTGGCAGGGACTGTATCTTTGGCTAATAAAAACATTTATTCCATCCTCACAGCTACTATACTGCTCATGAATTCCAGTCTTTTACAGGCTTCTTTCAGGCCCATCAGGTACATTTCCAAGTGTGGACGAACACAGCTGTCACCACCTCACTACCGTACAGCACAACAGCTCTGAGAGCCAACCTGTCAACACATGTTTAGATGTGGACCTTTGGTTTAAAACACCAAAAATGGTCTCATGGCTCAGCAGTTCTGTCCCACCATCAGTCACAAGTATTCAAGTCACACACTTGCCTCTGTAAGCTGAGTTGCATCTCCAAACAGCTGAGTCTTCTGCATCCAGACAGACAACGTACAGGCTATTGCAGAAATCAACCCTAAGGGTTGATACTGGGCCCAATATTGTTTAAATTATTCATTCATGACTTGGATGAAGGAGCAGAGAGCCTCCTCAGCAAGTCTCCTGATGACACAAAGCTGTGAAGTGGCCAATACCTCAGAGTGCTGTCTGCCATTCAGAAGGACCTCAACAGGTTGGAGAGATGGGCAGAGAAGAACCTTCCGAAATTCAACAAAGGCAAATGAGGGGTCCTATACTTGGGGAGGCTGGGGGCCAACCTGCTGGAAAACAGCTCTGCGGAGAAGGACGGGGGGTCCTGGTGGATAACAAGCTGTCCTTGAACCAGCAGTGTGATCCCTGTACCAAGAAGGCCAATGGTATCCTGGGGTGCATAAGGATGAGCATTGCCAGTAGGTCAAGGGAGGTGATCTGCCCCTCTACTCAGCCCTGGTGAGGCCTCACATGGAATACCGTGTCCAGTTCTGGGTTCCTCAGTATGAGAGACACATGGAATTCCTGGAGTGAGTCCAGTGGAGGGCTACAGAGATAATCAGGGGACTAAAGAGAGGGTGTCAAGAAGATGGAGCCAGCCTCTCCTTGATGGTGCTGAGCAGTAGGACTAGAAGCAATGGGCAGACACTGAACACAGGAAGTTCCACCTAAACATGAGGAAGAACTTCTTACTGTGCAGGTGACTGAGCACAGAGAGATTGTTGAGTCTTCTTCCCCGGAGATTTTAAAAAGCCATCTGGTCACAATCCTGAATTATATGCTGTAGGGGACCCTGCTTGAGCAGGGAGATTGGACTAGATGTCTTCCAATGGTCAACCGCACCTGTTCTGTGATACACATTTAAATAGTTCCTTTTCTTGGATATTTTTGGAAGGCTATATAACCCCCTCCTTATCTCTCCTTTTTAGCCCTGCTGAAGACCCCAAGCTACAGTTGTTCTTAGATAAAATGCTCCCCTGACCCCACTATCTACCACTCTCAATTCCTGTGTGGGTTCACAGGTGAATTTTAAACTGTTCCAGCTTTTGTATCTTAGTTTCTTCTACAGTGGTACTGATGTTTTGCTATCTCTGCTGTTAAGTGTCTTGTGTCTCATCTCAGAACTAAATTTTTTCTTTTACAGCCTCATGTATTGATGGCTTAATCACTTACAATCAACTAAAACCTTGGGTCTTTCTCCTCCTCCGTCATTTTAACTATTGAGCTCAGTTTCATTAGTCACTAAGTGTACTTTGTACCATTAAGTTCTCATTTCTGTAACTCCAGTCACTTTCACGGCAATTCAATTCTTGCGCTATACTTTGGATTTTTCTCTGCAGTGAGAAAGCTAATGTCCCATCAGCAAATTTATGTAGTGCACCCTCACAGGCCACTAGAGTAAATAGTATTAATTAACCAGTTCCAGAACAGGTTCTTTAAGGAAGTCTGTCAATGACCTCTTGTGTGGCAGAGTCCAAATGTCAACCATGTTGAATTCTTTCCTTTAGCCAGGACTTCATCTGTGTACCAAGTTCACATTATGGACTGCCAAGATAATTTGACCTTTCCCATTTCCATCTGCAAGAAAAACTGCCAACAGTGCTACCTCAACTTAGCAATATAGGCCAAAACATGTAGTTTTAACTAATGGTTCTTTAGAACTCTGGAAGGACTGCTTGCATAGCCTCTCATCATGAGTCCAAGGAGTTATGCTTTTTTTTGGTCAGCTTGTACTTCCAGCCTACTCATTTAAATCCTGTATTTGAGGAACAGCTGCTATTTCAATCTGTTGATGTGATTCCTGTAGTACTTGGTTTCAAACGCCTCCATTGTACATAGGAATAAAGACCCAGGGAATTATAATCATCTCCGTTGTTTGCTACTGACCACAGTTTTCTTTGCCATATTAGAACAGTCGGGGGGGTTTCAGCAGTACAGTGTTTTCTTGATCCCTGCTGTTTGCTGAGCTATCCTCCATACAGTACTCTATCAATTGCTGAATCCTTTATTTAGTATTTCTCTTCCTCTGTATTACTTTGTATGATAACTACAGAAATATTTTTCATCTTTTTCCCCCTCACTCCTCAAGTTAAAGTCAACAGACATGACAATCTCAAACCAAGTTTATTAAGCCAAGAACTACTGAGATGGCATCCACATGTCAGGCATTTTCCTTTCTCTGAGGATCTCTCAAGTAGGCCTGAGACAGACACCACAGCTGCAAGCCACTTCTGCTCTGACAGAGTCTCACTCACTTGCGTGTTGTGATGTTAGTGCCTCAACGCAAATTATACAGCTCTACACCTTCATGCTGAGGTTTACAAGTCGCTCTTGACTGTTGTTGGTCTATAAAACGGTACAGTCAAGAACAGAAAACATCAGGTGTTCTGCTTCAAAAAGAACCAACTAGTCCTTGTGACATTTACCATAATCACCAGAAGCATCAATCACTCCAATCCACCAGCAGGAAATCCGTTGAAGCACTTCTGTCAAACCACCAATAAATCTCTCACTTATACAGCCACCTTGCTTCATGTTCACATACAATAGGTCTATTTTTGTTGGAACTGGGTATAATTACAATAAAGTTGCTGGGACAGAAGTAAGGAGACAGAAGAATGTCCTAGAAACATGCTGAGCTAAGAAGGTTTCACAGAGATTCTGCAGAAGGACTGCTATTACTCCCATAAGATACCAGGAAAGTGTTCCTGTGGGTATTTAGTGAAGTGCCAAGAGACATGCCACTCAGCTTTGGGGTACCACAAGCGCTGGAATGGAAACCTAGTATGGGGTATGTGAAGCCAGGACAGCCAGACAAAGCATTCAATCAAAGAATCCACCCTCAGGAAGACTTCATTTTCCTGGATTCTTATCGCTCCTCTATACTTAGAATATATAATAACTCAGAATAGCTTTCAAGTTCAAGAAGAAGAGAGTCATTATTCCTGAATAATTCTTCTTCTTAGAAAGTACAGCAACTGTTCTTAAAGAAAGCCACTTATCCTGGAAGAGAGTGATTATAGCTTATTCCATAACAATATCTTGCAGAACTTCATGTAAAAATAAGGCCTTGATGAAAAATTATGTTCAAGAGAACAAGAGGGCTGTTTGAAAAGCGCTGGCATCCTGTACTACAGAAACCAATCCAATCTGAATTCCAACGACAGATTTCACCTGTCGTTTCATCTGTACAGAAAGCCACACACACACACATACTATTAAGAATTGTATATATTTATTCTGATTTAAGGTAGTGGTTCTACACTGACCATATGACTTTCCTCAAGCACCACATGCCTGATGCCATGCACAACAGATGGGAGTCCACATGCAAGTGGTACAATCACCAGCAGTGCTGCAAGTTTCTAGCTGCCAGCTTTTAAGTTACAAGGAACTTCAACATGTGAAGCATAACCCAAAAGAATACCAAGGTAGTTCAGTACCAGGAAATAACTGAAGCAGAGAAATTGGTGAAGTGTTCCTGCAGCATAAAAGAAACACAGCTCCAAAAGTACACTTGACAATACAATGGAGAGAAGGGTCTTAACAAAATATGATGCAGAGACTCCCCAAGAACACTGAAAGCAGTATGTTTCACTGCTCACTCAGTCATCTGTCACATCCCATCTAAATTAGCTTGTGTTTAATTGCAAGCTTACAAAGGGACAGTTAGACCCTTCACAGTTCTTTATAAATAAGAGAACCGAAGTCTACATGTCACATCACTGGGCTCTAAGAGAGGACACCAAAATAATTCACTGACTTGCTCATAGTCATGACAAAAGTCTATGCAGTTCATAGAATCTCATGCTCGAATACTGTAACAAGTATTTGGTAACTCTAGGTCAGCAGCTTTCAATCTGTTGGTGAACTTCAAGAGGTTCTTTAAAGCTGAGGAAAGCAAGTATACTAGTTACAGCTCACATTTGCAGTCACTGGAAACTTTCAGAAGTCCATAAATCCAGAGAGACTGAAAGACACTGCACTAGGCATATAAGAAATAAAGGATCTTGAAATTCTAGAAAGGCATGGAAAATAAAATGAGCTAATGCGGTGCACTTCAAACAACCTCTGAAGTTTATAATCAGCAAAACAAACACTGATTGTAAGAGATTCAGGTAAACACTGTGGCAATCCAAAATAAGTATTAGGAATTGGGATTTTCGGGCCCCTCAAGCACCATGTCCCAGGCAGTGAAAAATCATGTTATGCCCACTGCCCTGAGAATAGAATGACCAAAGCAGTTATATTTCCATGTAATGTCTCCATGTAAAGCAAGCACTTACTCTGGTCGGCAAATCACCAGGTCCCCTTTGTTGGTGCCATATGCCAATCCCAGGCCTGGTTCAGGTAGCCAGCGAGCAGAGTTTATGCTGACATGTCTTCTCTGGTCGGCAGGCATTGGGTACAGAACGTTGAAAACTCTCTGAAACAATAACAAGAGATTACTTGACAGGACAATACAAGACAAGAGAGGCAAGGAGGCTCAAACAAATGTGAAATCACCCTGCAGCAGCACAGATGGCCATAGAGACATGTCACTATACAGGACGTTGCAAGAAACCACTAATTCAACAGTGAGAGTAAGCAGCTGCTAGAAAGGCACATACACATACCCTTAAATGTTTAATAGACTGACTGGTACACAGCTGTGAAGCAGAAGTAGTTCTGTCCCCAGGAGAACCTGCATGTCACTCAGTGAGCTGTACAGTCCTTTTATTCAAACTAATTAAACAAAGTAATGGGGACAAGTGGTATAGTCACTATGAGAATAACGTAAGTACATAAGTAACAAATGATTCAGTTCAGGTCAGCTTCCAACACCATCCATTCTACCTGCAGAAAGGTAAGAAGCTGAAGAGGTGCTAAGACCGCAGGTAGTTAGCATGGCTGCAAGCCAGTGCTTGCCAAATGCTGCATTAAGGCAGGTGAGTGAAAACCCTGTGCACACGAAGGTCTGGATTAGCTTTGTTTCTGAAGTGTACTGCTCCTACTCCAAGAAGCTAATGCCTTTTGTACAGCACAGTGCCTTCCTACACCCTGCCATCCAGTAACCAGAACTGGCTATATAACAACAGTCCATTTAGCCCAAAACCAAATGGAAATCATAAAAACAAAGAATGGGAAATGGAAAAAGCAGTAATGAGTCAGTTTGGCTACCAGGAACAGACAGAGACAAGCTGCTTCAGTGTACTCGGCTATCAGGGCTTCAGAAGGGTAGGACTAAAGACCTACCTTGGCATTTACAAGACCAAATTGTTAACAGAATTTCTGCAGAAATGCAGCTTGTATTTAAACCTGTAATCACTGCAAGTAACACCAACTTCAAATCTAGATTTTTAGTGGGGTAAGACCAAGCTGAAAGACATGTTTTCATTAGATTTTTCTGGTGGGCAAGCATCCAATCATCCCAAAACCTTTCTTCCAGACTCCCCAGAAACATGGATGGTGCTGGACCAGGAAGCAGGGAAGGGAATGAAGGTGTGCTGGAACAACAGGATAAAGGTTGATAGGAATGCAGATCAATCACTACTGCACTGCTGAGGTGGTCTGAAGTAATAATTAGAATCCATTTGGATGGGACTCATCAGCTAGCATAACAACCTGGGACTGTCTTTCTCTGTAGCTCTAGTGTCCACTGCACATCTTGTCTGTTTGACAATTTGAGATGCCTGAGTCAGAGACCATCTAAATGTGTGCTCTCCACTACTACCCAAAACCTTCATCCTGAATGTTGGAATGCAAACAAAGTAAGTCAGAGCATTTAACTAGCTCCTCTGAGGAGGTCACAGAGAAGAAAATGTCCTTACAGATTTCTCTATATGACAGAAGCTGGTCACTCTTTGCCCTGGCTATCACTCAGCAGTTAGTGTATTCAGAGAAGCTCAGTGTTTGGATGGAAGGAACAGGTCCTTAGGGGGTTATCTAGCTCTTACCCATCTCTGCCATATCTGTCCCATTAACCACACACACGCACCTTGCTTGCTGGGGAATCAGGGAGGGAAGGGCAAGGGGAGAAAAAGAACGGGGGGGGAGCGGAAATCAGATGTACGATGGTAGCACCTGTTACCATGGAGAGATTATGGTGCACTCTGAGTTGGGAAGACTGGATTTGGAGGAGGACGAAGGAGGAGGAGAAAGGGAGGAGTCCCCCAGAGCTAGGAGCATAAATTTGTAAAATAAGCTTTCTAAATATCTTAAGAACTGCAAGGGTCTTCCATCATATCCTTCTTTGGCAAGTCAGAAAGAAACAATTTCTCCTGAGAATGACTTTTCAAGGTACCACAGTTCCAGAAGCCACCTTCCTGGGCTAGACACAAGCTCCTCACCACAGGCAGGTCAGCTTATATAGCTGCTGTCCCACACGCTCTGTAACCAGCCACGCCAAGGCAGGAAACTTGCTGGCTACAGCTGAACACCCAGGTGCTTTGCAGTAAACAGCACCCCATGGAAAGTGCTCCCCCAAGAACATGAGTCTGGTTCTGACAACCTGCAAGTGTTGGCTGAGGGCTGAATCTCAAAGACAAGACGGCTTTAAAATTCTGCGTCAGAATAGTTGCTTGATCATTCCACTCCATTCCATTCAATTCTAAACAGCTTGTCATGCTGAAGAGCTCCCCTCCCCTGCTGCTTCCCACTCCCACGCTAATGGGACAACTCCATGCAGTGTTAAGGGTGATGACATCCGTGCGTGTAGTAATTAGTACATAAAAGGAGAGAGCAGCTGTACTGGCATAATCACCACTCGCAGCAGTAACCAGGACCCAGCTAATCAATCTGATGCAGTCATACAGACTGTCTGTTGCAATTGCATCCATTAGCAAGACCCCCTACTCTATCCACAAAGTGGAAGAAAAAATTAAAGTTCCTTCAACATCGCAGGTCCCTCTCTTCAAAGGAGGTCAGAACTCTGTCAGAAGCACTCTTCTCCATAGATCACAGCTAATTTCTTGTGGACCTTTGTTTGGTCTTTCTGTTTCCATTGCTAAATCTTATAAAGAGTTACTGAGATATTTCAACCAAAGAAGCTAGCCTGAAAAGATACCACAGAGTGACCACACCTCTTTGCCAATGAACTGTTCATACTTTGTAACTCTAAACTTCTAGGAATAATAGCCAGGTTACTCCAGGAATCCTACACCAACACAATTCTCCAGCTTCTAGGTCAAGAGATTGCTGCCAACCCCCCCACACTCTTAAAATTAACAAGACAAATGCATAAAGTTGAAAATTCAACGGTTTCTTTTCATTAGGGCTGGCCCACAGACTAGTTGCAGGCCATGTGTGACAGCCATGTTGATGGCCAAGGGTTCAGGAATCAGTTTAGAAACACTGATGTAAAAGTCCACTAATGTTTAAGGTGCTCACCACACTCTATCATAGCTCTGAGGGAGCCTATTTTTAATAGTATGGCAGTTTCATTTAGGAGGGATTTCATATTGCATCCACTTTACCAGCCCAAAATCACTATCAGCAGTCACACCAAGCTTCCATGCTCTTCACCGTAACGAATGTCAAACTCGTTCTTAGCATCACTGCACTACTAATTCAATAATATGTAGCCACACCTTTAGATGTGGTGATTCAGCATTTTACAAAATTGGCAGCTGCCTTTATTTCCACATGCTGTTCTGAACTAGAGTTTTCAATGGTATGTTTCTCTAACTAGAAACACTGAGAAGTCTGAAGAGTGGGAACTTAAGAACATCCCTGTGGAAGCTTAAGCCCAAACAGGCAACGTATGTAGAGCAATGTATGTATAGTTCTCTTCTTTGGCAACAATGCCAACATATAAATGTCTCGTCAGTACACACAACAGGTTGTACTCTTTCCCTTTAGGGTCACATGACCCAGCCTGAACTACACAGAACACCTGCCTGACCTGTTACTTGTAGAAAATCCTTTCTCTGGTTATCTCCCCACACTTTACAGGAGATTCCAGCAGTCTTCTTTCAGGGACTCCATCTCTCCTTGAGTGCAGGGGATGTCAGCAAGATAAAAAGTCTTCCTCTAGAAAAACCAAAACTGCCTATGTAGCTAAGCTTCCATATAAAAGGAGACTCATACCAAGGGAAAGCAATGCTCACAAAAGAAACAGTTGCTTGCTTCTGTTCTACATTCCTGTAATCATGAAGTGTGGGGAAAGATTTGGTTGAGTAATTTATGTTTCTATTTTCAAAGACTGCACTAGAAGCAACTACTTATCTTTTTGGTGTGCCTTTTCCATCCTCTCTGAACAGAAATGAGCATGTACATCATGCACTGAACTCCCTAAAGCTCATTTCATCACTTTACAGCCACTTCTTCAGTGCTGACTTCAGCAGGGGAAAAGATGGCTCAGAGAAAGCAGGGCTGTAAGGCATGAAGAAAATTAAAAAAAAATAGGCCCTCAAATTATTCAGCAAACAAGCTACATGTGGAGTGCAAAGGCCACCTCAGGCCCACTTCTGCTGCCTCCCCTCCAACTTGTCAGTGCTGTCACATCAGTACTGTATCACCTGTCACAGCCACCAACTTAGGTATTTACTTATGGCAGAGTGCCAGCAGAGGCTGCATGACAATCAACAGCCTGGAGGAATCTTTCCCGAAGATCTCTTCCTTGCTGTCAAGCTGCTGTGTACTTACGTGGGAAGAAGGGGCCCAGAGCACAACACGTAAGCACAGAGCTAGACAGTTAATTTATACCTACCCTGGAGGGATAAGAAAACTTTTTGCTAAAAGCCTCTGCTAAGTCCTAGTTATTGACCTATTGCTTCTGTGTTCCCCTGCCACTCTGTCCCAAAGCTGCCGCAATTTAATAACACTCTTCAAATTCCACCTCTCCCCACCATTTCTAGGAAGTGGCAACATTAAAAAGCTGGACAGGGCAATCGCCAGGATTCTGTCAGTCATCAAAGTAGCAGCAGGCTACCCCAAGCCTGCGCTACTGCTGCCAGTTGGCAACAGTGCTGCACCGCTCGCCTGATCCAAGCAGCACCGTGCCTGGCCAAAGCGGAGGCATCACATCATCTGCACAGCTGCCTCTTTGCTCAAGGCCTTCCCACCTCTAAGAGAGCAATGAAAAGCAGGGGAGTGCTGAATACTACTTGCTTGGCAGAGCGGGACCTTACTTGTCTCTGACACTCAAGAAAGAAAAAAACATGTTTTGAAGCTGGAGGAGAAAATTCTGGCACAAGCAGGCAGGAAAACTCAGCAGGAACTCTTGCTTTTTATCTTTTTAAATTCAATAGAAACACTTCTGCTCTCAGCTAGATGCATCGCCTTTCAAGATGCCAATAAATTTCAAGCCATTACCTTTGCTTAGCCCAAGCAGTAAGATGGCTGTTAGATCAGCCTTGATAAAGACTGCGTGGGGACGGGGTGCAGCTGTTGACCCGTTTACATGGGGAGAACTTGTCATCCATGAAGCTCCATCCTGACAGCAGGTAAAGGGAGAGGAAAGGCTGGAGCAGATAAGGTGGGTTTATAAATCACCAGCCTAAAATGCAATTATTAATTTCAAGTGAGTCGACACTGTCACCAGAGGCTGACAGACCATGAAAACACACAGGAAAAGAAATATCTCATGTGTTAAACCCAGAAGAAACCTCTCAACTGTGAGGACTGGTAAAATACACAGTTTCATAGCTACTCTGACCTGAGCTGCAGAAGAAGATCTTCAGAAAGGAGAGTTGATCATTGCTGGATGGAAAGAGCTGTACTGGCAGCCAACATTTGTACTTCACGCCTACACAGATGCAAAGTTTATGTTGGTAAACAAAGTGCTCTTCATATGGATACCGGTTATACCACCACAGAACTTGTAGAGGCTGCACAGCTTTGCCAATATAACTGCAGCTATACCTGAGACTCTGGCCAGCACAGGTACAATTCATGCTTTAGCAAACTATGCTACGTGAAATAGGTCACAGATGCAGCCCTAAAAGCGTGGCCAATCCACAACACTGTATTAAGTTCACTGAAAGTATACCTCCGAGCAAGGCCTAGGCACAGTTTGAAACTACTCAAAAGCATGTTAACAGAAAACTATGAACTGCAGTTGTATTTGCCAGAGCAGCAGATAAGGTGCAGTGACAGCATGAAGACATAAGTAAAGCAGGTTTGACTTCATTGTTTTTGATTGCAAGCACCTTATCAAGACTGAACAGAATTTAAATCAATTATCTTTTCTTTACTATTATTTGCCTCCTCCCAGTGTGTTGCCACTGAAATATCTTACCTGGAGCACTTTTTTCAATGTCAATGTGTTAACCAGTTCACCTCTGACACTAAGGTATCAGGTAAGTTTCTATAAAGCATCCACCACTGCACTGAATACATGACATGTTTTTTGCTTAGCTGCCAGGAAGCCACTTGCATCACTGACTTCCGTTATGCTTCCAACTAACTTAGACAAGTCTGTGGCTTTCTAAGGCCCAGAAGTATAATAAAAAACAAATATTCTAACCTGATCTCCTTAATAAATAACAGTACACTTTTTTTCCCTTAGACTACACTCTTTATTTTGCCTTCTATTAATTAATTTCACAAAAGCTGATGAAACTCAGGCTTAAGACTTGCACTGCCACAAACAGCTTCTACAGCAAATTTCAAGTCTAGCTTGTCTAAAGCAGAGGGTCCTGAATGCAAAGCAAAACAAAAACTCCTTGGGATTACACTGACGGCTCAATACATTTGTTCATAAGGCAACATATACCATAATTTTGAAACGTAGCAAGTCTCCCCTTTGTTTGCAAGGAGTCTCCTTCTGTACCTATATGCAGATACAAAGAAAAAGGCATGCATTTCCCATGATCAGACAGGAGAAAAGATTTTCTTTTTTTGCTATCATCTCCCCTTATTAGGCAGGTTGGTCTGTGCTGCTCAACCCCTCCCCCACAGCTGGTTTCTGCTAACAACATACACGTCCTTCCATTAGATCTTCGCTGTTAAAGTGGAAGAAGTGAAAAATAATGCACTTATCTTTTTGGATTTGTCAGTCTTATCCTCAAATGGATTTTATCATCCAATGCTCAGCACAAATAAAATTTCTTTCTACTCCATTTATCTTCCCCAGATGCAATAGGATTATACATAAAATTTTTCTTCAGTCTTCACCAATACAACAAACCTCTTTCTGCCTTTCTCCGAACCTGTTGTTAGTGCAGACAATTCTAGTTTTGCTTTCTGAGACACAGTGAATTAAATGGGAATCAACTCTTAATTTTCAGCAACAACTGAAACCTTAACTGTGGATAGTTAATACAATTCCTACAACAGGTCAGCACCTGAAATTTCTGTTGGATGGACTGAGAAACTTTCTGCAAAGGTGAAACGTTAGTTCTTCCTGATCATACCTGATCATCTAATTTATTGCTGATATTTCAAAGTCAGAGAAGTCTCACTGAAGCACACCTAAACCTTTCTTTCTTTACATGAGCTCTTCACATTTAACAGCTGTTACTTTATTTCACAAGCCTTCCATGCAACTACTACATTTAAAAATAACTAGTGGGAATCTTAAAAACATTAAAAGAGCAAGGCCTTAAAAAGAAATGGATCATCTCAACAAAGCTCTCATTCAGGAAAATAACACACTTGCAGTAAAGTAGTTCATTATTTTACTGTCCCCCAAAGGTTGCAAAACCAGGATAATAGCTCCAGAAAACCCTTTAGGGGACTGGTCCAAACCCAGATGTGAACCCTAGGGCTGAGTAAGCAAGACATTGCTAAACAAAACAATTATCCTTTCATTTGCACATGCGTGTGGTTGCAATAGGAAAGGAGAGAAACAGGAATGCCTGTTTGGAGGTGCTGGAGTGACAGAAGACAGATATGTGTGTGTATATATATACACACACACACACATATTCAGTGCAGATACACAAGTGAACTGAACTGCGCAAACAGGACTGTGCCCCCAGCTACTGCTATATCTTGCAAAACCCACCAACAGCTCTGAATGCTGGATCAATCTAATAAAGATATGGTCACTTCTCTGGCAAAAGGAATGACAGACTTCTTCATTTCTGCCCTTAACTCAGACTGCAAACCAAAAGCAGTATCCGTGAATTCCCCACTAAATGTCATGCTGAGACTGTAACAGCAACATCTACAATGTATTAAAAATCTAAAGACAAGAGCAAAGGATTTGAGTACAGCTGCCATTACACTCTGTTCTCCGTCTGCTGAGCCTCAGTAGAATGGCATACAAGATCAAATGTCAACAATATGTCGACGACAGAGCTACATGTACCCTCATCTAGGTGAAAAGAGGCTGTCATCCAGCTGTCTACATGTCTGTAAGGAATAAATACTGGAAGAAATAGTTGGCTTAAATTTAATTCAAGGAAGATGGTAGGCAGAAGTACGGAAAAAGGTCTTCATGAAATTGCAAACTTCTTCTCAGCCCATGGACAGTTTAATGCAAACTGGTAATAATTCACTCTGGCTCCCTTCCCCCTAACTTCCTTGAGCAAGATGACTGCACATAAATTATTTCAGATGTGGAACTATCTTGGCCATTATTTCTTATATCTAGTTAGAACTACGTACCCAACTGCACCAAAGTTAACAGTAGCTACTACGGGGAAAATGGGCTCAAGGCCCTGCCTGAACCGCAAGAGCTCTGCTCTCCAAAAATTGGACCTCATATTACACAAAACGTCTTGGCTCTCAGTTTCACATCCCACGAAGTAAAAACATCCTGAGGGAATGTCATTTGCCTTATCTTCACACTAGCTTGCTAAAACTGACACTGTTCCCAAGTTTAACCATCTCACGAGATACTAACACAATATTTTTTGAAGGAATCCTAAAGAGTTTTAAGTTTTTACAGTTTCTTGTAAGTTCTGTCTTAGCAGGCTTCATGGAGACACAGTTGATCGGGTCAAGACAGCAATTTAACCAACTCTTACAGTGTACTATTCCTGCATCCATGCTCAAATGTGCACACCTGTGAAAATCTTCATACCAACTGCACCCCTGAGGTGGTGCTGCATTTTCCAGGGATGTTGAATAGAGTTCTTTCTTACAGCACCCGACATAAGCAGTGCTTACCAACATGGGTTTTGGATATGATCTGTTTTTCTAAAGATACTTGACAGAATCTGCCAATACACAGAGCATATACACTATTTGGTTCAATACAAAAAGGAGCATTGTTGTCTGGTTAAAAGGAGGGATTTCCCACATCAGTTAGAAAAGGGTTCTGTCCCCATGTCCTCCTCCTAGTATCAACAAATAAGTACATGCAGCCTGTGACTTCGCTTTGCCTTTTGACAGTCTAAAAAAACCCATCAACCTGGTTCAACTTCTGCCAACAGTGAAAAATTTCTTTGGGCAGCAATTGGATATATTATTTACGGTTCTACTCGGAGTCATCAGGGGCTCACCCTGTTGACCTGAAGATGTCAAATTTCTCTTAAAAGGAGACCCAAGGGACCACACCAACACATGCTTCTTTCAATATACTCTCTTTCTTGCAAACTACTGTTGTTTTCAAAAGTATGCTAGTTCATGTGAACTTTTCCACTGGAGGTAACACGTTGCAGTAAGCCATCTCTAAATATTGTCCTAACCAATTTTCTTTCTGCATTACAAGGGTGTGCCCCAATGAAGCAAAAGTGCAGGGCCATTTGCTTTCAAGCTTAAAGCCCTTCTACTTATGGCTGCAGGAGCATGCATAGTTCACCCAGAGAGTCAACAGAACCACATTGGATACATTTTGCTGACACTTGCATGAAGCTCAGAATGCAACAGCACTCAGTAAAATTGTGCAACTTCTCACATATTTTGTGCATTGTTTCTACTAAGAGTTAATAAGCTTAAAAAAAGCTTGGCTTTGTAAAACTCTGAGCCCTTCTGCTTCAGGCCTTTCTTCCTGTGGTATTTGGAATTCTCCATCTGTTTACAATGGAAATGTACACATATTCTGTTCCATTCAGGTTACTGACCCACCACTAATCGGGATGTTTCCAAAATAGCAGCAGTCTTGTTAAAAGCTAATTCTGGATCTCCACAGTCTGAATTTTCTTCACATTCAAAGCACAATGCAGTATTTGAGATGGGGCTTGGTTAAGTCACCTTATCCTCACAAATTGTGTGATTTGCTCTTCAGCTTCATGTCAATCAAATTTTTCTATCACCTACCTCACTTTTTATATCTTCAACTTGAAAGCTCCCTTCCAAGTTTTACTTTAATTTGGATTACAGTAATCATGTCTTTCTGATATTTCAGATTTAGCTTCCTCTGGGTAAAACGAAAAACATTAAACATTTCAAAGGCAACAAAATTTGTGAAAGCCAGAAATAAAACTACCTTCTCACTAATATCCACTGCTAACAGACCCAGGGCAATGTGATCCTTACACTTCCATGTTTCTAAGGACCTTCAGCTCCAAATGAGATTCTAATTTCATGTTCTTTTAAGTTCCTTAACCTCTGTATATCCTTGAAAACATATGGAATTCAGAAACTACCCTAGACCCAAGCAGCTTAAAACCACTCTTTATTTAGAGACAAGCTCCACCCATGCTTTCAAAATAGGCTACAAAACCTATCCTTACTCAGTAATTTGGAGTCCTGTCTCTAAGCTTCCCATCTCTGAAATGCAAATTGCAGACAATTCCCAATACCACTGCTACTTGTACCACCCCCAAGCTAGAGATCTGCCAAAAGCAGTTCCTTCTCTGCACTGTCCAGCTACAGATAAACTTCAGAAATGTTAGCTAGGTTGCAAAAACACAAAACACGAGCAACAAAAAAAATGAAGCTTATGCATACCACTTTTGTTAAAAGCCAACACTACCGGAGAGTTCTTGTTTTTCAGACTGAAGTTTGACAATCATTCTTTAGCAAAGCAAGGGTTCCACCTGAAATGCTAAGCAGGCCAATCTGAAGGGAGTAAACGGAAGGACCATGAACCTCTAGTTCACAACTACTGTATTTGATGACTTTTACTCTGCTTCTGAGCACAATTCATAACTGTCAAACCAGGACAGTCCTGCCATGTAGAATCCTACCCCATGTCTGAAATATTAGGAGCAAGATGTATGCAGACAACACACACTTGTATAACCAAGATGCTCCTTAGTACAATCCAAAAGTGCTGTAGTTCTCAGAGAGAATGTTTCTCTCCAAAAACGACACCAACAGTCAACGGATTTCTAGTGCAATTAAATGTATTAGAGTTTCATGTAACAAAAGCTGCATCTTCAAAACCTCTATTTCAATAGCAAGATGGAAGAAACTCTATGAGAAACAGAAACCTGCATTCCACTGACTGCTAGTCAAGGATGTGGAGGAAGAGCTAATTTGAATCAAAATAATCATTGTATTTCACTCAGCAGGTTGTCACACTTTTGCAATGACAGAGGCCACACTGCCAGCTCTACTCTCCCAGTTCATTGCTTGCAAATCGGGAAGGAGAGAGGGAGGCAGGCAGAAAGGCAGGCAGGCAGGGAACAACTGTCAAACAAAAGAATTTTCATAGAATGTGATGCAGCATTTCTTTTGGGAGTTTTGGAGTAACGTATAATTAAAATATCCACAAAATACTGCTTCAAACACAGCTCTGGCTTATTTTTAATTAAGAAGTTGAGTAACAAATGCTTTGTATTACGAGTTGTTGGCACAGAGGCAACAAAAATGCTTTCTGATTCTCTCTAATGTGCATATTAAATTAAAGATTGAAGAACACAGTTTCACCAGGTTCCCTAAACCTTTTTCTACTGCAAAGCTACAAACAGGTTTTTACTCAACTGAGTATGAATATGTCAGCCACTGTAAAGACAGTGTGCAAAGAATATGATGATGTTTCCTATTTAAAAATCTGGTTTCATTTTGCATTTCTTTAAGACTATTGCAAACTTATGAAGCAGTATTATTGCAAAACTCAAGACAGAAGAAATACCTGTAGTTGATGCACTAATTTTTACAATTAGATGAAGGAATAGTATTTACAAGATTAACAGTTGGATGTTTTCCACACTTGGTTCTGCAGGACCAAGCACAAAGACAACCATCAGCACACCAAAATGTTGAAACAATACACAACATCATCCAACAGAAAGGCTCTTTAACCAAATGAATTCAAACTGATCTAGCTGTGACCCTGTCACTTATGCATAAAGCTCAAAGTCCAAAGTAGTCTCAAATGAGACATTTTTAACATCTTTAAACATGATGTGGGAAAGGGGAAAACAGCAAATTAGTTAGCAAATCCTGCTAGACTGAATAGATTTAAAAACGTGGGAGAAAGTTTTTTTGGAAGCTATAAATACAAGTGCAAGAAAGATGAAAAAAGCAACCTTTAGAATACATGCAATCCATCTGGAGAAAAAAAATTCTGAACTACAGCAGATGAGAAAGACAGAAGTGCAGTGATGTGGAGCAAGTCTGAAAAGCAAGAGTGGGAAAAATTTGTACAAAATTTTCAATGCACCAAAGCAGCCAAAAAACCTCACAAACCTGAAAAAAACCCTGTTGTTTTTTGACTGCATAAGTAAAGGCTGTTGTCCAAAAGTAACAGAAAAAAAATACCCTCTGTGGGCTTCTGGTAAAACTATGCTTATCACATTATGTACATTTACACACATTCCAGAATGAGGGGGGAGAAAAAAAAAGAGGGTTTTTTTGGAGAGAATTCAAAAGAGAAAAAAAAAATGAAAGCTGGATGATCAAATTACAAGAGAAAATTAAGGGCATACAAAGCATTACTTCACTAAATGGTGACTAAGAGCAAGGGTACAAGCGTTTGAAGACAGAGATGAAGAAATATAAATGAAACATTTAAACAGAAGCTTACTGATTTATCTGGCTACAGGAAAATGTCTCCAAAAGGAAGGGCTAGAAGCCATAGCAACTGGAGTTTAGAGCAAATGTAAAGGACAGATGAGAGATTTTTGCTAATATGACTTCTCCATCTTAAATTACTATGATATGGTAAAAAGACTGTGAGAAGGGATACTCCAGTTTCTGGTAGAAAAAAAAAAAATCCATTCCACTAGGATCTTAAAATAACTGAAAGTATTAGGGAAAACTATATTTTTAAAAGGATCTAACAGGATGCTAAATCCTGTTTAATAAAAAAGTGGGTTTTTTTCATAAATACCTGTTAATTTCTGCCTCTTAAAGAGGCTCGTACCAGAATGGTAGCTCAGAAACAGGTCTGAAAAAGTGGTGACTGGTGCACCAAAGAATACCTTAATCATTGATCTTTCCTTGCCTTATAACATGGAGCAGACGATAAATATAAAGCAGAGTTTTATATCAGCTGATAAAGCAGCTCTCATAATGATGCAGCTGAGGTGACCCTCTCTGAATCATGAGTTGTCTGGAAAGCAACTACAGCACCTGAAGGTGAATCAAGGGATTTCTCCCATACAGAAGTCTCTCCTCAGTGTAAGGTCACTAGACAAATAGCTCACTGCAACCCTTTTACACTGGGAAAGCTCTGCCAAAAGTAATAATAACCAGGGAGGCCTTAAAAAAAAAATAAAAGAAAAAAGAGAGAGAAAGAAGAAAAATGGATTGGAATGGATTCCACTATTATCTAGTTATCCCCCAAAATGAAAAGCTTTGAAGATCTACTTTTCATCTCCTACAACAAGTCACCTGAATACATGGCCTAGAACTTGAATCCAACCCAAATTTCAGCTTTAGAAATTACTTACTTCTGACTTCTCAACTCTCTGTGCATCATCAGCTGGACATGGCTTTTACTACTTTAAACTATAACTGAAGAGCTCTTGTACTTCACTGATGAACAAAGCAAGACACATGTGTTCTCTTAACTCTATCTGGCAGCTAGCAAAAAGATGAAGGTTTTCCCTTCAGTACTAAACGAGTCAGAGTGGGTCATGGTTCAGCTGTCCCACAAAGCAGAAGTACAGAAAGATAATTCCATTGCCACAATATGCCTACATACACATAGAAACACAATCTTGGGAAAAGTCCGGTAAGCCTCACCTTCAGTTTGCAAGTATGATACGAAGCTTGGCTCCTACCCTTCCTTAAACTGCTAGTGGCTGCTCTCCTAGAAGTTAACTGCTTTTAGGAGTGATAGAAAATGATCCTGAAGCCTCAGCTGATAAGCTGTCTCAGCAAAGCCAATTGTAGCACCACAAACAAGATGCATATTACCCAAAAAAATACAAAAGACTTACTAGGTACTCTGAATGATACCTAGATCTAGGAATGTATCCACAACATGGCATTGTTTGTCATCATATTTGAAACAAGAGGTTTCACAATCCTTTTGTATTTACGTTCTCCCGCCATACCTCTAATAAATTCGTTCACATACCTCTGTAATAAATCCCTTCACATGTTTATTATTCAGTGGGTCTGGAGCAGGCTACCTCTGTCATCATAACCCAGCAACTACTAGGTTGGAGCCAAAGTGATAGAAATCCACTGATGAAAACACACAGAATAAATAGGATACACATATACTCACCCTCATAGAGGTTTCTCCACCATGGGGCTGTTGCAGCCTGAAGACTTGAGCAACCATGTGTTCTGTGGAGGGGTGCAACAGGATACGTCGGGAAGCCAGTCCCACCATAACATATCTGCCCATTGGAGACAGGCTCACAGAAATGGCATTAGGGCCTGTGAAGAGAAGAGGCGTTATTTCTTTCACAGGTTGATATCCCTCCCCATGCTTCATCCTCACAGCTTTTTCATTCCCTTCCAGCATTCCTGTAACATATGCCACACTAATCTAACTCTTACAAGGGGTAGAGAAGAATAAGGAGACCTGCACAAGTTACCAACTTTGCAAGACATTTCCTTGCTGCCACTAAGACATCAAAGTCCTTTAAGGGATAAAAAAAACTATCCCTTAGCAGCTTCCCCATACCAGCACCTTACTTGCTGAGACCATACCACAAGTCTCTACCCAGCAGTAATGTGTCTGCAGCTGGCTAGAAGGCCACTGAAATATTTCCTGCTGCTGTAACTACTAATGGCTACTGCATTTCTTACTGAAGGCTGAAGTTCTGTGCTAACTTCTTACACTCCCCACCCACCCTGACTTCTTGCTGCACGCTTACCAAAACGCTTTGTGTAAAGCATCTCGCCCAAGTTGTGAGGTGCCAGAGAATATACAGCCAGTATTCCTTCATCAGGGAAGCCTCTTTGACTGCTGGGAATGAAGGCTGCCAGCAGCTGCCCATCAGCAGAGATATCACAGCTAGCATCGTTGTAAATTTTGCAGTTTTGGACAAGCACATTCACAGAGGCTACAAAAAAGAAAGGAATAGTGATTAAAGCACTAAGGTTGAACAGAGAATAAAGTAAGATCTAAACCTAATGTTGGAGAATGGACAGTACATGCTAAAGGCACTCAGGACATTTAGCTTCCTCCAAAAGTTTATGAAATGTTAATACACTGATTAATGTAAAATTTGCTCCAAAACAGAGATAAGATACTGCAATGAGCCCAGGAAATTAAATCTCTTTACCTCCTGGAGCCTTCAGCCAAGAAATAGTGGCAGTTGTACTTTATCAAACCCTTCCCTTTGTTACGTATAATGCTATCCTTTGCAAAGAACAGCACAGTTTAAACAAGTCTTGAATCATGACACTCTGACAAAGTCCAGCAGTGGTCTCATTAGAAACAGTACACCTTAATTCATTTCCCCTTCTCTTGTGGAGCGCCTAGTTCCCGCTCTTCTCATCTCCAATAAACAGGAGATGAGTGAAAAACTCCTCCCTGCAGATACAGACATTCATTTCTGACAGCTGATTTTTACACCAATCTACGAAAAAGTAAGTGAGAAAAGGCAGAGACTTCTCCAGCCAGTCCTCCATTTAATTACTCCAGTATTTGAGACACCCATACAAATCAGTGAAGTAACTGTTCAGCAGGCAGTAGGGAGCACCAATCCACAAAACCAACAATCCACAAAACTTAAAAGAAGTTTTACTTAAATCCACGATGATGTCCTGCTGGATGATCTCATACAAATTTGCACATACCCTTTGTACCTTGCATATGCAGACTACAAGCTCTTTGGGCTACTGAATCTTACTGTGCCTGTGTGCCATTCCTAGTATAATGAAGTTCCAAGGCCTTTTAGCATCATCTTCACCAACAGTTCAGTGGTGCAGTGGTAAGACATAGCTGGAGTTATGTTCACTCCCTCAGCCTAACCTAAATGCACTCCAGTTTTTCACTAAAACAGCTTTGATTATTCCACTCGAATAAGCTTCGATTATTGAAGCTGAAACTGCATACACTATTTTAGGGATAGGGAAATTTCAGTTTCCAGTATTTTCAAACTCAAGGGGATAGAAATATAAAAAAAAAGTAAACCCCACATTCACAATATAGAGACTGTGCATGCTAGAAGAATGAACACCCTATCTCCCATGCTTGAAGCTATAGCATCATGCAGAACACCTTCAATTTCTACAGTCCAAAAATTATCTTCTAAACCCTCAGACTATGCCTAGCCCAGGAGTGGCTTTGATATGTTCACCTAAAACTGCAAATGAGTTTATGAAGGCACTTCTTGGTCTAGATTCCTTATTAGTTTAACAAAATAACAGAGCCAAGAATGCCTTGTGCATATTTTTGAAAGTCTGAACTTCTAAATCAAATTAAGGGTGTAACTCAACACTTGAACAGTTTCCAACACACGTGTGGAAGAAAGCTACATCAGGGAACTACTATGACTGAAAAATTACTGACTGTTGCCTAGGTCACTTTTAAGCCAGAACAGTTTCCCAACCCGGTACGCCACATGGTCGCATAGATGTTTGCAGCAGCAGAAAAGGTAGTCATGAGAGGAGAGCAGACAGGACTGCCTCTTCTTCCAGCATTGCTGATTTAAAGCACTTGCTGAACATCATCTTTAATTTTTCTGGTCTCAAAGACATTTTTCCAGGGAACTGCTTTCCTCTGTGGTTGAGTATCAAATTCTACCATTCCATTTAAGAAACTCTGATGAAAAAGAAGATGAGGATAAAAAGTGGACTATGTAATTACATTCTGTACCAAACCACCTACACCTGTACTCTAAATTTATTCAACCAATTTTTCAGTCTCAAAGCTGCTAAAAACAGTAATTTTCAGCCTAGTATAAACAGAAAAGTGTTGAACACAAAAAGGTAAATAATGGTAGTCTCTATCAATGCTGCAATACCAGCATCTAAAATACACATGGCCCTTAAAGAACAGATGGTTCAAAAGATGACAACATTCCGGAGTGTTTCGTCTGAAGCTAACTGGAAAGAAAGACAAGAGAATAAAGATTAAAGACTATACTGCTTAATTTTAGAAAAAAGGTAGAATTAAAATGTGCCCTTTTTTTCAAATCTAGGCTTCATTTAAGTACCTGTTATGTCACCACAAGAGAAGATGGGCATCAAGACAAGAACTGCAGTATATGCTGTGAACTAGCTAAAGGATGCATGACAACAGGTTGCACTACTGTAATCCCAGTCAAACTGGGAGGATTCCCGGTGAGTTCTTCAGGGACTCATTTCAAAACCAGTCCTTTTTATTAGCTTTATCAATGGGCTAGGCACACAGTGGAACTAGTTGATGAATTCTCTTGATGAAGTTGGGCAATTTCACTAACAGAGCATTATCAGACCACACAGTGAACCGAAGTACACAGAGACATAACGTAAGTGAAATGAAAGAATTCTAGAGTGTATTGACATTTATAAATTTCTGTTTTATGTAGGAACTTCTCAGGGAAGGGGAGGGGTGGATGAGGAGCAAAATGGAAACACATTGAAAAGGTGAGTTTTGGGACTCTCCCAGTCACACCGGAGTTAACTACTTAGAAGAGACCCAAGCAAGAAGACAAGCAAAACAACCCACTGCATATGGAGAGCATTTGCCAGAGATACAACTATGAAAAAAACTCTCACCACCAACCCTGCAAAAAAATTTGATTATTAGAAAAGAAAATATAGTCCAGTCCCTTTTTGGGGATCTAAGAACTGTTCCCTCCTATTCCTATTCTGCATCTGCCTAAGTTTGTTCTGCATCACTGGACTCACGACGCAGTTCCCTGAGGTAGCCACAGCTTTTCTATAATGGTAACAGCTGTCAGTTGCTCCTCAATATTAGAAGCAACCAAACTGTATACTTTCTTCCTCAGACCAAAGGTATGGGTCTCATTTTATCACAGAATGGTTTGAGTTGGAATGGACCTTCAAGATCATCTAGTTCCAAACCCTCTGCCACAGACAGGAACAGCCTCCACTAGATCGGGTTGCTCAGGCCCCATCCCACATGGCCTTTAATGTTTCCAGGGATGGGGCATCCACAACATCTCTGGGCAGTCTTTTTCAGTGTCTCATCACCATCTGAGTAAAGAATTTCCTTTTAACATCCAACCTAAATCTCCCTTCTTTTAGTTCAAAACCATTCTCCCTTGTCCTCTCATTACCTACTCACGTAAAAAGTCTCTCTCCATTTTTTTTTTCAAAGCTCCCTTCAGGAACCGAAAGGCTCCCCAGAGCCTTTTCTTCTCCAGCCTGAACAACACCAAATCTCTCGGCCTGTCTTCATAGGAGAGAGGTTCCAGCCCTCTAATCATATTTGTGGCCCTCCTCTGGACTTGCTCAAACAGGTCTACAGACAGGTCCTAAACCTATTTAGCTCAGGGACCTTTCTGTAACAATGAACACCTGGTGCTTTTCAAAGAGGTGCACAGGCAATGTTTCTTCCTTGTTTCTATAACTATTGAAAAACCACAGTCTATAAGAATCCATGTCACTTCTCAGCTTTTAAAGATTATTTTTTTTAATCTAATGCAAACTTGGACATTCCTAAGAGAAGAATCCCACATCTTCATTTTTGCAAGATAAGAAATGTTTGTATTTCTTCTGTACTATTTACAGATTCAGGCACATTGCCATGTCCGGTACATATCCTTGCAGTTCCATGGCTAACTTTTTCCTTTCCAGGTCTCTAATCCTCTTCCTCATCTAGCATTTACTACATGTCTTTGTAAAACAATGCTGAATTTCGATCACCAGTCACCAAGAGTCTATTTATCATATAACACAGGTTCACTCATTTGTTATTTACAGGATTTTTTTCTCTTTTTTTCCCCTCCTGCCCCTCCTTCAGCACAGCACAGAGGTTTTTGGTGAGCAGTCCGCAATGATGACCACCATGACTGTCTTTAAAGTTTGTTGCACATGTGGTGAATGTCTCCTAGAAAAACAGTTTGTGAGCTCTCCCGCCACAAGTGAACCATCTTTTCCCCCTGATGCGTGCCTGGAACATAAATATCACAGATGCAAGTTGTGCTTAACAAGAAAGTACCATTTATTTCATTTTTTCAATATTTGATTCACACTGGCTTTTTGGTTCTTTGCTCATTTACAAAGGATGAGAGACTGAGGTAGCACTTACACTTAGAACCAAGAGAGCCTACTGTGCCATTAGAAAAAGTCTAAATGTGAGACATGGTGATCTCAGCAAGGTTTCATTTTAAGAAACAGCATCTAAGAGGTTTTCAAGACATGGGAAAGATAAGATACCCATGAATTTGACAAAGCCAGAAGCTATTCGATTTCTTTGAACCTGAGGCCTGATCTATAAAAATGAAGCCAATAGAGATTATTTTAGGGGGAAATTGTCGCTATTTTTGGAAAACCATTTACAACAAGGCTGCCCTTTCATCCCTTGTTTTCTTCTGTCTTTAGTCTAGCCACAGAGCTGACAAAACAGATCAAAAGAAACATCAGAGAACAAATTAGTCAAGCTGTTTTGCCAACTTGGAGTGCTTACACCTACAGCATTAATTCCGCTTGAAGCTGGGGAAGGCCTGAAATGCTGGCAGCAACAGCACTTTTTGCCAAAGGAAAATTGTGCTGGGCACACCATCCACTCCTTGTCTCCGTTGTGGATAGCACTTTTTTCACAGCTGTTCCTGTTTAAAAATTGTTTAGCGTGCTTTTTTCCCCCCTTCTATTAAGTTATTCTGCATTCCACTGTGGATCAGTGAGTATTGATCAAACCACATTCCTCAAGTCCCAGACAGTGTTAGAACAGGACAAGTTCCTGATGCATGACTAAATATGAAAGAACGAGACCAGTTCAGCCACAGCAAATAGAAATTGAAATACTGAGCAGTGAGTAGCATGAGAAAAACTACATTCAAAAGATACAAACAAGAGAGAAAACCTTCATATATTTTACCAGTCGAAAGGCTATATTCTACACTGTTTTCAATACTTAGCTGCAGGAATTCTAAGGATATGCAACATTTACTAGAAGAATATTAAATAAATGCAGAGATAGCTTTGTCTCTGCTGTCAAATTATTTCTCCACCCTAATGCTGATATGACTGACAATTATAATTTAAGACCGGGTAATGTTTATTTCAGAGCTATTAAAAGCAAAACTGGCAAAAGGAGAGAAGAAATCTGAAGCCATCTTTTTCCATTTTGCAATTAATAGAGAAAGACAGGGAAGAGACTGAAATCCCACAAGTCCCTGCAAAGCCATTTTCCCAAGACCACTGGGGTCCACTTTTGCGTTCTTACTGGACTGAGCATCAGTGAGGCTGCTGCTGCAGAGCCACATCCTGAGCCCAGGGCTCCCAAGAGTGCTGGGGCCCAGACACTGAGATCACGGGACTGCACTTATCACACTGCTGTCACTTACTCAGATGTGTCCGCTTTAGAGGAAAACATCCTACTTCCAAGCTATCTTTTCTTTGTTTAATTGTAACAGGAAGAAGAGCTGCTCAAAGATAGAGGTTGGCCACAGAGCCATTTCTTTGATGGAGAGTGGTGCTGGCAGGCAGTCCCAAACTCCATCTGCATCATTTCATCTGCTTGAACTCCCAAACCACTTGTAGCTCAAGTCAGCCCCCACTTTGTAAGCAGATTCTCTCACAGAACCACCTCTGATTTATAGGAAATAACGGGGGGAAAAAAAGGAGCTACTGAGGTCACATGCTTTACTTGGCAAATGGTTTATTTCCAATATCATGAAGAATCAGGAAAAAACTCCTCCAACCCATCTCTCCACTAATATACAGTTAACTTCACAGTATCTCTAATTTATGCCTCTTGGCAAACTTGCAGCTTGCTTTTGTTCTGTGGCTAGGCAATCTTGGCAAATACCTGGTTTAGGATGAGCACAGCTGCTACATCTTCATCCAACCCTACTAGACCTTGGCAGAAGGAGATAAGGCTAACTAGTCTAGAAATGCCAGAATTGGGCTCAGTGTACAAAAAGGAAGAAGCAAAGTAAAACCAAGTATTTCCAAATGGTAATAAGACAAGATGAACAAGCCAAATACTATGTAGCACAATGTGGAGAGTCAGAAAGGCTGGGGATGGACTTGTAGCAGAAGTGTGGCCTGCAAGAAAGGCCCGACAACAGAAACCATATCCAGCTAATTGGAATCTATTTCAGAATAAAAGCATCCTGGTAGGGGAGAGGGAAAAGATTGAAATATTGATGTATTGAGTAGCAGATGGTCCTTAATTTCTATGGGATTCTATAAATTATAAACAAACATCTTATGCTTTCTTTTTTTTTTTTTTTAATTAGCAGCCACCTCCTCAGCAGCCAGATGAGGCCAAAAAATAAGCTATGAGCAGCTGAAGCACTCTTCAACTACTTTAGAACTTGCAGAGAAGTCTCAAAGCATTTAAGTTGCTTCCCCCTCTGACTTCATCTTTATTCTGTTCCAGAGTCTCGCAGGACCACTGAAAGTATTGCCATGTGGCAAAACTTTGCCTTGAGCACTGATCCCCACAAGCAGCTGGGAGGGAACATGGTCAGGACAGACGACTTAAACTGCTCAAAGGGATCTTCCACACCACAGAGCACCATGCCCAGTGTATAAACTGAGGGAGTTGGCCGGGAGTGACCAGTCGCTGTTCAGGAATGGGATGGGCATCGGTCAGCAGGTGGTGAGTAATTGTCCTTTTCATCACTTAGTTTTCTTGTGTTTTATTCTTACACCCTTCCCCCCTGCCCCCTCTTCCTCTCTCTCTCCCCTCCCCTTCCTTTTCATTACTATTTTTGCTATTGTTATTGTCAACGTTATTTCCATTATTAAACTGTTCTTATTTCAAACCATGAATTTTATCTTTTTATGATTTTCCTCCCTCTGGCAGAGTGGGAAGAAGTGAACAAGTGGCTGCATGGTGTTAAACCATGACAGCCAGACTGGATGGAGCTTTGACTAACCTGATATATTGAAAGATGTTCCTGCTCACAGCAGGGGAGGTAAAGATGATGATTTCTAAAACTCCATTCCAGACCAAATCATTCTTTGATCTGTGATTTCAGTTCTCTGCATCTCTGCTACTACAGTGTCAACCACATGCACTCCTTTTGTGAGTTCTTTCAGCGACAGGACACTACCCCACAGAGAGTTCTGTAGTCAGATATGTAATTTCTGGAAATGCGGAATAGATAGGGCTGGAATTGGGAGAGTTTTCTTAATTCATTTCAATAGCTACCTGTAAAAGCAGAAATCTTTCTGCAAAGACAATCCCTGTTCTCCCTAAAAAAGTCAGCCCCTCAAAGCAGAACCTAATCTGCTTTTGCTGAGAAGTCAAGCAATGAATTTCACATATGCACAGAGATGGCCTAAGCTAAAAATCACTGTACAAAGAAACACTCATGAATATCTACCTCCTAGCTTCATCCCAGGCTGCCACAAACATTTCTGCAGCTGTGTAAGCAAGCTATATCAGGATACTGTTCTGGATTAAAAATAGCCTTTCTAGTCAAGTTAGTTTTAGCCCTGAAAATGTCATTCTTGGATCAGCTGACCACAGCCACGAAATATGCTTGTGCCTGTGTAAGGAAGACGCTTCCAATGCAAGAGCTAGCTTATGCCATGGAACACATGTAAAACTATGGTCTAAGGGAAAGAGAAAATAAGTAAGATCAGCAATATTGCTTATATTCCTGACTCAGGAGCAACTTTCACCTGAGAAATCGGGCAAATCACTGCTTTTGCAAATGCTTAGAAGGCACATCTACTTCCCAGGGCGTGCAACACTGTGGTAAGCAACAGATCAGGGTCCTGATTCCCAAAACGTATTGCAGCACTTTAATCCATACTAATGTCAATAACTTATAGAAATCAGACCCAGTTCATTAGCAGGTTATAATTTAAAAGTATAAAGACAGTATTTCTCCAGAAACTTTTTAAGTAAGAGAATGAAGAGACTGGAAACAGAATTCCAAGAGAATGGTCTATGCTCATGAAAATGCTCACAGAAAAGTGCCCATTTATACATGGATTTGCTGATGGCAAGAATACACAAGCTAGACAGAGCAGGAACAGCTCTGCAAGCTTTTAGTCAACTTTCTCAAAAGACTAAGCATTTTACAGTTCCAAATGCAATATGACAATCAAGTAATTCAAGGTCTGCAAAATACAGGCTGCCTTTGAAATATCCTAGAGCTTACAGTAGCTCTGGTTGCTATAGACTTAAAAGAAGGCACCGGAGTCGTTTCCAGCTTACCATTGCTGATTTCAGGCAGATCAAATTTAGTGAAGTCCCACCACTGCAGCCGGTAGGTGGTGTTGGCAATGTTGCTGGCCACAGCTGATTGTCCATCCCCAATCACAGCACCTACAGAAAAGGGGGAAATAATTAGCAATTTAACCTCTACCAGGTTAAATCCAGGAAAAAAGCTGTGGAGACAAAACCATAGAAAACCTTTCAAAATCCAATACTCAAAACTCTAGATTCTTAAAACACCTTATTTACAGAAATGGCAACATGTTCCAAATAAGCCACAGAACACAGGAAATTAATAAGAAAACATCTCCCTGAAACATATTTCTGAAAGAAAATAAAGCTGATAAGAGATAAGACTTGCCCAGACACACAGGGCAGAAATCCTAATCAATTCATTTGGTGCAAATGCATTCTTACTTATCAATACTAGTGAAGCTGTATTTTCACAGACCCCAAATTTTTTAGTACAGCTATGAAGGCAGATCAGAATACATACTGATGAGAAGTGTTGCCTTGGCAGATTACACACATTTGTGGACATAATCACTGCTACTACTGTAAACTTCACTCAGAAGATATAGGTTGCCTATAGTATTTGCCACATAGTAAGGGCTGTAACAAAAAATTTGCAAGGAAGACCTATGAGCTGGCCCTTTGCTGCTCTAGGTGGTCCAACCCACAGCAGGCCAGGGCTGCTCTGACTCTAGGCAAAAGACATGACCCTTGCTAACCACCCAGAGACCTGGACAACAGCCCAAAGCGGAAGGCTAAGCAGAATACCTCAGAAAAATCACAAAGAACCTAATTTTCCAGGCAGAAAGCACCAGTCACAGGTAACTCAAGTGAGCATACATTTGAGAAACCTTGGATGAATTAAATGCAATTCCTAGAGAGACAAATGGTGAGGACAAACAGTTCTGGATGATAGTACTACAGTCAAAAATCTAATGCTATTTGCAGTCTCTAGGGCCTTCCTAGGTGACACACTTGTTCTACACAAACATGCTGGCACCCAGAGAAACTCAAGGTAATAGAATTTGGGAGAGCAAAATAAGATCATCCCTAAGCACAAAGGACTAAATGCAAAGCCTCTAGAGTCTATGCAGTCTGGATTTCAGCATCTCTCCACTGTCTCCAGTGGTAAGCACACAAAAAAGTCAGTGCCTTCATTCTTCTCAGAAGGGTTGGCTCAGGGCCCTGCTGCCACAGCAGCAATCGTGGAAGAGACCTCATTTTGACAACTTTACCAGATGTATGTGCAGAGACCTAGGAGCTTGCTAACTGCTAGTAACTGAAACTGGTATGGAGGAAGACGGGGAGTGCAGGGCGGCTGGGCAATTACTTTTCTCATCAAATCTCAGAAGAACGCTCAGGCTTGCAAAAACAAACAAACAAAATAACACACACATAAAAAAATGGGAGGGGAAAAAAGAAAAAACAAAAGCCCAGAAAACACAAACACATCAACAGATTTTATATTTTCTCTGCAAAGTAAAGAACAAGATGAGCAGGGGAAAGTAAGCAAAAAAATTCTAAACTGGTGCTGATAAATAAAGACACCAAGAAAGCTGCTTGAGTCTTGATTTTTGGTTCTAGAGAAAGCTCAGAAATATGCCAAGAACAAAACTTCTGAGCTAACAGCTTTACACTGTGTTCTCAGCTCTGCCAGGCCTCCAGCAATCAACCAACCTCCACCATGTGTCTGCTCAGTCTCTGTCCCTGCTTCTCTGTCAGAAGCACACATATCACTTGGAGAGCAGAGTTAAAAACATTTCCATTGCTCTAACACATGCCCAAGGCCTTATTCTCTATATCCCTCAAAACAAAGGGCTCATTTAAACAGAAGATATGCACTGGAGAAAGCAGATTCAATACATTAATGAAATTACACTTTTCAACCAGAAGTGGAAGAAGGACAATTAAATTTTATGTTGCTTCATCTTTAAAAGTCTTCTCGTTGCAAGCCCTGGTTTGATACTCAAGGGCTGCTCTTCTGCTATCTTGCCTCCAGCCCCCATGTGGAGAACAGAAAACAAGCAATGGGATTTGCTGCAGGGAAACAGTAACTAGTACCACCAACAAGATAGCAACTGACTCAGGCAAGGAAAATGCTCTGCGAAGACGGGCAATATGAATTCTACTCAAGGAACATAATTCCAGAATATTGATCTTATTACAGTTATTACAAAGTTACATCACCTCTTGTGCAGTGAGTATAACCTTTGCAGGTTATACAAACTGGGTATATACATAAAATAAAAACTGGACAAGAACATAGCCTAGGAGAAAAATTGTGCTCTCCCTCTGCATCACTGAAGCCTCACAGCATCACTTAACTGCTCCACAAAGTGCAAGTTCATCCAGCTCATACAACAGCTGCACCTACTGCTACAAGTATCATAAGAAAAGGAGTTGGTAAACAGTGTTGCATTTTCTTCTGTGAAGATTCTGATCTTCTCATCCCTTTACCTCTAACCTTCAGGTTAGTTACAGTGTTTATTTAAACCTCTTCACCACCAAACGCAGTCACATTATACACGGAGAAGCTAACAATGGAAAAAAGCATTGCCTCACCTACAGGACAGTCCCACACAAATTTCAGAGCCAGCAAAGGCTACCAACTAATGCTAATGTTCCAGGTAACAGATACCTTTATCAAAGGGATTAGGACACAGGGAACAGAGTGAAAGGTTCATATTCAGAAGGATTTGACCCGTTTCTCCAAAGCTCCCAACCAGTGTACCTAACACTAACCACAAATCCATGATCTACATCCCTTTATTAAGTCATTATCTCTACTTATCCTAATTATGTAATTGAGCAGTACAATTATAAAATTATATCTATATACATATAACGAAGTGAAGTAACATATCACAAATCCTGCCAGATGTCTCCCACATGCACGCATATACTGTCCTACTGTAAAGATGATTAAAAGCATGCAAACATTTCAGACAATCAACTTCTGAAGAAAAATACCCCCCAGCACAGAACTATGCCATCCTAACCTGTGTTGTTCTCTTTGGTTGACAGGGAAGATTTGAGACCATGGGTGGAAAACTTAAAAAAGTTAAAATCCTCACTACAGGGCTTTTGTTCACCATGCAGCATGAGAACTCATTCTCAGCTGGCTTTGCCCGGTCAGGGTTTCAGCCTGGATGAGAGCAGAAGGTGCTGCTGCCTCTCAAGTTGCAGTATATGTAACCTGGAGGAAAACAACACACTTCAGCTTCTTAAATGTGGGCAGCAACAGATCAGCTCTTACAAGCAGCTGTTCTCACCAACCACCTGACACTCCTGATTCAAACAGTGGGTCTTCCACTGTTTGATGGGATCACGAGTGGCTGTAGTGGGTACCAAAGGGTCTCAGGCTTGTCATCCTCACAAACAGAACGACCTTTTACTGCAGAGATGATGCAGATTTCAAAATGCTGAAATCCAAAGCAAAGGCCAATTGAAATGCAGTGAACGTAGGTTTGATTGGCAGTTTTCCTGCGTCTGTCTATCACTGCGTAATAAACACTGGGTGATGGCAGAAATGAAGATAAATGCTTTCAGCAGCCCCTCCCGCTTTCCCCCACCACCCCAATCTCCATCCACCCCCACTCAGCACATGACAAAAGAGTTTAAAGAGTGGGGGGAAAAAAGTCTTAACAAAGACTTAAAAAAAAAAAATCCTCAAACCTTTTCTTATAGGCCACCTACACGTGACAGATATTTATCCATCAGTCTCAATCTCCTCAGAGGATCCAGCGTATCTTGGCATATGGAGAAATGAACCTTTGCCAGTCAACTATTGCTCATTTATGAATCAAGTCATGCAAACCAATGTCTGAGTTTAGATTGAAAGGGAAATAAGGGGTCCAAAACCACTTTCCGTGTCACTCCAGAACTCCCTCAGTGAAAAGCAGGGTAACTCTCGACTACTACTATCAAACACTCAGAAAAACTAAAACTCTAGAGTTGGACACAAACTGTAGGGTAGAACTTTTGAGAACATGAAATATCTATTTATTATGGGAATTTCTTTCCCATGTATTTAACAGAAACCAGGGCTTCAACTGTTTTCTAGACTAGATCCTTTACTCTTTTTACTGTCTGGCAGATTCCTTCATAGTAAGTGAAAAACATACTAAGATGCTTACAAACAAGCTTGAGGAAGCTGGAGAATCCCCTTACCTAATTTGTGACTCAGTCTGAGACAGTGATTAGGCCCTGCTATAAAATTCCCCCTAGATTAGTACCTGAATGTCTAAGCATGAGTATCTTTGAAAAGTAATTACCTTTTTATGAAACCACTTGTGACTGTAGCTCATACTGTGGTTATCCTGTACTTGCAGAAAAGATCTATTAGAGCTGAAAAGTTTTACATGTACTAGTTCTAGATTTACTTAATCCAGGCTCCAGGAAGTCCAAAATACAGGACAAATCTATTTGATAAACCAAGGATAAGGCTCTTTGCCGCAAGAATACACCAGATTTTCTGAACCAGTTCTGAAGCAATTTGAATTCAGCCAAAATGATTACTGACACTGAAGCCTAGTAGAGATGCAACAAGTTCTTACACATCTCCGATCGTGAAGTATTTTATGGGGCAACCTGGTTTGGGAAACTGCCTTTGATCACAGTAAAAGTATTAAATATGAATTTGACAAGTCCCAGCAAATCTCTATTCCAGGGTACCATGAAGACACAGCCTTCGAAGTGGTCAAGCTAAATAAAACTGGGCTAATGCTGCAGAAATAGTATGCATAGCAACCTGGTATTTTCAACAATTTATTTTCCTTGTTCTTCAATGTACTAGCAAGCTGTAAATAGGAAGTGGGCAAAATGATTTTCATGAATGGATGCACAAAATGCTGCTAAGAGTAGTTTGGCATACACCAAGCACTGAAGGGATCTTAAGATTCAATGTTAACTGAGAAAACCTTTAAGAAGTCTATGCTCTCTGAAGGCTGAAACCTCAAAGAGCTATTATTTTTCTTTACTGCTCATGTATAAAACAAGAAGAAATGTAATTTCCCATTTGTGTTCATTCCTACTACAAAATTTCCTTTTAAAAGGAGCAATATTTAGCATGCGGAGTTCCACAGTCCTGTCAGCTATGGGAATTTGAGCAGGCCTCAGCTGCTAAGTAAAGATGACTGTCTTAATAGGAGCAGAGTCCAGTGCCCAAGGGCTCCACTCACATTGTGAACAATGCAAACATCATATGGAAGAGGGAATTTTTCAGCCACAAGTTTCAGACTTCAAAAGGAAATCAGTTTATTTGCAAGGAACACAAACAAAAAATGAACAGATGCCCTGCCCAAAGCCTCCATCTCCAGTACAGTCAGGATGGCTCCTTGACATCTTATCTTCCTGTATTTCTTTGTCTGATCATCTAACAATTATTACAGAAATGCATTTAGTAAGCATTTCTCTTTGATGGGAAGATCCAGTTTTCCCTCAGGGAAACTAGAAGACATTACAGTCCTTTTCAAAGGCATCCCCTCTTATCTGAATTGTTTGCACCTCACCAAGCAAACTGGTAATTTCAGGCTTCTCTGCTGCTGTTCACCAGAGAGAGATCCCCTGCTCATGTCACCCAGCTACACATAGAAGTTGGAAAATCAAATATGTAATAGCATGGTGAGTTTCCAGAACCAGCAAGAATTGAGCTAGTAATATTCACACAGAACCTCGCAGATGAGGAAAACCCTGTACTTGATGAAAAATAAGGTATCTTATCATAGCCTTTGCATATACACATTGGAGCAAGCAAATGTCACTGTTCAGGAAGCCATCATCCTACTCAGGGTGACCAATAAAGAACAAGCAGTTTTAATTTCCTTGCTGTGGCTACATCAAGCCTCTCAGCTTCTGCTAATGACAAATCATGGTCTAAGTCTCCAACTTGCCAAGAACTTTCTCCAGCCATTCAATATCAGATATGCACTGCTAAACAGAGAAAACCCCAACCAAATAAACTGTAAGGAAACCACAGAATCACAGACTTCCTTCCTTCTACCTCCCATATCACTACCAGTCATTACCTCAAGTACAGCCATACCACAAGGAAAGCCTACAGCATTTAAGACAATTTTTACACACTGTTTATCAGTAAGAATCATAATCTCTCATGCCATTAAAAAATCCCCAAAAACAAACAACAACAAAACACACAGAGAAATACCACTGGAACCATGGGCATACCACAGTGTCTCACTCCTCACTTCAATGATGAGTAGAAAGAAAATAACTGTTCAACAACTGCTAAAAAGGAGAAGGGATAAACGGGAAGGGAGAGCTTGACTTCGGCAGTTGAACACAAAGTTAACAGTCATATGTTATTAATGATATGTAATTATTCAGCTTATTTACAGTTTGCAAGTTCATTCTCGTAGGGTAGTAAGTACAATTCAGAAGAAAACTGAAAATTCTGTTTGGAAAAGCAGCAGAGTTGCAAGCCTTAGTGATGCTCTTACACATGAACAACTCAAATGAAACTGTTAAGTGCTATTTTCTTCTTTATAAGAAAATCTTTATGAACAAGGACTGTTTAGGATCAGATGTTTGTCTTCTCATTTGTCATTTATGATGCTCTTAGTTGCAGTGAATCTGAAGTTCCATGCAAAGGCTCCACGACACTATGTAACAGCATGCAGGCATACATCTTTAAAAGAGAAAAAACCTCACTTGTTAAGGGACCAGCATCAAAGTCATGGAATTCAGATGCTATGTACAGTACTGGAATGGCATGTAAAGAGATGGAAGTGCTCCATGAAGCACTCAGGTGGAAATAAATGTCATCAGGCTACACAGCCAAGGGAAATCTTCCTGCAAATTGAGATGCTGTATCACTGAAAGAGCTCGACAGGAAAAGGTTATGGAAACAGAAAGAAACATCTGTTACCCTTGGCTGAAACAATTTGCAAGTTGTTTGAGAAGTGGGTGGTCAAACAAGCTTTCTCTTTTTTCATTTAGGCCCCTTGCTGGGAAGGGTAGTCAAGGCTGGAGTCTTTTATCAGCTAACTGCTGGAGCTGTTAAAGGAAGTTTCTGCAGACATTATCACTTGTTTTCAGATCCTTTCCTTATTTCCATGTGATAGCGGCATGTGTTAAAAGCATGCCTCATAGTACCATATGATTCAAGCAGTAAAACATGTTTCCTTCAGTATAGCCTTTTAGGGAAAATATTCAAGCACTAAAAATATATTCCAATCTGCATTTCATTTAACTAATGTTTTGGTTTGACCTTTTCTGCATATTTTCAGCCTTTTATATGATTTGTCTGTATGCATAAAGAAACCCTAACATAAAACAATGAGTAAATGGCTGGAGAAAAGGATTTACACTTTCTTCATAGTTTCTATTATTCCATACATCATAAAATCCTCTGATACTTATAAAATCAGGTGAAAGAGCCATGAAGCTACTGCCCTGGCAAGGGAATCAGAACCCTATTTACTGGAAAATACTGGGGAAATAAAGACAACTTTATCTTGTCAGTCTGAGGAGAAACAATAACCTGGGTTACAGATATTCTGCATCTGGAGGTCCATATCAATCTACTAAAAAAGTCAGTGAGACAATATATTTAAAATCAGCTCCCAAGCAAGCGATGCTGCAAGAGAAAAGTGTTTTTGCAAATTAATCAGGGCGCGGGGTGGGGAGGGGAAGAGGGCAGCAAATGAGGCCAAGACACACTGCTAGATGAAAAGGCAGAAAAGAGCTGAATTTTGCAGTCTCTAAAGAAACGTGTATTCATTTCCTTTACCTCTGAACCCACACACGAGGACATATTCACAGCCCTCCTCCCTTCTAAGGTTCCAGAAATAGTAGGTGACTCTCCAAATCAAAATGCCACATCTCCCCTGCCAGAATGCAAGTTTAACAAAATCCCTGTGAACGTGAACTAGGAAGGTCTCAATACCTAATCCGTGCTGTGCATCGCCCAGGGTTTTTCCCTCTGCTAACTCTGCCTCTTGCAATGCCTCTGCTCTGTTGTCACTGAGTGCTATGCTTCTGCTCTCTCCCATCACTAAGTCCCTTGCACCATTACCAAGCCCTTTATTAAATGCTGTTGGAAGTTCGCTTTTTAACCTCCACATCTGCGTCCATTCTCTGCACAAAACCAGAGCAAAATCTGTGCCTGGCAGGCATTTCCTTTTGTAAAACTCCTTCTTCTTTCCTTTTCTGACTTTTCAGAGCATGAAATGTGCCTGCTAAACGTAATTGCCTCTGATGGAAAGTCTTGCAGAGACTAGTCAAAGGGGGCATCCTTCCACCAAGCAGCTGTGAGCAGGAACCAGAAACTAAGCTCTTGAGTCTCCAGAGCTCCCATCTCACTTTGTTGCCTTTATGAAGAACACAAGGACAACCTTCCACAAGTAGCTATAAGGGAATGCGGACTTGCCTTCCCAGACTTCCCCTCCCCTGCCTAAATGGGCCTTCCAGTCCAAGAGCACATTTTGAACTCATTGTGCAACCTGACTCAAGTCCTCAAATACTGCTGCAATATGCCAAAACAAAAAAGCGAAATGTCTGGCTTTTCAGGGTCATTTGCCTATCCACATCCCAACACCAGCTGTCTTACTGAAGAAAAAGTTTGTAAGGTCCCACTGGTACATCTGCAGCTGGCCTTTCCATTAGCACTGCCGTGGCCAGTAGCACAGGCACTGAGAGACAATCAGTATTGCATTAAGACATTTTTGCCTCCAACAAGCATTAAAGAAATTAACTTCCTGGTCTAGCAGTGTTTGTCTGGATTCAGAGGAGTATTTCCACTACAGCAACAAAAAAAAAAACTCCTACAGAGGGTTGCTGTCATTGCCTAACCAGAATATTCTTACCACTCAAGGCTCATGTCCTCCACAGTTGTCACACCACACCGTCTGCAAGGTCTACTGCAGTTCACTCATCTAACATAGATGCTAACACAGTATCAGACTAATCCAGTCTTGCCAAAAACTGTTGTTTACAGTTTTAGTTATTCAGAGGTCTTGCAATTTCTTGAGATTTTGTTATAGAGACTGTTTGCCAAGACCCTCTAGTCCATATTCCAGTCAGGTTATAGTTTATCATCAACTCCACAGCTCATAAGTTAGTGTGGCCACAGTTTTAGTTCACACTAAGTGATTCCTCTCCTGAGAAGATACCCAAATAATGCTGTAATAGTACTCCCCATCTAACCAATATAGCTATGCCAACAGACAGATGCAGAATAGATGCAAAAATAACAAGTGAAACTGCTTTACACAGGAAAGCCTTTTCCATTGTGAGTGTGCATTTTAACTACATGAAATCCTATTAATCCAAACAAATCAGCAAGCCAAATGCCTGCTACCGCCTCTGCAGCTCTTACTGCAAGAACGTGTGCTTAGCACAACTTGAAATGTGCGTGTCTTATGCCAAAACACCCATCTGCAGTGGCGAAAAAACCTCAGCAGTGTCTTTCTAGAGCACATGCATGATCAACCATCACATTGCAAAAATACAAACTTTCATTAACCTAAGAAGCAGTATGTTCCCTGGAAGGGTTTGAATTCTGGAAACTTAACTGTGTATCAGTACAACAACAAGCTTCCACACTGGAGCCACTTTTCATTGTGGAAATAGCGGTACACAGTATTAATAAAAGCACCAAGCACAGAAACACATTCAAAGGCTCGTACTTGCCACTGAATGAAAGACTTACAAAAATTACTACTATCCTAAACACATTTCAGGACTGGAGTATTACAGCATAAACCTTGTGCATCCACACTTGCAATGGAAATGCTGCATCAGCTTAGTGACACGGACTGAGTGACCACCACAATACAGAGCACTAAGCTAAACACTCTCAATGGTTGATTACATTCCACAGTCATAATATCCTGTGAGCAGGACAGGTCAGCTGAGGAAATAAATATTTGTTCTGAATTTGTACTCATCTAGGCAGGTTAAGATGAAGTCACGTGCTCTCAGAGAAAAACGCACCTTCATTAATCTAGGGGGAGGTCCTGACAAATAAACTCCATAAACTAACAGTGTCTTAGTGCAAACAAAGAGCCAACAGGCAGAATTTATAAAATGTATTTTAACATGTATTCATAAAGAGCCTCTTGTCAGACCCATGTGTCCTGCAGTCACTGTGTCTGCAAAAGAAAATAGACATTAACCTCGCACAGGATTAATGCTGGAATACAGCATTAACAATACAATACACCAATACTAAGCTGGAAAGACATCACTGAAGAGAACAATTTACAAGGAATGCCAAATCTAAAGAGCAAGGAGAGAAGGCAGGACAGGAACTGGAAAGTAAGCAGCCATACTTGCTGTTTTCTGAGTAGAGAACAGAGATATGGCAAAAAAGAAGAAAACGAGCAAGTTGAGAAAACATGAAATTCAACAGTAGTCTAACTCGTGAAGGCAGTTTAAATTTAAAGTATGGTGAGATGGAAAGGAGAAAGACCAGGCTGGACGAACATAATGGGGAGACCACATTGTTCCAACTGAAAAAGAACACAGTAAAAAACATATAGCAAATTACGTACTTGGCTCTTGCAATGTTCTGAACCCTTTCTGATGGAGGAATTTTTGAGGGTGGTTTGGCATGATCTAGATGACAGCAATGGAAACCAGATGCATTCCTTATTGCCGCTAGCTCTAATGCACAAAGCACGTTGCAGCATCTCAGTGACTCACAGGGATCTCTGTATGGAGCCAATTCAGGCTCAAGGGATGACCGAGATCCCAGCGCATGTGGAGCAGGACTGACAAAGCACGTTGCTCCACACCTTGATGGACCATGTGAAACAACAGGAAGTTGTTACAGAAAGTAACCATGCAACATTTGGAATGCAGATGCAGCATCAGAGCTCCCAGAAGGCAGCAGGACTCCACCAAGAAGTTTGACCAAACTCATAACCTTGCAGTGACTTCTGTAAATCTGTGCCACAGCTCAGTTCAACCCAGACAGGTCCAATCCACTGCAATTACAACAGTGACTACAAGATGAAGAGACACTAACACCTTATCACATTACTTTAAGAAGTATTAAAAGTCAAACTCAGAGCTACATACAGAAAAACTAAGGCAGCAGAAGTACTTCTTAGCTACTCAGTAGGCAGGCCCTGCGCTACACAATGGATGGATACTTCAGATGGGTTTTATTTCTTTTTTAAGGCAGATTTGACCTTAATCCAGCTTGAATTAGCTCATAATGCTTCCAGAGGGTGCTAAGCAGACCTGTCCAAGAAGCTGCTGTACAAAATAACTGCCACAGCTTTTCCATACAGCATTTATGAGCGTGGAAATTCACATGATGAAAACAGGGGAATCACAATTTACTGCTTTATAAGTTTTAGATTACTGGTAAAGTTTTAAATTATACACAAAAGAGATTGGGAGCAGGCCATGCTTTACTGGAGGCAGGGGGTCACAAACTAAAAAGAAACTGGCGAAAGGTTACAAAACCTCATCCTCACAGCAGCAGAGACAGAGGTCCAGCTCCTACCAGATCAAAGAACCAGCAGTGGTTGGTTCATTCTAAAAGATGATGAGCACTCCAGGCCAGCCTCTCAGTCTTAGCATTCAGTGTAAAATTACAGTCCCAAATGACAACTTTTTTGGGCCTCACAAGTCATAGGACAGCAGAAGTTAGGCAGTAGCTCACTAAAATCACAGGAGCAGAGAGACTGACATCCAATTACAGCTATTTTCTTTGCAAGCAGAGAAGTTATGACAGGACTTTGCCTTCAGCTTTCCCTGTTCCTTGTGTCAACAGACATGTATGTACCTATGAATGAGGGTTTTTCTGTGAAACTTCATCAGTCAAACTGGGCCAGAAAAAGACTCTCCCTCTTGCACCCCTTCTATGCCTTCCAGATACAGAATCCAATAAAGTCCTCCGTGAAACATTTTCTCACCTTACCTTTCAAAATATTTGCAGATCTGTTCATTCCATGCAGCCTATGAGCTCTTCCTCTAAGTTTTGTTATTGACTTCCTCCCCATCAGAACTTAACGCCTTCCAATGTTTACCATCAGCCCTTCTCTCTCATTTCATCTTGCTATGATTTCCAGTCTCTAAGCGCTGTTAGTTACTTGCCTCCTCTCTGCTCTCTTTTTCCTGTGTTTTCTCTCCCTTCCACTCTGGCAAAGTTGTTTTGGATTTCCTTTATGCTTTTCAGTGTCCTCATAATGGGGGTGTGAGAGAGTATATGCACGTGTTGGGTATTTGCCTCCTTCCCCCAGTCATGCTCCACACCAGATTTTGTGCCTGACCCATCCCCAGTATCAGTACCCATTCCATATCTACTGCAGGACAACTCTAATGAAGACCATCACCAGACCCATTCTCTCCACTTGACTTTTCTCTTCTACTATGGCATCTTGGACATGATCTGACTCGGTTGGTCTATCAGGAACCAAAGACAAGATCCTCAAACAACTTCTGTGTGCAGCACACCAGGAGACATCACATGGATAGGTGCATGCATGCCCACACCATGAATGCTAATACGAACAATTGTTTGAAAGGAGACAAAGCGTTTCTCCAGCTTAACTGAAACCCACGCCTGCAATCCCAGCTGCCTCATCACCACCTTTGACTCATTCCTCAAACCCTCCCCTCCTCCAGCCTCCATTTGTCTCTGCGCAGAATCGCAGCTGCTTATAAGAAAATTACCAAGCGACATTACCTCCTCTATCCTTTCAACCTTATCTTCTCTTCCCCTCCTGCAATTCCTCCCATCATATACACAAGCATGTTCTCAACCCTTCTAAGCACTTCACCTGCCTCTATGATTTTACTGTGTCAGTTTCTATCCCTTGACATTTGTCAGTAAACATTTGTATGCTCTACTCCTCCCTCTCACAATACAAACATGCATTAACTTCTGGCATCTCTAAATTTCCCAGAGACTCTGGATCACAACTTGGATGTCTAGGATGAGAAGAGGAAATGCATTTACCCCCGTATGTCCTTCTCATCTCTAGCTCTCAAACTGTATCCTATGAACTCCTGGTAGTCACTTTTCTTTTTGCCCTCCAGCACACCTTCCGTCTCTCACCTACTACTGAAGCTGCTCTACTTCTAATGACCCCCTTCCTAGTCAAAGTTCAGGACTAGTGGTCTAAGTGCCAACATTATCTCTTCATTAGAAAAGGTGGTAACACATTTGATTCTTCAATTACTCCTCCCTTGCCTCATGTGAATGACTGCCACCCCCCTAACCACCCCCAAAGATGCTGAAAGAGACAAACAAGCAATTATGACGATCACCACAGCTTATTCCACACTGATCTCTGCTTTTGCTGCCAGTCTTGAAGTTATCTCATGGGTCATAAGCCACACCTAGGTACTCCTTCCCACCTGTTGCTGCAAAAACTAATGGGTTGAAGCAGCTTAATACAGCTGAAATCGTACATAGTTTCAGACAGTGCTTGAAGCAAGGGGAACGGATGTGATCCTGGTTCCCAGATCAGCAAGAGTGCAACTCAGAAGCCAGACTACCAGGGAGCTCAGCACGACTTAGAGCCCAGAGCAATTATATGTATAGAGGCTGGCTCACAGCTCCTGCTGATTTTGAACTCTCAGAAACATAACTCCTGCCTGCCAGGGCTGCTGGATTATAGCCCACACTGAGCTCAACTGGAGAGTGTGTCAACTACTGCTCAAGAAAGCAAAATACAGCTTCCTTTAATAGCACTGACTTGTAGTGCCTGCTTAGTTCAAAACCAGCTCTGAGCTCCTGCAGACACTGAAGACCATTCCCTCTTCAGCTCCATTCCAGAGGTGGTAGATACACTAATTTAAAAAAGCACAGGGCATGGAGGGAGACATACATGAGGTACGCCCCTAGCTTGGATCCTGTTTATATTTTCTAGTGTTCAAAATCTCCTGCTGCCGGCATTTACTTTTGATTGAGTTCTGAAGTAACAAGTTAAAAAGCTAGTGCTCTCATCCTGACTAGGGCTTGCATTTGCTATTGCACAAATACCATTTGGCTTCTCCGCTCAGTTTTCTTCAAGAATTTTGCTGTCTTGAGCAAGACACTTAACACCTTCCATATTTTTAACAATCGCAAAACCCTGACAAATCCAGCCTTTATGTTTTAGAAAAAGTCCACAGCCTAAATTTATTTGCCTAGGCTCCGCCCTTGCCAAAGGCATGTTCTAAAACTCCTCCAGCTTCCACACAGAGGACAACTTATCAGTGTGGCTCAAGTAAGGTAAAACACACAACTAAGGTAAACCCAGAAGTCAAAAGTAACTCTGAGGAGGCAGGCAAGTTGTCACTAACCTTGCAATACCTTTCCATACATCTTCCCCTGCAATCAAGCAAAACCAACAGTCAGAAGCATAAAATCAACAGCACCAGCTAAGGTAACAATACTATGTAGAGGGAAAACTGCCACTGCAGAATCTAATAGCTAACACAACCTTTGATTTGTATACATTAAGTGATAACAGATTGATACACTAATGCTTAATTTTAAAAAAGCATCCAATGGTACAATCCTATCTACCTGTGAAAGAGAGATGGAGATCAGCACACAGCATTTTTATCAGATCCCTTATACAACATACAACTATGTTGCTATAGCAAGAGCTTCCTCCATCTTTGTGCCAGGGTGGCTATAAAAATGTCTAGGAATATATTCTATATTGGGCGTAGCAAATCTGGCTCAGGGTTTGCTTTGTGGTATTGGGTTCCCCCCCCCTCCCCCATATAAAACACGTAAGCAAAAATCATGACTAATCTTTTCAAAGATAACGGCCAAATGTGGCAGACCTCTGAGAAATCCTACCCCTGTGCACAGCAGATCACGCAGGTCCTTGCCTCCCCTCTGCACTTGGGAGCATGGGTAATTTTTTTATTATTTTTCCCCCTTTTTAAAAGGAGGTAGCAAGCAAGCTGTGGGAAAATACTTCTACGGTTAAGTGAGCTTTACCACCCACAAAGAGACAGGTCCCCAAGGGGCCCTCGCCGCCCACAAAAAGATGAGCACTTCTGCAAAGCCTTACCCCTTCTGATATAATGATATCTAGAAATTCATCACTTTAACAATGCACACAAAAGGAATCAGCCTGCACCCTTCACTTTTAAGAACATCATCATCTCTCTCCAATGCCTTTCTGAATCTCAAAGGCAGCTTTAGCTTCCCAGCCACCAGTACAAAGAAAGGCTTATTGGGACAGTCTGTATCAGCAAATACATTATACAAGTTTTCTCACACATAGTGCTCACTTCCATCATGCACTGGAACAGAGAACAGCTTGTGACATGATGCCAATGGTGAGCAGAACCTCTCCTGCGCTGGGACCACTGCAGACACCCTATGAAGACTCCTCTACATACCAGTACTATGATCATAAACTTCCCCTTGAGACCAGGCAACAATTTTGCTAGTTGAAACACTCCAGGTACCGGAAAAAAACACCTGTTTCGGCAATCAGCTACCACAAAGTAAGTGGTGAACTTTATATGGCAGTCCTTCAAGAAATAAAAAAACCCTAACACCACCACTCAAATATCTGTCATTTTTTTCCAGTCTAAATTGGCCTGACATCAGGTTCTGTCTTCTGTCTATTGAATTTAAGGGTGCTCGATCAGAAATCTTTCCCCCACAGATATATCTAGACCAACCAAGTGATAACAACTACCAACTACTTCTTTGAATAGCTAAGTACATTAAACTTATGTCATTCCATAGCTGAAGTTTTCCTCAGCTGATTCTTCCTTCAGCTATTTTGAGTCCTGAAGTGTACAGAGAGTTAGATACAAAGAGTTGCACATGGATTTGAACATCACTTGGAATGGTATCAATAAGACCATATAAAAAGATAACAGCAGTTTCATAGTCCCTGATACTACCTGCTTACATAAAGTCTTAGCACTGTGTCATCATGAATGACAAGAATTCAAATTCCCTTGGTTCACGGGCAGCTCCCCAAAGCCATTTTCAGAGTCACTACATTGCACAAAACAAGACTGCACAAACTGCAAATGGGATTCACATTATTCATCCCAAGGTATCTCATCTCACTCTGGGCTGTAATAATATTCACTTAGTCACAAGGGTACCATTGGATCATCACTGGGAACAAAGCAAATGCAGGACAGATCAGGCCTCCAAATAAACAGAATGCAATTGCCACTGTAACACTGGAGATTTTACTGTCTACTGAAAGAAGTGGATCAATCCCAGATCCCAAACACCTGGTTCTTTGAAAGGCCAACAGCAACAGACTGTAACTAGAGTCTCGGCTCTTAAGAGTGCTTAACAGCTGCCTTGTTCAAAATACATCTTGCCTCTGGCCTAGAGTCATTCCATAAAAGAGCTTTAACTGTCCAAAATCTTCCCTGTTTTTTCAGCTTAATTCAGGCTTTAAGTACCACTCGGTTCCCATTTGAACAGTCTTCCAAAATGGATAGGAAAGCCTATGAAGTGCTGGTAACAACAATCCTGCAATTGCACCACCAGCTCTTCTGCGACACACAATGGTAAAACTGCAATTAGTTCTTCAAGGCTCTGTATTTGGGATCTTTTAAACCTTAAATATGACTTTCTCATAGGGAGGACAGTCATACACATATCTCTAACAACTTGCCTCCTGGAGCAGCAGCAAACATCTCTACAAGTCCTGAAATGCAGCCAGTCACAGAGAGCATCTGGCACACATGAGTAAATGCAGATCTTTCCAACTACTGCTAATCTCAGTGCAGTCGCACTAGGCAAAAATCCCCGAACACCTCAGACCTCATCAAGCATATCCTGTAAAATGAAGTGGCCTGCACTCACTCTGACCAGAAGAGTTGTGCTCATTCTAATCTCACTTGCAAATAAAAATTGTAAATTATGCTCATAATGTACAGCCACTGATCCAGAACAAGTCTTTCTACGGACACCTATGCTACATAAGCAGGCAATTGAGGGGTTTTAAGCTTTCAGTTACCAAAGAGAACAGAAAATGAGACTCTCAACACAAAATAAATATATACTCATGGAAAATTAGCAACAAACCATCCTCCAGTAACATCTGCACTCTCAGACAAACCTTGAAAGAGCCAGAAGTCCTCTGCAGTAACAGCCATTTTAAGGTTTTACAACAGGATTAGGACACAGTCCCAATATGTGCAACCAGAAGAAGCTGTACCTACTCCTGCGATGCAGCACTTAACACAGCTAGAAAAAACTCTATTCTCACCTACGCTGAACCCCAGCATCATTTCACTGTTCCTGTGCACTCAGTCAATTCAGCGAATCACTGAAGACGGAGAGTGGAAAGGACCTCTGAGATGCTCTATACCATCCCCCTGCTCAAAGCAGGTTGAATTACAGCAGGTTACCAGGGAGTATCCCCAGTCAAACTTGGATATCTCTAAAGACAGAGACCCCATAACCTCCTCAGGCAAACTGTTTCAGCATTTGACCACTCTCACAATAAGAAAAAGTTTCCTTAAGTTCTAATGGAATTTCAATGTGTCCATTGCCTTCTGTCCTTTCACTGGGCATCCCTGAAAAGCACCTTCTCTCCCTTCTCTTCATTCCTTTATACACACTGACAAGATCCAGTCCAAGCCCTCTCTACTCTAGGCTGAAGAGTCCCAGGTTGAGTCTCTCTCAACCTCTCCACTCAAGTCAGTCTCCAAACCCTTACTCATCTTTGTGGCCCTTCACTTCACTTACTCCAGTATGCCCAGGCCACCTTGCACCAGAGGTCAAGAACTGGACAAGACACTACAAATGAGGCCTTACTAGGTCTGAACAGAAGAATCATGTCCCTCAGTCTGCTGGCAATGCTCCTCCTAATTAAACACAGTATACTGTTGGCCTTATTTTCTGCAAGGGTACATCTGCTGGCTCATGTTCAGCTTGCTGCCTGCAGAAGCCCCAGGTCATTTATTGCAAAGTTGCCCTCCAGACAGTAGGCCCACAGACTGTACCAGTGGATGGGGTTATTCTTCCCCAGGTGCAGGACTCGGCATCTCTCTTTACTGAACTTAATGAGAATTTGTTGGTCCATTTCTCAGTCTATGAAAGTCACTCTGAATAGCAGCATAACTTTCTGGTTCATCGCTTAATTCTCCTAGTTTTGCTGCGGGTGCACTCTGACCTATCATTGCAGTGATGAATGAAGACCTATTCTAGGTGACATCCTTTCTGACTCAGCCATCAGAGCAGGATGTAGCCTGTCTAATTTCAAACATCTAAGGTATCCAAAGCAGAGAAGCACTCTTCTGAAGCTCCCTATACAATCAGTGTTAAATACACTGAAGACTCAGAGCACCTCAGTTCAGCTCACTTTAGGTGGTGAATCAGAGCAGAAGCTTCTTTTTCTCTGCTAACTATACAGGAAGCTTAGCCTCACAAGTCAGATGCCCCAAAAATTAGTGTAAATACCCCCCACAGTGCACACAGCTATGGATTCTTATTTCCAGTTGACTCCCATCCCTCTCAATTAACACATTCCCAGACTTAGCAGATTGTGATGAACTATGGCTTGAGTTACAAAAGCATAAAGGAAAGACAAGAACAAAAAGAACTGAGCAATAGCAGGTTTTAAAGCTCATCTTTATTGTTCAATTGTTTAAGAGAATCATGGAAAATCTCCAGCTCTCAGGTGTGAAAAGGTGTTCTTTCCATATAGACATTGATACACAACATTTATTTCAGAAATTAAACTGGTTTTGGAATCACTCAAGCCTTGAGAGTACTTAAGCCTCTACAATCAAATCTTATAAGGGTTCTGATACAAGTTCATTCCATCTGCCCAACACTCCATAGTGCTTTGCACTTCTAATGTCCCAATCAAACAATTCAAACTGTGCCTGTTCCCAGATGTAAAAAGAGACATGTTTGGGCCCACAGAGCATGTTTGTTGCTAAGTGGAAGATGCAAGTGAACAGAGACACAGAGCAAGCAGGGTACTATAAGCAGACAGCCAGACTAAAGTTATTCCACTCCAGCACAGAAAGTACCCTGATGCTTTCTGTTGATGCTTTTTGTATATGACAGTGTACAGCAGGAGCAGACACCAAAATGGGGATGAGTAACCACTCACACTCTCACTGCAGAAGTTGATATTTAGGATGTGAGGGAAAGGCTAACTGGAAACAACATACAAAACCTCTCCCCTCACACAAATGCGTATGTTAACGGCTTTCTCTTAACACCACCTATCCTCCACTTTCAGGATACATCTAGCTAGACATAACTAAACCCCCTTTATCTCAGAGGAGCATTTATCTCCATCAAAATCAATGCCACCAATTTAGGAATCTCTGGGGCGGATCTTTGCACAGGGCTAGTATTTCAGAAGAGATTGCCTGTGGGTCCCTCAAATGCTAATTGCATCAACTACCTATCAGCCTTCATTGTGCCAAGGTACATCGATAGAGGATGACACAGATTACAGCAGCAGAAAAGAGGCAGCTGGACTGCCAATTAAAGCACAGAGCCGGAAAAAACAAACTCACTGGTATCTTGCAATACAGAGAAAAATTACTGAGGTACTATAAAGACGGACCTGTTGATCAGATCTGATCTGATCCCAATGTCGTCACAAAAAGTTGTGTATTGTGAGTTGTTTTCAGGTTTGTTTTTTTTAAGCATTAACAAACTGACCTCTATCTTCCAGGAGAGAGATTTCATTTGAAGAATGTGTGAGAAGTTCACCTTTGGATCACAATCATGACATAGTATAACTCTGTAGCCACAGCTATAGAATTCATGAGGTGGAAGTCAACAAGGGATCTAATACTATGATAAAATTAACTCACAGTATATGACTTTATTCTGCATCTATGACACCAAACTACCAGGACATTTTATTTATGAGGTATTCCACTGTGATGGAGCAGCAACATTAAAATCTTTCATAGCCGAAAGCTGCTCTAAGAAACCAGCAGCTGGAGAGAGACAAAGGCAGACAAGAGCTGAGGTGCAGCAGCTAACCTTCATGAAGGCTCATGGCGTGCAAGTGTATTATTGGAACATGTGAAGTAAATTTTTAAATGAACACTTAAATAAGAGGATGTCACACAATTAAAGTCTTCTCCACACTTCCAAAATCCTACTGTTTTCAGAAGCTTAAGTACCATGTTGAGGAAATAACACCTCTGAGGATACCTCTCACCAGTCCCATGAAGGGACACTTTCCACCATTCCCTCCTGTAATAAGTTTGTGCATTTGCAATTCAGCAGTACAGCCTCTTTTTCCTTACATTTCTGCATGAAAGGCTGCACTTGCACAGAAATTATAAACTGTTCTCAAGTCTGTAATGAAGGTGACAGATATCTATAGCTCCCAAGTCGCAGAAGAATCTGAGGCATATTTTAAGCCTCTTATGTCCACTGACGTAGATCACAGAAAGACCACAAAGAATAAAATTACTCTAAGGTTCACATCCCTCCATATTTAGCAGTACCAAACAGACTTATAGCAGAAATACACAACATAGAAAGCTACACGGCTACAGTCAGTGATTCTATTATTTTACAGAACTGTCTATTATGAAAAGCAGGATTAGATCAGGATACTAATTCAAATTCACATACTTGTCTTGGATGAAAAGCAGAAGCAAGCTAATATCAAAAAGCCAGTGACAGACAGCTGAAGATACAGATTCAGAACAACACTCAAATCTCAGGTAACTGTACAGAAAATACATACCTACTGTGAAAAACATCAGAGTACAGGGTACCTCACAGACAACTGTGATGTGTTTTCCCATCAACTTTTGCTGGCCCTCTGGAGGTCTCAAGTCATCTCTGTCCTACCCTGTACAGCTGTGCATCACTGCAAGCATATTTGAATGATGGAAGCATCTCAGAACGAAATTAACAGTGCACTGACACTGTACACGACAGAACAGGATTAGGTCAAAAAGACTGAGCCACAGAAGGCAGTCACAACCAAAATGTCAGGAACCTGGGATCTGCCTGCAATATGGTTTTGAAGGCAACAAAAGAAGCCCCTTATCATGATCATTTTCACCATAAGAGTGGAAGTGAAAGGCTAATTCTAGTTCTAATTCTACAACTGCATGTATCCCAGGTTCATTGATACCCATTTTAACTGGCTTTAGGTTAGAGTCATTGATCTGTGTGTGAATATTACCCTAAACAGAGCTAGAGTGATTGGGAATGGATGGGGAACGTGTACCAGGAGGCACCTTAGTGAGTTTGGCTAGCCATAGGCCATCACCCTAATTCTTATTAGAACTATCATGTGCTCAAGTAAATCATCCTGTCCCAGAAGGATGACAACATTTACCCATCACCTTAGCTAATTTTCATCCTGATGAAACTTCATATGCTCTAACAATTGTGTATTAGCAGTTGCTGGCTGAAGTACAGAAATTCGCTTGACACCTGACTGTGAATTCTCATAGGGAGTCAAGCTGTGAAGAATGGGATAGCTTATATGATTTTGGGAAAACAGGAGTTGAACACTACAATTTGAAATCCTAGATCCCCATTAAAGGGATCAGCTGATTTTTAGCTTCAGACAGCTTGCTTTGGCAACTCCAGCAGAGATATCCAAAGATGAACCATTATTGCTCTTGTAGAAGGTTATACCCTGAATAGGTGTGAGTTGTGGAAAAATCTGTAATATCAAACTTATTCTTTGATTACATGTAAATGTTCAGTCTCTGGTCTGAATCTACCACCCTGAGATAACAATGAAATCACTCAAACTGTAATTGTAGAGTGTTGCATCACTCAATCCTTAAGCCCTGCTGAGTTTGGATCTCCCCATGAGGTGGAAGACTNACTCAAATTGTAGAGTGTTGCATCACTCAATCCTTAAGCCCTGCTGAGTTTGGATCTCCCCATGAGGCGGAAGACTCTGTGCAACTGTGTTGGCTTGCATTTAAACAGATAAAGTCTGTTGGTAAAGCCAGAACAGACAAACGTGACCTGTGATCACACAAAGGAAAATATTTTGTTTGTTGAGATACAAAGAACTGAATAGAAGCCTCTTAAAACAAAGTGAGGCGAGACAGAGGCATTTCACAATAGGTAACTCTAGGTAACTCCACCATAAGCTTTCATCTGTATGTCTCCTAATGAGTAACAAATGTCAACAAAATGGTATCTGTGTCAATTTTTAAAGCTGCCTGCAAAGTTCCTTGGCAAACACTGATTCTCTTCTTCCTCCAAGCTTCCACTGAACTGAAACTAAAGTCTTCTTTGTTTCACTATACCATCAGTATGTCTCTGTCCATCCCAAAGCAGTCAATTACTATAAAGCCTGAAGCAAAAGTTCACAGAGGTGAACAAGAGGTCACAAGCACTTGAGTGGCAATGATGTGGATCTTCTTTTTTTAAACGTATTTACCAATTTTTAAAAATATATTAAAATGTACATCCTGGTTTGTGCTACCAGATGCCAAAAAATATCCAGAACTTGGCCATCAAATTACTTAGTAGTGTCCTGTTCACAATGTGACTTAGGACAAAGAGATAACTTATTACAAAAAAAACCCCCAACCCAATAACAAAAACCAAAACCAACAAAAAAATCAACTAAAGAAACAAACACACAAACCCCCCCAAACAAAACAGTGGGCAGAAATATTCAGCTTAAAGAAACATTTCAAAAAGGAGTAGGAGGTGGTAAACAAAATACTGAGCCGTGTGTTCCTTGGACAGGTTAACACTGCTTAGAAGTGAGAAGCCAAAATGTATTTACTGCTTTCATCACCACTTTAGCAAACAACCACTTCAACTAGTTTTTACTGTATGGATGTTTCCTTGGAGACCACAACGCCATCCCTTAGGGGCAGTTCACCAAGGAGAGTAGAGTGCAGAGGGTGGCTTACAGCCCACACTATCAAGAGCCTTAGAAGAGCTGCCAAATGAACTCTCAGATTTTTTGATGAGTCTTGAAATAAAGGGGAATATGGAAGGCTGAAAAATATGCTAGCGTTATACCAGTATTTTAAAAGGTTGAAATAGGATGAGACTGTCAGTCTTGTCAACCTGACATTGATTCCAGACAAAATAATGAAAAAGCTGATATAAGACTCAGTTAATAAAGGATTAAAGGAGGACAGTGTAATTACTGCCAATCAACATAGACTTTATAGGAAAATATAACTTGTCAAACTACCAACACTTTTTGGTGTGATTACAAGTTTCAATGCTAAAGGTAACAATGTTGATGTAATATATTTTCACATGCTGTTTTACTTGGTGCCAGAAAGCACAGTGATGCAGCATATCATATCAGCTGATAGGTCTAAACTCCACCAGTAGATAAGGAGGTAGGCACGAAGGTGCTACTGGGGCGCATTTTTGTTCCAGCGCTACATGCAAATTAGGCTGCTGGCATGGAGATATCTCTGTCTGTCATGTTGACTAGTATCGCTTCGTTCTCCCCCTGAGCTCCCACCTACTCTACCCATCTGTTGCCACCTTTCCTATGCTTTGCCTGGAAGTGCCTTGGCACAGGGATGGCCACCAGTCCCCTGACTAGTACAAAGGACTCTAATCCTGACCTGGCACATCAGTCTTTTGCCCAACCTACTGTGTTGCTGTACCAGCCTCTCTGCTTAGATAACCCGTAATTTTTAGTAGTTCATTAAAGCAGATTGCTCTAAGAATTTATTCACAAGGCAGTCTTCCCTAGCGTGGAGCTATTGTCTGTGTAACAGTTGCATGAGAATGACACTTAAACAACAGAAAGCTGTTCACATAAAGTAGAGAGCTGAAAGTAAACGTGGACGGAACCTGACAGCAAGAGCTTTGACATTAAGAAATTTAGTCAGCACACCACAGCAATTCACACACCAAGATCTCCATCTGCTGCTTTGATTTCCTCTCCGCATACAGCAGTAAGTAGGGCAGGGGACAGAAGAAGTGCAATTGGCTGTATTTTCCCAAACAGCAGCTCTCACTCATACTTGACCTCAGAAGTCTACTGGCAGTTTTTAGAAAGCTGTCAGGTTAGGAACACAGGGTTTTTAGTATCTCTTCTCAAATGCCATAGAGGTTACATAAGAAATACATTTGGCATTTCTGCATTTAAACATAATTCAGAAATTACAGTCTGGATACATGGTAGGATGAAGCAATTTATGGCATTCAAGCTTAGATTAGCCTGTGTTAATAGGAAAATGGATGATGGATTTTTAGCTCAGCCAAGGCTGGCAACCTCACCCTCAACTACCAGGCCAGGGTTAAAGTACTTTTGAGCTTGAGTAGAGGTTTTTCAACCATAATACTGAAGAAAGAACTACCATAAGACTTGGCACAGGCTAACTAGAAAGGAAAGCATGCTATCAGCACTGTAACTTCCAATGGCTCTGAAATATAATGCTGAAAATGACAATGCTGCTGACCAATATACCAAGTACAAGAAATTCTCTGGCTATTCCACAATTGCAACATCATTTTCTGGTTTTTGCCTTTCACGCCTCCTCCTAATATTTAAAATTTCAGTTCTGGTTTCTGCAACACATGAACCAAGTTTTTCAGCATAAATCTAAAAATAACCCCACATTTTGAAAGCTGAAAACATAGGTAAGATAAACAGAATATTAAAACATGACATCAGCAGCTACTGCATTTGAAGAATTAATTTTAATTCAAGCCTTTACTGTGGAGTCCCAGCCATTCCATTTTGAGGTTCCACAACACTGTAGAAGCCAACAAACCTTGCCTTAAGTAGGTTCAGCCCAGGATCACACAGAAAAAATAGATCTTGTTTTTTGAAATGCCCATGATTACAATTCCTGCCTTCTTTTGTTATTGTTGGAACCAGCAAGCACTTGTGTCTTGGGGCTCAAATTCCCAAAAAAGTACAAGATGAAAAAGCCTGGCTATTTCCCAGCCACTAAGGAACAGGCAAACTGCAAAGAGGGCTGGAGAAAGGTTGAAGGCAGGTGTCTCCAGCAAAGCGGGGCCACACAAGAGTTCTGCAGTGTTGCCTGGCAGCAAGTAATTATCTGCCGGTGTGCTGTTTCACGTGCCAACAGCCAAAGCCCACACAGGCAGCAAGCACAGGAAAGTACATGCATCAGCTAAAACTACAGGCTATATCCACTGTTTCCTATGGAAAAAAACCAGAGGTGCCTTGGAGGCTAGGCTTTGGCTAAGGTCTTAGCATTACTGCAACAGCAAGGTCTAGGAACAATGCACTCAAACCAAAATGTCGAGGGAGACGGAAGTCTGGAAGATGTCACACAAGACCACTGCCACACTAAATCAGTCACACAAAACCAGCAACAGTTCCACCCCAAAATGGTTGGGGAAACTCCAGTGAAGACTCTTAAGAACAGTTAGATAAATCCCATCAAAAATGGGTTAGGCATTGATTGTGACTTAGGATAAGCAAAAGGGTCATGCAGCTTCTTGAGAAACCTTTCAACACTCCTTTCAGTGGTGGTCCTGTGATTAACGACAGGAGGGAAGAGAACCACATCCCAACCTCCCTGTCCACACATCATCTCTTGCTCTTCCCCAAGCTCCAAAATTACTCCCCCGCACCGGGGTTAATTACAGAGCAACTTAGACCTAGCCAAAAAAGACTCACACTCAAGATATGTGTCATCTATAACCATCTCATTCATGTACTGCCAGACTGCCATACTCCTCCTCTTCACCCCACCTCCACTTGCCCTCTAAGGCTCCCAAATGCCTGTGTGCTGAATGTGGTGGCAGCTGAGTTTTTTAATATGCACTTATTAAGATCCTAATTGAATCCCACATTGCCTTGTGTGCGTCTTCCTAGTCGGAACATGAACAAGGCACCCTATAATTCAATTAGAAGGACCTGCAGCAAGCTGATCATTAGTCTGTCAGGGTTTTTTTTAAAAAAAGAAAGACATCTAGGAATAGGGGAGGAAGTTAAATAAAGGATGAATTGTTAACAGCACCCCTCCCCAATTCATGCAGACACTCCCATACACATACTTGAAGCATAGAATCTACAATGCTCAAGCACTTGCATGACAGCTCACCACATCATTCCAACAGTCCTTCCTCTTGCTTCAGACAACTTAAATAGAACCTCAAAAGTTGGAGTTACTTCTCTTTATCAATCCTCCTCTGCTCAGATTAATGAAAAAAATACCACTAATACATACGTGACTACTGCTAACAAGGAAATATCATTACCTGCCAAAACCCTGTTGACAGAGGAATGGGTGGCCAAGCCAGGTTGTCCCCGTTCATGGAAAATCCCAGCATAAGGCAAATACTCTGGCAGCAAAAAGCGTCTGCAAAACAAAGAGAGTAAGCTTACCCGGAGAAAGACATCCCAATGTACACAGCCCTAGAGAGCAACTGCAATTACTTTGAGGAAATATGACTACATTCCAGCAGACTGTAGTAGAGGGAAGGTTGGAATCCTCTGCTTAGCCAACTGCTTCACTGCTTCAAACAAAAAAGGAATTACAGATTAGATCCTCCTCTGATCAATGCGGCTGCAATGATCAGCATTAACCAAATCCTCTACCTCCCACAATAGTGTCCTAATCTCAAACCAGCACATTGTGCTGAGAATCTCTGATCAGATTCTTTTCCTCTCCTATTCTGCCTTCACATCATGGCTCCAACCTGCAAGTTAGAAGCACTAAGATCATGCTGTCCTTCAAATTACACAGGATGAGCTGCTCATACTAACATGCCATCTCAGAACTCCCAGAAATCGAAAACCAAGGATAAATAATCCCTGTGCTAGAAAAGGAACCCATCTGAAAGCACCAGAGAGCTGTACTGCAACTGGTACCTCCAGTGCCACCCTTTTACTGTTCTCTATAGATGCCTTACCTTGGGACAAAGCGCCCTAGTGATGGTGCAGACATGCGCGCATTCCGCGGAGCTCGGTGCCTAGATCGGTCTCCATTGTCCCTTCAGTAAAGGAAAAAAAATTATTGTACATGAAAAATACTGTGGAATAAAGTAATTTACAAGAAAACAAAAACCCAACAACATCACCTAGTCATCTTGAATATGCTACAGAGATTTAATGGTTTTTGTGTTTCTATGTTCCGAATTCATGCAACTAACTGTACCAAATCCTCTTGACAATTTTACATAGGGGTAACCTCAAAGTCTGCTTTCTTCTTTGTTCTACCATGTCTCAAAAGTATCTACAAAACCACAGAGAATCAACGAATCAATGTCAGCACCTGAGCAAATGAAAGACAAACCTTAGAATTTTGACTAGAAGAGAAAAAAGCAAGCTCACCACAGTCCTGAGGAGAACTTTCTGTTAGTCAAAGAGATCTGCTAAGTTTCACATTTTCATTCCAAAAAGTACAGGCATAATCTGAAGACTATTCTTTCGTGTTCTTTCCCTCAAGGTCCAGTTCAAGTGGATCTTAAGATAATCTCACCTTTCAAAAGCTTTTCCAGTTAAATCATAAATGTTTGGTGGCATCAGACAAAACTGCACCTCCGTAACAACATCTCATTCTGTTTAACAATAACTGTCTGGGCCTTGGGAAATGAGGCAAAAGGGTCTAGCACCTCTTGTCCTACAGCAGATACAGGAAGGTCTTCCCCAGAAGGGCAGTGCAACGCTGAACAGGTTACACAGAGAGGCTGCAGAGCTGCCATCCTTTTAAGTCTTAAGACAGGAACTAGACAAAGCCATGGCTGACCCAGTCTGACTCTGGCAATAACAACTGTACAACAAGCAGGAGATCAAACTGGAGAACTTTCAGAATCCCCAGCAAAAAAAATTCCTGATACTGCATTCATAGGCCAGCAGAGGACCTGTAACTATACAGCACTAAAACTGCAAGGAAAGCAATGAAACTCCATTAGCAACTCTGGAGTTCTGAAACAGACCTCCACAGTGCTTTCTTCTCTGTTCAGAATTTACTCTCTGTATGACCTTGCAGAAGCAACAAGTCTGTCCTCCCTGGATTCCAGATCTCCATCTGTAATTGCAGCCCTCCTTTTCTCCTTCCCAAGCAGTTGTGGGGGGAATATTACTTGAAGAGCCTAGAAATCACTAGGAAACTAAATATTCCTTATGCAACGCACTAGCAGCACATTTCTAACCCACTCCAGCAAGCTGTGCATTTTATAATCTTTTTTCGTTTTCCTTTTTTAAAGTCAGTGAGCAAGAAACGTAGGCTGAGAAGAAAGTCCATTACGTGGCTGTTTCCCACACACTTGAGGAACCCAGGAACACAAAAGCAGAGGTTGTTCTGCAAAGGTCATTAGCATTTCAAGCTATTTCACCAAAACCAAATCTGAATCCAAGCTCAAAGCTTCCATTTCTCCTCCCACTGCAGACACAGCATTTGCAGTTCACAGCCAGAGCTGCACCTCACCCTCAGGTTTCTGTGTAACCAGCAGGGTTCCTGAAATCAGAAATGTAAAAGCTACTGCTGTTCTTTTATCAGTTAAAGTGTGGATCAATAACAGAAGGAATCCTGTAAACTCAAGTGCTGACATATCAACTTTTCCTACTAAAGAGAAAAGGTCAAAGCAAAAAAGAAGTCTCATATTCCAGTTCTTGCCACACACAGTAAGTGCTAGCAGAAGACAAGAAATACATTTTTTAAAACTTTATCTAGCAGTTTGAAACACCACTGATATGCAAGCCTGGGAGAAAAGCAACAGAACAGTTTTAAGGGTTTGCATTTGCTTTGCACATTTCCTAGAACTGGAAGATGCTCTTGAAATGGACAAATATCAGGAACAGGAACAACAGCAGGACTACACCCTGCAGAACTCTCCAGTGGAAGAAAATCTCTGCAGCAGATTTCAAAAGGAATGAGGAATTAGCTCCAGCAAACAAAAGAAGATAAAAGTGCAAGTTCTATGGTCCAAATCAAGAGACCTAAAGCAACTAACTGTTCAAGTTTATTTAAATGTCAATAGCCAATGGACTTAGTATCCACGAAAACATTTTCAGACACAAATCTTCTAATCAGACAGACTTTCTGATGTGAGAAGTCCATCCTGTACTGCCCTATTCACTGTGCACACAACTTCCCCCCAATACAAAAA